>CM058079.1:5603075-5624110 GCA_030247045.1 Colobus guereza | reverse complement strand
GAGTCCACATCCACATTTGATGGTGGGCGGGAACGGGGGGCAACTGAGTCCTCGTCCACATTTGATGGTGGGCAAGAACGAGGAAACTGGGTCCACGTCCACATTTGATGGTGGGTGAGAACGGTGAAACTGAATCCCCGTCAACATTTGATGGTGCGTGAGAACGGGGAAACTGAGTCCACGTCCACATTTGATGGTGGGTGAGAACAGGGTAAGCTGACTCCACGTCCATATTTGATGGTGTGTGAGAACGGGGAAACTGAGTCCACGTCCACATTTGATGGTGGGTGAGAATGGGGAAACTGAGTACACGTCCACATTTGAAGGTGGGTGAGAACGGGGAAACTGAGCCCACGTCCACACTTTATGGTAGGTGAGAACAGGAGGAAACGGAGTCCACGTCCACATTTGATGGTGGGTGAGAACGGGGAAACTGAGTCCACGTCCACATTTGATGGTGGGTGAGAACGGGGATAATGAGTCCACGTCCACATTTGATGATGTGCGAGAACAGTGATAAACTGCGTCCACGTACACATTTGATGGTGGGCGAGAATGGGGAAACTGGGTCCACTTCACGTTTGATGGTTGGTGAGATCAGGGAAACTGAGTACATGTCCACGTTTGATGATGGGTGAGAACGGAGAAACTGATTCCATGTCCACATTTGATGGTGGGTGAGAACAGGGGAAACTGGGTCCACGAACACATCTGATGGTGGGTGAGAACAGGAGGAAACTGAGTCCACGTCGTACATTTGATGGTGGGTGAGTATGGGGAAAGTTAGCACACGTCCACGTTTGATGGTGGGTGAGAATGGGGAAACTGAGCTCACATCCACATTTGTTCGTGGGCAAGAACAGGGGGAAACTGAGTCCACATCCAAGTTATGATGGGTGAGAACGTGGAAAGAGTGTCCACGTACACATTGGATGGTGAATGAGAATGAGGAAACAGAGTCCACGTCCATATTTGATGGTGGGTGAGAACGGGAAACTGGGTCGACGTCCACATTTGATGGTGAGTGAGAACCGGGGATAGTAAGTCCACGTCCACATTTGATGGTGGCTGAGAAAGGGAAACTGAGTCCACGTCCACATTTGTTGGTGGGTGAGAACGGGGAAGCTGAGTGTACATCCACATTGGATGGTGAGTGAGAACAGGGGAAACTGAGTCCATGTCCACATTTGATGGTGGGCAAGAACGGGAAAACTGGGTCCAGGTCCACAGCTGATGGTGGGTAAAAACGGGAAACTGAGTCCACTTCCACATTTGATGGTGAGTGAGAAAGGGGAAACTGAGTCCACGACCACATTTGATAATGGGTGAGAACAGGTGAACCTGATTCCACGTCACATTTGATGGAGAGTGAGCACGGGGAAACTCAGTCCCCTCCACATTTGATGGTGGGTGAGAACAGGAGGATACTGAGTCCACGTCCACAGCTGATGCTGGGTGAGAACAGAGGGAAACTGTGTCCACATCCACATTTTGTGGTGATCGAGAACACAGGGAAACTGAGTCCACGTCCACATTTGATGGTGGGGAAGAACGCGGAACCTGGGACCACGTCCAAATTTGATGGTGGGTGAGAACAGGGAAACTGGGTCCACGTCCACATATGATGGTGAGTGAGAATGGGAAACTTGAATCCACATCCACATTTGATTTTGGGTGAGAACAGGGGAAACGGAGTCCACGTCCACATTTGATGGTGGGTGAGAATGGGGAAACTGAGTCCACAACCACATTAGATGGTGGGCGAGAACAGGGAGAAACTGAGTCCAAGTCCATATTTGATGGTGGGCAAGAACGGGGAGACTGGGTCCACGTCCACATTCGATGGTGTGTGAGAACAGGGAAACTGAGCCACGGCCACTTTTGATGGTGGGTGAGAACAGGGAAAACTGAATCCACGTCCACGTTTAATGGTGGGTGATAATAGGAGGAAACTGAGTCCACGTCCACATTTGATGGTGGGTGAAAACAGAGGGAAACTGAGTCCACATCCGCAATTGATGAGGGACGAGAACAAGGGGAAACTGAGTCCAAGTCCACATTTCATGGTGGGCAAGTACGGGAAACTGGGTCTACGTTCACATTTGATGGTGGGTGAGAAAGGGGAAACTGAGTTCACGTCCAAATTTGATGTTGGGTCAGAATGGGAAACTGAGTCCACCTCCACATTTGATGGTGAGTGAGAACAAGGGAAAGCAAGTCCACGTCCACATTTGATGGTGGGTGAGAATGGGAAAACAGTCCACATCCTCATGTGATGGAGGGCGAGAACAGAGGGAAACTGAGTCCACGTCCACATTTGATGGTGGGCAAGAACGGAAACTGGGTCCACGTCCACATTAGATGGTGGGTGAGAATGATGAAACTGAGTCCACGTCCACATTTGATGCTGTGTGAGAACAGGGAACCTGAGTCCACGTCCACATTTGATGGTTGGTGAGAACGGGGAAACTGAGTCCACATCCTCATTTGATGGTGAGTGAGAACAGGGAAACGGAGTCCACGACCACATTTGACGGTGGGTGAGAACATAGGTAATCTGAGTCCACATCCAAATTTGGTGGTGGGTGAGAACAGGGAGAAACTGTGTCCACGTCCACATTTGATGATGGGAAAGAACGGGAAACTGGGTCCACGTCCACATTTGATGGTGGATGAGAAGGAGGAAACTGGGTCCACGTCCACATTTTATGATGGGTGAGAACGGGGAGACTGAGTCTACGTCCACATTTGATGGTGGGTGAGAATGGGAAAAATGAGTCCACATTGACATTTGAAGGTGGGAGAGTACAGTGGGAAACTGAGTCCAGGTCCACATGTGATGGTGGGTGAGAACGGGGAAACGGAGACCACGTCCACATTTGAGGGTGGTGAGAACAGGGGAAACGGAGTCCACGTCCACATTTGATGGTGGGTGAGAATGGTAGATGAGAACAGGAGGAAAATGAGTCCACGTCCACATCTGATGGTGGGTGAGAAGAGAGGGAAACTGAGTCCACATTCACATTTGATGGTGGGCGAGAACATGGGGAAACTGAGTCCACGTCCACACCTGATGGTGAGCAAGAACGGGAAACTGGTTCCACGTCCACATTTGATGGTGCGTGAGGACGAGGAAACTGAGTCCATGTCCACATTTGATGGTGGGTGAGACCAGGGACACTGAGTACATGTATACATTTGATGGTGGGTTAGAAAAGGGGAAAGTGAGTCTACGTCCACATTTGATGGTGGGTCAGAACGGGGAAACTGAGTCCACATCCATATTTGATGGTGGGTGAGAACAGAAGGCAACTGAGTACAGGTCCACATTGATGGTGGGTGAGAACAGAGGGAAACTGAGTTCACATCCACATTTGATCGTGAGCGAGAACAGGGGGATTCTGAGTCCACATCCATATTTGATGGTGGGTGAGAACAGAAGGCAACTGAGTACAGGTCCACATTGATGGTGGGTGAGAACAGAGGGAAACTGAGTTCACATCCACATTTGATCGTGGGGAGAACAGGGGGATACTGAGTCCACGTACGCATTTGATGGTGGGCAAGAACGGGAAACTGGGTCCACGTCCACATTTGATGGTGGGTGAGAACGGGGAAACTGAGTTCACGTCCACATTTGATGGTGGATGTGAATGGGGAAACTGAGTCCACGTCCATATTTCATGGTGGATGAGAACAGGAGGAAACTGAGTCCACGTCCACAATTGATGGTGGGTTAGAACAGAGGGAAACTGAGTGCACATCCACATTTGATGGTGGGTGTGAACAGGGGGAAACTGAGTCCACGTCCACATTTGATGGTGGGCAAGAAGGGGGAAACTGTCCACATCCAATTTTGATGGTGGGTGAGAACGGGGAAACTCAGTCCACGTCCACATTTGATGGTGGGTGAAAACGGTGAAACTGAGTCCACATCCACATTTGATGGTTGGCGAGAACAGTGGGAAACTGATTCCACGTCGACATTTGATGGCGAGCAAGAAGGGGGAAACTGCGTTGACATCCACATTTGATGGTGGATAAGAATGGGAAACTGAGTCCACGTCCACATTTGATGGTGAGTGAAAACGGGGAAACTGAGTCCATGTCCACATTTGAAAATGTGTGAGAACGGGGAAACTGAGTCCACCACCACATTTGATGGTGGGTGAGAGCAGGAGAAAACTGAGTCCACGTCCTCAGTTCATGGTGGGTGAGAACAGAGGGAAACTGTGTCAACATCCACATTGGCTGGTGGGCGAGAACAGGGGGAAACTGAGTCCTAGTCCACATTTGATGGTAGGGAAGAATGCAGAAACTGGGTCCACGTCCACATTTGATGGTGATAGAGATTGATGAAACTGAGGCCACGTGCACATTTGATGGTGCATGAGAATGAGGAACCTGAGTCCCCATCCACATTTGATTGTGGGGGAGAACAGGAGGAAACTGAATCCACGACCACATTTGATGGTGTGTGAGAACAGAGGGAAACTGTGTGCACTTCCACATTTGATGCTGGGCGAGAACGAGGAAACTGAATCCACGTCGACATTTCATGGTGGGTGTGAACGGGGAAACTGAGTCCACGTACGCATTTGAGGGTGAGAACAGGGGAGACTGAGTCCATGTCCACATTTGATGGTGGGCGAGAAAATGGGGAACTGAGTCCACGAACACATTTCATGGTGTGAGAACAGAGGAAACTGAGTCCACGTCCACATTTGATGGTGGGCGAGAACAGGGAAACTGAGTCACGTCCACATTTGATGGTGGGTCAGAACAGAAACTGAGTCCACGTCCACATTTGATGGTGGATGAGAACAGAGGGAAACTGAGTCCACATCCACATTTGATGGGGGGCTAATACAGGGGGAAACTGAGTCCACGTCCACATTTGATGGTGGGAGAGAAAGGGAAACTGGTTTCACGTCCACATTTGATGGTGGGTGAGAAAGAGGAAACTGAGTCCACGTCCATATTTGATGGTGGGCAAGAAGGGGGAAACTAGGAACACGTCCACATTTGATGGTGGGTGAGAACGGGAAAACTGAGTCCAAGTCTATATTCGATGGTGGGTGAGAACAGGAAAACTGAGTCCACGTCCACATTTGATGGTGGGTGAGAGCAGGGGAAACTGAATCCACGTCCACATTTGATGGTGGGCGAGAACAGGGAAACTAAGTCCACGTCCACATTTGTTGTTGGACAAGAATGGGGAAACTCGTTCTATGTCCACATTTGATGGTGGGTGAGAACGGGGAAACTTAGTCCACGCCCACATTTGATGGTGGGTGAGAACGGGGAAACTGAGTCCACGTCCACATTTGATGGTATGTGTGAACAGGAGGAAACTCAGTCCACGTCCACATTTGATGGAGGGTTACAACAGAGGGAGACTAAGTCCACATCCACATTTGATGGTGGGCGACAATAGAGGGAAACTGGTTCCACGTCCACATTTGATTCTGGGTGAGAACTGGGAACCTGAGTCCCCGTCCACATTTGATGGTGGCTGAGAATGGGGAAACTGAGTCCACGTCCATATTTGCTGGTGGGTGAGAACAGGAGGAAACTGATTCCACCTCCATATTTGATACTGGGTGAGAACAGAGGGAAACTGAGTCCACATCCACATTTGATGATGGGCGAGAACCAGGGGAAACTGAGTCCACGTCCACATTGATGGTGGGCAAGAACGTGGAAACTGGTTCCACGTCCACATTTTATAGTGGGTAAGAACGTGGAAACTGAGTCCACGTCCACATTTGATGGTGGGTGAGAATGGGAAACTGAGTCCACGTCCACATTTGATGGTGGGTTAGAAAGGGGAAAATGAATCCATGTCCTCATTTGATGGTGGTTGAGAACAGGGGAAACTGAGTCCACGTCCACATTTGATGGTGGGTGAGAACAGGGGAAACTGAGTCCACGTCCACATTTGATGGTGGGTGAGAACGGGAAACTGAGTCCACGTCCACATTTGATGGTGGGTAGGAACAGGAGGAAACTGAGTCCACGTCCACATTTGATGGTGGGTGAGAAGGGGAAACTGAGTTCACGTTCACATTTGATGGTGGGTGAGAGCGGGGAACCTGAGACAACGTCTACATCTAATGGTGGGTGAGAAGAGGGGAAACTGAGTCTACGTCCACATTTGAAGTTGGGTGAGAACTTGGAAACTGAGTCCACGTCCACATTTGATGGTGGGTGAGAACAGGAGGAAACTGAGTCCACGTCCACATCTGTGGGTGTTTGAGAACAGGAGGAAACTGAGTCCACGTCCACATTTGATGGTGGGTGTGAACGGGAAAGTGAGTCCACGTCCACATTTGATGGTGGGTGAGAACTGGGAAACTGAGCCCACATCCACATTTGATTGTGGGCGAGAAGAGGGGGAAACTGAGTCCACATCCACGTTTTATGGTGGGCCAGAACGTGGAAAGTGGGTAAACGTACACATTGGATGGTGAGTGAGAACAAGGAAACAGAGTCCACGTCCATATTTGATGGTGGTTGTGAACGGGGAAATTGAGCCCACGACCACATTTGATGGTGGGTGAGAACCGGGGATAGTAAGTCCACGTCCACATTTGATGGTGGTTGAGAACGGGGAAACTGAGTCCACGTCCACATTTGATGGTGGGTAAAAACGGGAAACTGAGTCCACTTCCACATTTGATCGTGAGTGAGAAAGGGGAAACTGAGTCCACGACCACATTTGATAATGGGTGAGAACAGGGGAAACTGATTCCACGTCCACATTTGATGGAGAGTGAGAATGGGAAAACTCTGTCCCCTCCATATTTGAGGGTGGGTGAGAAGAGGAGGAAACTGAGTCCACGTCCACAGTTGATGGTGGGTGAGAACAGAGGAAACTGTCCAAATCCACATTTGGTGGTGGGCGAGAACACAGGGAAACTGAGTCCACGTCCACATTTGATGGTGGGGAAGAACGGAAACTGGGTCCACGTCCAAATTTGATGTGGGTGAGAACGGGGAAACTGGGTCCACGTCCACATTTGATGGTGAGTGAGAATGGGAAACCTGAGTCCACATCCACATTTGATGGTGGGTGAGAACAGGGGAAACGGAGTCCACGTCCACATTTGATGGTGGGTGAGAATGGAAAACTCTGTCCCTCCATATTTGAGGGTGGGTGAGAAGAGGAGGAAACTGAGTCCACGTCCACAGTTGATGGTGGGTGAGAACAGAGGGAAACTGTCCAAATCCACATTTGGTGGTGGGCGAGAACACAGGGAAACTGAGTCCACGTCCACATTTGATGGTGGGGAATAACGCAGAAACTGGGTCCACGTCCAAATTTGATGTGGGTGAGAACTGGGAAACTGGGGCCACGTCCACATTTGATGGTGAGTGAGAATGGGAAACCTGAGTCCACATCCACATTTGATGGTGGGTGAGAACAGGGGAAACGGAGTCCACGTCCGCATTTGCTGGTGGATGAGAATGCGGAAACTGAGTCCTCAACCACATTTGATGGTGGGCGAGAACAGGGAGAAACTGAGTCCACGTCCACATTTGATGGTCGGTGAAAACAGAGGAAAACTGAGTCCACATCCTCAATTGATGGTGGACGAGAACAAGGGGACACTGAGTCCACGTCCACATTTCATGGTGGGCAAGTACGGGGAAACTGGGTCCACGTTCATATATGATGGTGGGTGAGAAAGGGGAAACTGAGTTCAGGTCCAAATTTTATGCTGCATCAGAACGGGGAAATTGAGTACACCTCCATATTTGATGGTGAGTGAAAAGAGGGGAAAGCGAGTCCACGTCCACATTTGATGGTGGGTGAGAACGGGAAAACAGTCCACATCTTCATGTGATGGAGGGCGAGAACAGAGGAAACTGAGTCCACGTCCACATTTGATGGTGTGCAAGAACGCGGAAACTGGGTCCACGTCCACATTAAATGGTGGGTGAGAAGGGAGAAACTGAGTCCACGTCCACATTTGATGCTGTGTGAGAACGGGGAACCTGAGCCCACGTCCACATTTGTTGTTTGGTGAGAACGGGGAAACTGAGTCCACGTCCACATTTCATGGTGGGTGAGAACAGGGAAACGGAGTCCAGGTCCACATTTGATGGTGTGAGACCCAGGGAACTGAGTCCACTTCCACATTTGATGGTCGGTGACCATAGGCAAACTGACTCCACCTCCACATTTCATGGTGGGTAGGAACAGGAGGAAACTGAGTCCACGTCCATATTTGATGGTGGGTGAGAACGGGAAACTAGTCCACGTCCACATTTGATGGTGGGTGAGAACAGGGTGAAACTGAGTCCACGTCCACATTTGATGGGGGTGAGAATGGGGAAACTGAGTCTACATCCACATTTGATTGTTGGTGAGAACGGGAAACTGAGTCCACGTCCACATGTGATGGTGGGTGAGAACGCAGAAACTGAGTCCACATCCACATGTGATGCTGGGTGACAACAGGAGGAAACTGAGTCCACGTACACATTTGATAGTGGATGAGAACAGAGGAAACTGAGTCCACTTCCATATAAGATGTTGGGCGAGAACAGGGGGAGAATGAGTTCACGTCCTCATTTGATGGTTGGCGAGAATGGGGAAACTGTGTTCACGTCTACACTTGGTGGTTGATGAGAACGGGGAAACTGATTCCAAGTCCACATTTGATGGTGGGTGAGAACGGGGAAACTGAGTCCACGTCCACATTTGGTGGTGGGTGAGAACAAGAGGAGACTGAGTCCACGTCCACATTTGATGGTGTGCAAGAATGGGGAAACTGAGACCACATCCACGTTTGATGGTGTGTGAGAAGGGGGAAACTGAGTCCACGTCCACATTTCGTGGTGGGTGAAAATGGGGAAATTGAGTCCACGTCCACATTTTATGGTGGGTGAGAACAGGAGGAAACTGAGTCCAGGTCCACATTAGATGGTGGGTGAGAAAAGAGGGAAACAAAGTCCACACCCACATTTGATGGTAGGCGAGCACAGGGGGAAACTGAGTCCAAGTCCACATTTGATGGTGGGCACGAACGGAGAACTGGGTCCATGTCGACATTTAATGGTGGGTGAGACCCATTTATCTGAGTCCACGTCCACATTTGTTGGTGGGTGAGAACAGGGAAACTGAGTACACGTCCACATTTGATGGTGGGTGAGAACAGGGGAAACTGAGTCCATGTCCACATTTGATGGTGGGTCAGAACGGGGAAATTGATTCCAAGTCCGCATTTGATGGTGGGTGAGAACAGCAGGAGACTGACTCCACGTCCACATTTGATGGTGGGTGAGAACAGAGGAAAACTGAGTCCACATCCGCATTTGATGGTGGGCGAGAATAGGGGGAAACTAGTCCACATACACATTTGATGGTGGGCAAGAACGGGGAAACTGGGTCCACGTCCACATTTGATGGTGGGTGAGAATGGGGAAAGTGAGTCCACGTCCACATTTGATGGTGGGAAGGAACAGGAGGAAACTCATTCCACGTCCACATTTGATTGTGTGTGAGAATGGGGAAAGTGAGACTACGTTCACAATTGATGGTGGGTGAGAAAGGGGAAAGTGATTCCACGTCCACATTTGTTGGTGGATGAGAAGGGGGAAACTGAGTCCACGTCCACATTTGATTGTGGACGAGAACAGAGGAAACAGAATGGGAAACTGAGTCCACGCCACATTTGATGGTTGGTGAGAACGGGAAACTGAGTCCGTCCACATTTCATGGTGGGTGAGAGCAGGAAACTGAATCCACGTCCACATTTGATGGTGGTGAGAACAGAGAAACTGAGTCACGTCCACATTTGATGGTGGTGAGAACAGCAGGAGACTGAGTCCACGCCACATTTGATGGTGGTGAGAACAGGAAACTGAGTCCACATCCACATTTGATGGTGGGCGAGAACAGGGGGAAACTGAGTCCACGTCCACATTTCATGGTGGGTGAGAACAGGGGAAACTGGGTCCACGCCCACATTTGATGGTGGGTGAGAAAGGGAAACTGAGTTCAGGTCCAAATTTATGCTGCATCAGAACGGGAAATTGAGTCCACGTCCATTTGATGGTGGTGAGAACAGAGGAAACTGAGTCCACGTCCACATTTGATGGTGGGTGAGAACGGGAAAACAGTCCACATCTTCATGTGATGGAGGGTGAGAACAGAGGAAACTGAGTCCACGTCCACATTTGATGGTGTGCAAGAACGGAAACTGGGTCCACGCCCACATTTGATGGTGTGAGAACGGGAAACTGAGTCCACGTCCACATTTGATGATGGGTGAGAACAGGGGAAACTGAGTCCACGCCCACATTTGATGGTTGGTGAGAACAGGGGAAACTGAGTCCACGTCCACATTTGATGGTGGGTGAGAGGAAACTGAGTCCAGGTCACATTTGATGGTGTGAGACCCAGGAACTGAGTCCACTTCCACATTTGATGGTGGTGAGAATGGGAAACTGAGTCCGTCCACATTTGATGGTGGTGAGAACAGGAGGAAACTGAGTCCACGTCCATATTTGATGGTGGGTGAGAACGGGAAACTAGTCCACGTCCACATTTGATGGTGGGTGAGAACAGGGTGAAACTGAGTCCACCACATTTGATGGGTGAGAACAGGGGAAACTGAGTCCACATCACATTTGATGGTGAGAACAGGGGAAACTGAATCCACGTCCACATTTGATGGTGGTGAGAGAACGGGAAACTGAGTCCATCCACATTTGATGGTGGGGAGAACAGGGGAAACTGAGTCCACGTCCACATTTGATGGTGGGTGAGACGGGAAACTGAGTCCACGTCCACATTTGATGGTGGTGAGAACAGAGGAAACTGGGTCCACGTCCACATTTGATGGTGGGTGAGAACAGAGGAAACTGAGTCCACATCCACATTTGATGGTGGGCGAGAACATTGGGAAACTGAATCCACGTCCACATTTGATGGTGGGCAAGGACAGGAAACTGGGTCCACGTCCACATTTGATGGTGTGTGGGACTGAGGAATCTCTGTCCACGTCCATATTTGATGGTGGGGAGAAGAGGGACACTGAGTACATGTCCACATTTGATGGTGAGTCAGAACAGGGAAACTGAGTCCACGTCCACATTTGATGGTGGGTGAGAACGGAAACTGAGTCCATATCCACATTTGATGGTGGGTGAGAAGAGAGGGAATTGAGTCCACGTCCACATTTGATCGTGGGCGAGAACAGGGGAATCTGAGTCCACATTTGATTAGTATTTGATGGTGGGTGAAAGGAGAGAAACTAAGTCCACATCCACATTTGATGGTGGGGAGAACAGGGAAACTGAGTCCACGTCCATATTTGATGGTGGGTCAGAACAGGGAAACTGGGTCCACGTCCATATTTGCTTTTGGGTCAGAACGGGAAACTGAGTCCACGTCCACATTTGATGGAGGGTGAGAACAGGAGGAAACTGAGTCCACGTCCACATTTGATGTTGGGTGAGAACAGGGAAAGTGAGTCCATCCACATTTGATGGTGGGTGAGAAGGGGAAACTGAGCCCATATCCACATTTGATGGTGGTGAGAACAGGTGGAAACTGAGTCCAAATCCACGTTTGATGGTGGGCCAGAACAGGGAAACTGGGTCCACGTCCACATTTGATGGTGGTGAGAACGGGGAAACAGAGTCCACATCCACATTTGATGGTGGGTGAGAACGGGAAACTGAGTCCACGTCACATTTGATGGTGGGTGAGAACAGGGAAAGTGAGTCCACGTCCACATGTGATGGTGTGAGAACGGGAAACTGAGTCCACGCCACATTTGATGGTGGGGGAAGCTGAGAGTACATCCACATTGGATGGTGAGTGCGAACAGGGAAACTGAGTCCACGTCCACATTTGATGGTGGGTAAGAACAGGAAAACTGGGTCCACGTCCACAGTTGATGGTGAGTTAGAATGGGAGACTGAGTCCACTTCCACGTTTGATGGTGAGTGAGAACAGTGGAATCTGAGTCCACGCCCACATTTGATGGTGGGTGAGAATGGGAAACTGAGTTCACATCCACATATGATGGTGGGTGAGAGCAGGAAACTGAGTCACGCCCACATTTGATGGTGGGTGAGAATGGACTGAAACTGAGTCCACACCCACATTTGATGGTGGTGAGAACAGAGGAAACTGAGTCCACGTCCACATTTGATGGTGAGTCAGAACAGGGAAACTGAATCCACGTCCACATTTGATGGTGGATGAGAACGGGAAACTGAGCCCACATCCACATTTGATGGCGGGTGAGAACAGGAGAAACTGAGTCCACGTCCACATTAGATGGTGGGTGAGAATGGGGAAACTGAATCCACGTCCACATTTGATGGTGGGTGAGAACAGGAAGAAACTGAGTCCACGTCCACATTTGATGGTGGGTGAGAACAACAGGGAAATGATACCACGTCCACATTTTATGGTGGGTGAGAACAGAGGGTAACTGAGTCCACACCCACATTTGATGGTGGGCGAGAACAGGGGGAAACTGAGCCCACGACCACATTTGATGGTGGGCAGAACGGGGAAACTGGATCCACATCCACATTTGACGGTGGGTGAGAACGGGGAAACTGAGTCCACATCCACATTTGATGGTGGGCAGTACAGGGGAAACTGAGTCACGTCCACATTTGATGATGGGCAAGAACAGGAAAACTGGGTCCACGCCCACATTTGATGGTGGGTGAGAACAGGGTAAACTGAATTTATGTCCACATTTGATTGGTGGGTGAGAAGAGGGGAAACTGAGTACATGTCCACATTTGTTGGTGGGTGAGAACAGGAGGAAAATGAGGCCACGTCCACAATTGATGGTGGATGAGAACAGAGGAAACTGAGTCCACATCCACATTTGATGTTGGGTGAGAACGGGAAAACTGATGCCACGTCCACATTTGATGCTGGGCAAGAAGGGGAAACTAGGTCCACGTGCACATTTGATGGTGGGTGAGAACGGGAAACTGAGTCCGTCCACATTTGATGGTAGGTGAGAACAGGGAAACTGAGTTCACGTCCACATTTGATGGTGGGTTGGAACAGGGTAAACTGAGTCCACATCCACATTTGATGGTGGGTGAGATGGGGAAACTGAATCCACGCCCACATTTGATGATGGGCCAGAAAGGGGAAACTGGGTCCACATCCACATTTGATGGTGGGTGAGAATGGGGAAACTGTGTCCACGTCCACATTTGATGGTGGGTGAGAACGGGGAAACTGAGTCCACGTCCACATTTGATGTTGGGTGAGAATGGGGAAACTGGGTCCACGTCCACATTTGATGGTGGGTGAGAACGGGGAAACTGAGTCCACGTCCACATTTGATGGTAGTGAGAACGGGGAAACTGAGTCCACATCCACATATGATGGTTGGTGAGAACAAGAGGAAACTGAGTCCACATCCACATTTCATGGTGGATGAGAACAGAGGGAAACTGTGTCCACATCCACATTTGATGGTGGGTGAGAATGGGCATATTGAGTCCATGTCCACATTTGATTGTGGGTGTGACCGGGTAAACTGAGTCCATGTCCGCATTTTTTCGTGGGTTAGAACAGGAGGAAACTGAGTCCATGTCCACAATTGATCGTGGATGAGAACAGAGGGAAACTGAGTCCACATCCACATTTGATAATGGGCGAGAACGTGTGAAACTGATTCCACGTCCACATTTGATGGTGGGAAAGAAGGAAGAAACTAGGTCCACGTCCACATTTGATGGTGGGTGAGAACGGGCAAACTGAGTCCACGTGTATATTTGATGGTGGGTGAGAACAGGCAAACTGAGTCCACATCCACATTTGATGGTGGGTGAGAAAGGGGAAACTAGGTCCACATCCACATTTTATAGTGGGTGACAACGGGAAAACTGAGTCGACGTCCACATTTGATTTGGGGTGAGAACGGGAAAAATGGGTCCACATCCACATTTGTTGGTGGGCAAGAACGGGGGAAACTGAATCCACGTCTACATGTGATGGTGGGTGAGAACGGGGAAACGGAGACCATGACCACATTTGACGATGAGTGAGAACAGGGGAAACAGAGTCCACGTCCATATTTGATGATGGGTGGGAACGGGGAAACTGAGTCCACGTCCACAATTTAAGGTAGGTGAGAACAGGAGGAAACTGGGTCCACGTCCACATTTGATGGTGGGTGAGAACAGAGGGAAACTGAGTCCACATCCACATTTGATGGTGGGCGAGAACATTGGGAAACTGAATCCACGTCCACATTTGATGGTGGGCAAGGACAGGGAAACTGGGTCCACGTCCACATTTGATGGTGTGTGGGACTGAGGAATCTCTGTCCACGTCCATATTTGATGGTGGGGGAGAAGAGGGACACTGAGTACATGTCCACATTTGATGGTGAGTCAGAACAGGGGAAACTGAGTCCACGTCCACATTTGATGGTGGGTGAGAACCGGGAAACTGAGTCCATATCCACATTTGGTTGTGGGTTAGAACAGGAGGAAACTGAGTACACGTCCACGTTTGATGGTGGGTGAGAAGAGAGGGAAATTGAGTCCACGTCCACATTTGATCGTGGGCGAGAACAGGGGGAATCTGAGTCCACATACGTATTTGATGGTGGGTGAAAGGAGAGGAAACTAAGTCCACATCCACATTTGATGGTGGGAGAGAACATGGGGAAACTGACTCCACGTCCATATTTGATTTGGGGCAATTACGGGAAAACTGGCTCCACGTCCATATTTGCTTTTGGGTCAGAACGGGGAAACTGAGTCCACGTCCACATTTGATGGAGGGTGAGAACAGGAGGAAACTGAGTCCACGTCCACATTTGATGTTGGGTGAGAACAGGGAAAGTGAGTCGACGTCCACATTTGATGGTGGGTGAGAACGGGGAAACTGAGTCCATCCACATTTGATGGTGGTGAGAACAGGGAAACTGAGTCCAAATCCACATTTGATGGTGGTGAGAACAGAGGAAACTGGGTCCACGTCCACATTTGATGGTGGAGAGACAGGGAAACTGAGTCCACATCCACATTTGATGGTGGGTGAGAACGGGAAACTGAGTCCACGTCCACATTTGATGGTGGGTGAGAACAGGATAGTAAGTCCACGCCCACATTTGATGGTGTGAGAACGGGAAACTGAGTCCACGTCCACATTTGATGGTGGGTGAGAACGGGAAACTGAGTACATCCACATTTGATGGTGAGTGAGAACAGGGAAACTGAGTCCACGCCACATTTGATGGTGGGCAAGAACAGGAAAACTGGGTCCACGTCCACATTGATGGTGGTGAGAACGGGGGAGACTGAGTCCACTTCCACGTTTGATGGTGAGTGAGAACAGGGAAACTGAGTCCACGTCCACATTTGATGGTTGGTGAGAACGAGAGGAAACCGAGTCCACGCCCACATTTGATGGTGGGTGAGAATGGACTGAAACTGAGTCCACACCACATTTGATGGTGGTGAGAACAGAGGAAACTGAGTCCACGTCCACATTTGATGGTGGGTGAGAACGGGAAACTGATCCTTGTCCACATTTGATGGTGGATGAGAACGGGAAACTGAGTCCACATCCACATTTGATGGCGGGTGAGAACGGGAAACTGAGTCCACGTCCACATTGATGGTGAGTATGGGAAACTGAACCACGTCCACATTTGATGGTGGGTGAGAACAGGAAGAAACTGAGTCCACGTCCACATTTGATGGTGGGTGAGAACAGGAGGAAACTGATCCACGCCCACATTTGATGGTGGGTGAGAACAGAGGAAACTGAGTCCACATCCACATTTGATGGTGAGAACGAGTGAGAAACTGATTCCACGTCCACATTTGATGGTGGGCAGAACGGGAAACTGGATCCACATCCACATTTGATGGTGGGTGAGAATGGGAAACTGAGTCCACATCCACATTTGATGGTGGGTGAGAACAGGGAAACTGAGTCCACGCCCACATTTGATGGTGGGTGAGAACGAAAACTGAGTCCACATCCACATTTGATGGTGGGTGAGAACAGGGAAACTGAGTTTATGTCCACATTTGATTGTCGGTGTGACTGGGGAAACTGAGTACGTCCACATTTGTTGGTGGGTGAGAACAGGAGGAAAATGAGTCCACGTCCATTTGATGGTGGATGAGAACAGAGGAAACTGAGTCCACATCCACATTTGATAGTTGTTGAGAACGGGGAAACCGATGCCACGTCCACATTTGATGCTGGGCAGAAGGGAAACTAGGTCCACGTCACATTTGATGGTGGGTGAGAACGGGAAACTGAGTCCGTGTCCACATTTTATGGTGGGTGAGAACAGGGAAACTGAGTCCACGCCCACATTTGATGGTGGGTTGGAACAGAGGAAACTGAGTCCACATCCTATTTGATGGTGGGTGAGATGGGGAAACTGAGTCCACGTCCACATTTGATGGTGGGCCAGAACAGGGAAACTGGGTCCACTCCACATTTGATGGTGGGTGAGAATGGGGAAACTGAGTCCACGTCCACATTTGATGGTGGGTGAGAACGGGAAACTGAGTCCACGTCACATTTGATGGTGGGTGAGAATGGGGAAACTGAGTCCACGTCCACATTTGATGGTGGGTGAGAACGGGAAACTGAGTCCACGCCCACATTTGATGGTGGGTGAGAACGGGAAACTGAGTCCACATCCACATTTGATGGTGGTGAGAACAGAGGAAACTGAGTCCACATCCACATTTGATGGTGGATGAGAACAGAGGGAAACTGTGTCCACATCCACATTTGATGGTGGGTGAGAATGGGAATTGAGTCCATGTCCACATTTGATTGTGGGTGTGACCGAACGGGAAACTGAGTCCATGTCCACATTTGTTGGTGGGTTAGAACAGGAGGAAACTGAGTCCATGTCCACAATTGATGGTGGATGAGAACAGAGGGAAACTGAGTCCACATCCACATTTGATAGTGGGCGAGAACGTGTGAAACTGATTCCACGTCCACATTTGATGGTGGGCAAGAAGGGAGAAACTAGGTCCACGTCCACATTTGATGGTGGGTGAGAACTGGGAAACTGAGTCCACGTCTATATTTGATGGTGGGTGAGAACAGGCAAACTGAGTCCATGTCCACATTTGATGGTGGGTGAGAAAGGGTAAACTAGGTCCACATCCACATTTTATGGTGGGTGACAACGGGAAGACTGAGTCAACGTCCACATTTGATGGTGGGTGAGAACGGGAAAAATGGGTCCACATCCACATTTGATGGTGGGCAGAACGGGGGAAACTGAATCCACGTCTACATGTGATGGTGGGTGAGAATGGGGAAACGGAGACCATGACCACATTTGACGATGGGTGAGAACAGGGGAAACAGAGTCCACGTCCATATTTGATGATGGGTGAGAACGGGGAAACTGAGTCCACGTCCACATTTATGGTAGGTGAGAACAGGAGGAAACTGGGTCCACGTCCACATTTGATGGTGGGTGAGAACAGAGGGAAACTGAGTCCACATCCACATTTGATGGTGGGCGAGAACATTGGGAAACTGAGTCCACGTCCACATTTGATGGTGGGCAAGAACAGGGAAACTGGGTCCACGTCCACATTTGATGGTGGGTGGGACTGAGGAATCTCTGTCCACGTCCATATTTGATGGTGGGGGAGAAGAGGGACACTGAGTACATGTCCACATTTGATGGTGAGTCAGAACAGGGGAAACTGAGTCCACGTCCACATTTGATGGTGGGTGAGAACCGGGAAACTGAGTCCATATCCACATTTGGTTGTGGGTTAGAACAGGAGGAAACTGAGTACACGTCCACATTTGATGGTGGGTGAGAAGAGAGGGAAATTGAGTCCACGTCCACATTTGATCGTGGGTGAGAACAGGGGAATCTGAGTCCACATACGTATTTGATGGTGGGTGAAAGGAGAGGAAACTAAGTCCACATCCACATTTGATGGTGGGAGAGAACATGGGGAAACTGACTCCACGTCCATATTTGATTTGGGGCAATTACGGGAAAACTGGCTCCACGTCCATATTTGCTTTTGGGTCAGAACGGGGAAACTGAGTCCACGTCCACATTTGATGGAGGGTGAGAACAGGAGGAAACTGAGTCCACGTCCACATTTGATGTTGGGTGAGAACAGGGAAAGTGAGTCGACGTCCACATTTGATGGTGGGTGAGAACGGGGAAACTGAGCCCATATCCACATTTGATGGTGGGCGAGAACAGGTGGAAACTGAGTCCAAATCCACGTTTTATGGTGGGCCAGATCGTGGAAACTGGGTCCACGTCCACATTGGGTGGTCATAGAGAACGGGGAAACAGAGTCCACATCCACATTTGATGGTGGGTGAGAACGGGTAAACTGAGTACACGTCCACATTTGATGGTGGGTGAGAACAGGGGATAGTAAGTCCACGTCCACATGTGATGGTGTCTGAGAACGGGGAAACTGAGTCCACGTCCACATTTGATGGTGGGTGAGAACGGGGAAGCTGAGAGTACATCCACATTGGATGGTGAGTGCGAACAGGGGAAACTGAGTCCACGTCCACATTTGATGGTGGGCAAGAACAGGAAAACTGGGTCCACGTCCACAGTTGATGGTGAGTTAGAATGGGAGACTGAGTCCACTTCCACGTTTGATGGTGAGTGAGAACAGTGGAATCTGAGTCCACGTCCACATTTGATGGTGGGTGAGAATGGGGAAACTGAGTTCACATCCACATATGATGGTGGGTGAGAACGAGAGGAAACCGAGTCCACGTCCACATTTGATGGTGGGTGAGAATGGACTGAAACTGAGTCCACAACCACATTTGATGGTGTGCGAGAACAGAGGGAAACTGAGTCCACGTCCACATTTGATGATGAGCAAGAACGGCGAAGCTGGATCCTTGTCCACATTTGTTGGTGGATGAGAACGGGGAAACTGAGCCCACATCCACATTTGATGGCGGGTGAGAACAGGGGAAACTGAGTCCACGTCCACATTAGATGGTGAGTATGGGGAAACTGAATCCACGTCCACATTTGATGGTGGGTGAGAACAGGAAGAAACTGAGTCCACGTCCACATTTGATGGTGGGTGAGAACAGGAGGAAAATGATACCACGTCCACATTTTGTGGTGGGTGAAATCAGAGGGTAACTGAGTCCACACCCACATTTGATGGTGCGCGAAACGAGTGAGAAACTGATTCCACGTCCACATTTGATGGTGGGCAAGAACGGGGAAACTGGATCCACATCCACATTTGACGGTGGGTGAGAATGGGCAAACTGAGTCCACATCCACATTTGATGGTGGGCGAGTACAGGGGGAAACTGAGTGCACGTCCACCTTTGATGATGGGCAAGAACGAGAAAACTGGGTACACGTCCACATTTGATGGTGGGTGAGAACAGGGTAAACTGAATTTATGTCCACATTTGATTGTCGGTGTGACTGGGGAAACTGAGTACATGTCCACATTTGTTGGTGGGTGAGAACAGGAGGAAAATGAGGCCACGTCCACAATTGATGGTGGATGAGAACAGAGGGAAACTGAGTCCACATCCACATTTGATAGTTGTTGAGAACGGGGGAAACCGATGCCACGTCCACATTTGATGCTGGGCAAGAAGGGGGAAACTAGGTCCACGTGCACATTTGACGGTGGGTGAGAACGGGGAAAGTGAGTCCGTGTCCACATTTTATGGTAGGTGAGAACAGGGGGAAACTGAGTTCACGTCCACATTTGATGGTGGGTTGGAACAGAGGTAAACTGAGTCCACATCCCTATTAGATGGTGGGTGAGATGGGGAAACTGAATCCACGTCCACATTTGATGATGGGCCAGAAAGGGGAAACTGGGTCCACCTCCACATTTGCTGGTGGGTGAGAATGGGGAAACTGTGTCCACGTCCACATTTGATGGTGGGTGAGAACGGGGAAACTGAGTCCACGTGCACATTTGATGTTGGGCAAGAATGGGAAACTGGGTCCACGTCCACAGTTGATGGTGGGTGAGAACGGGGAAACTGACTCCACGTCCACATTTGATGGTAGTGAGAACGGGGAAACTGAGTCCACATCCACATATGATGGTTGGTGAGAACAAGAGGAAACTGAGTCCACATCCACATTTCATGGTGGATGAGAACAGAGGGAAACTGTGTCCACATCCACATTTGATGGTGGGTGAGAATGGGCAACTGAGTCCATGTCCACATTTGATTGTGGTGTGACGGTAAACTGAGTCCATGTCCGCATTTTTTCGTGGGTTAGAACAGGAGGAAACTGAGTCCATGTCCACAATTGATCGTGGATGAGAACAGAGGGAAACTGAGTCCACATCCACATTTGATAATGGGCGAACGCAGAAACTGATTCCACGTCCACATTTGATGGTGGGAAAGAAGAGCCTTCAAGTGCATCATCTTCCATCTGGGAGGGTTCTTCATCCGCAGTGAGGGCTCTACAACCAGCTCTGAAAATAAAACCACAGCCAATGGGATCCACTGGCACCCATGATCTTACTGTGACTTTCTCTTCCACCCAGAGGACATCAAATCAGGAAAGTGGCCTTGGAGAAGAAAGTCCAAAGGGTGAGGAAGCCAATAGAGTCACTTTAATATTTTCTTTTTCTTGATCTTTCCTACATTACTCAGTAATGGTAAGATTGCCAGGAGCCAAAGGCACTGCCAATTCACAAAACTATTCAAGAAACAGGATTAAGAAACACAAATAGCTTCCAGATAGATAAGGCAAAGGCAAGGAAATAACACTGTATGTAGGGTATGCTTTGGGAGAGCAGAGATTACAAAAATCAAGTTAAATCAGAGCTGGGTTCAAACAGGAGATGGGAATGGAAGGGTCTGGCAGGGTGGCAGCCCATGTGGCACAAAGGTGAGACCAGACAGAGGTGACAGCAGCTGATGAGAGAAAGAACCAGGAAGACTAAACCTAGTTAATTTACAAAAGATGTATCATTATATGATCTACTGCATATTTATATGCACCCTAGATAGTATACACACCAGATATGCA
>CM058079.1:5562781-5602575 GCA_030247045.1 Colobus guereza | reverse complement strand
TACGCAAATAAACTAGAAAACCTAGAAGAAATGGATAATTTCCTGGACACTTACACTCTCCCAAGACTAAGCCAGGAGGAAGTTGAATACCTGAATAGACCAATAGCAGACTCTGATATTGAGGTAACAGTTAATAGCCTACCAACCAAAACAAGTCCTGAGTCCATGTCCACATTTGATGGTCGGCAATACGGGGAAACTGGATCCACGTCCACATTTGATGATGGGTGAGAACGGGGAAACTGAGTCCACGTCCACATTTGATGGTGGGTGAGAATGGGGAAACTGTATCCACGTCCACATTTGATGGTGCGTGATAACGGGGAAACTGAGTCCACGTCCACATTTGATGGTGGGTGGGAACAGGGGAAACTGAGTCCAAGTCCACATTTACAGTGGGGAGAGGCGGGAAACGGAGTCCATGTCCACATTTGATGGTGGATGAGAACATAGGGAAACGGAGTCCACATCCACATTTGGTGGTGTGGTAGAACAGGGGGAAACTGTGTCCACGTCCACATATGATGATGGGCAAGAACGGGGAAACTGGGTCGACGTCCACATTGATGGTGGGTGAGAACGGGGAAACTGGGTCCCCGTCCACATTTTATGGGAGGTGAGAATGGGCAGACAGAGTCTACATCCTCATTTGGTGGTGGGTGAGAACGGGAAAAGTGAGTTCACATACATATTTGATGGTAGGCGAGAACAGGGGTAAACTGACTCCACGTCCACATGTCATGGTGCCTGAGAATGGGGAAATGGAAACCACGTCCACATTTGATGGTAGGTGAGAACAGGGGAGACTGCGTCCACGTCCACATTTGATGGTGGGTGAGAACGGGGAAACTGAGTCCACGTCCACATTTTATGCTAGGTGAGAACAGAAGGAACCTGAGTCCACGTCCACATTTGATGGTGGGTGAGAAGAGGAAACTGAATCCAAATCCATATTTGATGGTGGGCGAGAACATGGGGAAACTGAGTCCACGTCCACATTTGATGGTGTGCAAGAACGGGGAAGCTGGGTCCACGTCCACATTTGATGGTGGGTGAGACCGAGGAAACTGAGTCCACGTCCTCTTTTGATGGTGGGTGAGAACAAGGACACTGAGTACATGTCCACATTTGATGGTGGGTGAGAACAGGGGAGACTGAGTCCACGTCCACATTTGATGGTGGGTCAGAATGGGGAAACTGAGTCCACATGCACATTTGATGGTGGGTGAGAACAGGACGAAACTGAGTACACGTCCACATTTGATGGTGGGTGAGAACAGAGGGAAACTGAATCCAAATCCATATTTGATGGTGGGCGAGAACATGGGGAAACTGAGTCCACGTCCACATTTGATGGTGTGCAAGAACGGGGAAGCTGGGTCCACGTCCACATTTGATGGTGGGTGAGACTGAGGAAACTGAGTCCACGTCCTCTTTTGATGGTGGGTGAGAACAAGGACACTGAGTACATGTCCACATTTGATGCTGGGTGAGAACAGGGGAGACTGAGTCCACGTCCACATTTGATGGTGGGTCAGAACAGGGAAACTGAGTCCACATGCACATTTGATGGTGGGTAAGAACAGGACGAAACTGAGTCCACGTCCACATTTGATGGTGGGTGAGAACAGAGGGAAACTGAGTCCTCATCCACATTTGATCGTGGGCGAGACAGGGGAAACTGAGTCCACATGCGCGTTTGATGGTGGGCAAGAATGATGAAACTGGGTCCACGTCCACATTTGATGGTGGGTGAGAATAGAGGGAAACTGAGCCCACGTCCACATTTGTTTGTGAGCAAGTACGGGGTAACTGGGTCCAAGTTCACATTTGATGGTGGGTGAGAAATGGGAAACTGAGTTCACGTCAACATTTGATGGTGAGTGAGAACAGGGGAAACTGAGTCCTGGTTAACATTTGATGGTGGTTGAGAACAGGGGAAACTGAGTCCACGTCCACATTTGATGGTTGGTGAGAACAGAGGGAAACTGATTCCACGTCCACATTTGATGGTGGGCGAGAACAAATGGAAAGTGATTCCACGTCCTCATTTGATGGTGGGCAAGAACGGGGAAACTGAGTCGACTTTTGCATTTGATGGTGGGCGAGAACAGGGGAAAATGAGTCCACGTCCACATTTGATGGTGGGCAAGAAGGAGTAAACTGGGTCCACTCACACATTGGATGGTGGGTGAGAACGGTGAAACTGAGTCCACGTCCACATTTGATGGTAGTTGAGAATGGGGAAACTGAGTCCACGTCCACGTTTGATGGTGGGTGAGAACAAGTGAAACAGAGTACACGTCCATATTTGATGGTGGGCGAGAACAGGGGGAAACTGAGTCCATATCCACATTTGATGGTGGGCAAGAATGAGGAAAGTTTGTCCACATCCTCATTAGATGGAGGGTGAGAACGGGGAAACTGAGTCCACGTCCACATTTGATGCTGTGTGAGAACGGTGAAACTGAGTCCACGTCCACAATTGATGGCGGGAGAGAGTGGGGAAACTTAGTCCACATCCACATTAGATGGTGGACGAGAACATGGGGAACCTGAGTCCACGTCCACATTTGATGGTGGGCAAGAACGGGGAAACTGGGTCCACTTCCACATTTGATGGTGGGTGGGACCAAGGAATTTCATTCCACTTCCACATTTGATGGTGGGGCAGAACAGGGACACTGAGTACATGTCCACATTTGATGGAGGGTCAGAACAGGGGAAACTGGGAGACTGAGCCCACGTCCACGTTTGATGGTGGGTGAGAACGGGGAAACTGAGTCCACGTCCACATTTGATGATGGGTGAGAATGGGGAAACTGAGTCCACGTCCACATTTGATGGTGGGTAAGAACAGGAGGAAACTGAGTCCACGTCCTCATTTGATGGTGGGTGAGAACAGAGGGAAACTGAGTCCACATCCACATTTTATTGTGGGCGAGTACAGCGGTAAACTGAGTGCACATCCACATGTGATGTTGGGCAACAAGGGGGAAACTGATTACACATCCATATTTGATGGTGGGTGAGAACAGAGGGAAACTGAGTCCACATCCTCCTTTTTCGGTGGGCAGGAAAGAGGAAATTGGGTCCACGTCCACATTTGATGGTGAGAACAGGGAAACTGAGTCCACGTCCACATTTGATGGTGGGTGAGATGTGGAAACTGAGTCCACATCCACATTTGATGGTGGGGGACAGCAGGAGTAAACTGAGTACACGTCCACATTTGATGGTGGGTGAGAACAGAGGGAAACTGAGTCCACGTCCACATTTGATCGTGGGCGAGAACAGGAGACAACTGAGTCCACGTACACATTTGATGGTGGGTGAGAACAGAGTCAATAGAGTCCACATCCACATTTGATGGTGGGCGAGAACATGGGGAAACTGAGTCCACGTCAATATTTTATGGTGGGCAAATACGGGGAGACTGGCTCCACGTCCATATTTGATGGTGGGTGAGAACGGGGAAATTGAGTCCACGTCCACATTTGATGGTGGGTGAGAACGAGGATACTGGGTCCACGTCCACATTTTATGGGGGGAGAGAATCGGGAGACTGAGTCCACGTCCACATTTGATGGTGGGTAGAATGGGGAAACGGAGACCACGTCCACATTTGATGGTGGGTGAAAACAGGGGAAACAGGGTCCACGTACACATTTGATGGTGGGTGTGAATGGGGAAACTGAGTCCACGTCGATATTTCATGGTGGGTGAGAACGGGGAAACTGAGTCCACGTCCACATTTGATGGTGGGTGAGAACGAGGAAACTGAGTCCACGTCCACATTTGTTGGTGGGTGAGAACAGGAGGAAACTGAGTCCACGTCCACATTTGGTGGTGGGTGAGAACGGAGAAACTGAGTCCACGTCCACATTTGTTGTTGGGTGAGAATTGGGAAACTGAATCCACGTGCACATTTGATGGTGGGTGAGAATGGGGAAACTGAGTCCACGTCCACATTTTTTGGTGGTCAGTAACGGTGAAACCGGGTCCCCGTTAACATTTGATGGTGAATGAGAACGGGGAACCTGAGTACACATCCACAATTGGTGGTGGGTGAGAACGCGGAAACGGAGTCCACGTCCACATTTCATTTTGCCTGAGAATGGGGGAAACTTAATTCACGTCCACATTTGATGTTGTGTGAGAATGGGGAAACTGAGTCCACGTCCATATTTGATGGTGGGTTAGAAGTGGAGGAAACTGAGTCCACGTCAACATTTGATGGTGGGTGAGAACAGAGGGAAGCTGTGTACAAATCCACATTTGATGGTGGGCGAGATCAGGGGGAACCTGAGTCCACGTCCACATTGGATGGTGGGCAAGAATGGGGACACTCGGTCCACGTCCACATTTGATGGTGGGTGAGACTGGGCAAAATGAGTCCACGAGCACATTTGATTGCCGTAAGATCGGGGAAACTGACTTCACGGCCACATTTGATGGTGGGTGGGAACAGGGGAAATTGAGTCTACGTCCACATTTGATGGTGGGTGATAACGGGGAAACTGAGTCCACGTCCACCATGTATGGAGGTTGAGAACGTGGAGACTGAGTCCACCTACACATATGATGGTGGGTGAGAACAGGAGGAATCTGAGTCCACGTCCACATTTGATGTTGGGTGAGAATGGGGAAACTGAGTCCACGTCAACATTTGTTGGTGCGGGAGAACGAGGAAACTGAGTCCAAATTCACATATGATTTTTCGTGAGAACAGTTGGATACTGAGTAGGCGTCCACATATGATGGTGTGTGAGAACAGAGGAAAATGATTTCACATCCCCATTTGATGGTGGGCGAGCAGGGGAACCTGAGTCCACGTCCACATTGGATGGTGGGCAAGAATGGGGACACTCGGTCCACGCCCACATTTGATGGTGGGTGAGACTGGGCAAAATGAGTCCACAGCACATTTGATTGCCAAGATCGGGAAACTGACTTCACGGCCACATTTGATGGTGGGTGGGAACAGGGAAATTGAGTCTACGTCCACATTTGATGGTGGGTGATAGGGAAACTGAGTCCACGCCACCATGTATGGAGGTTGAGAACGTGGAGACTGAGTCCACTACACATATGATGGTGGGTGAGAACAGGAGGAAACTGAGTCCACGTCCACATTTGATGTTGGGTGAGAATGGGGAAACTGAGTCCACGTCAACATTTGTTGGTGCGGGAGAACGAGGAAACTGAGTCCAAATTCACATATGATTTTTCGTGAGAACAGTTGGATACTGAGTAGACGTCCACATATGATGGTGTGTGAGAACAGAGGGAAAATGATTTCACATCCCCATTTGATGGTGGGCGAGAGCAGGGGGAACCTGAGTCCACGTCCATATTTGATGGTGGACAAGAATGCGGAAACTGGGTCCATGTCCGCACTTGATGGTGGGTGAGAATAGGGGAAACTGAGTCCACGTCCACTTTTGATGATGGGTGAGACCCGGGGAAACTGAGTCCCCATCCACATTTGATGGTGGGTGAGAACGGGGAAACTGAGTCCACGTCCACATTTGATGGTGGGTGAGAACGGGGAAACTGAGTCCACGTCCACATTTGATCATGGGTGAGAAAGGGGACACTGAGTCCACGTCCACATTTGATGGTGGGTTAGAACAGTGGAAACTGAGTCCACGTCCACATTTGATAGTGGGGAAGAACGTGGAAACGGAGTCCCCGTCCACATTTGATGGTTGGAGAGAACAGGAGGAAACTGAGTCCAAGTTCACATTTGATGGTGGCTGAGAACATAGGGAAACTGTGTCCAGATCCACATTTGTGGTGGGGGAGAACAGGGGGAAAGTGTGTCCACGTCCACATTTGATGATGGGCAAGAATGGGGAAACTGGGTCCACGTCCACATTTGATGGTGGGTGAGAATGGGGAAACTGAGTCCACGTGCACATTTGATGGTGGGTGAGAATGGGGAAACTGGGTCCACGTCCACATTTTATGGTGGGTCAGAACGGACAGACTGAGTAGACGCCCACATTCAATCGTGGTTGAGAACGGTAAAAATGAGTCCACATCAACATTTTATGGTGGGCGAGAACGGGGGAAACTGAGTCCACGTCCACATGTGATGGCGGGTGAGAACGTGGAAACTGAGTCCTCATCCACATTAGATGGTGGGGAGAACAGGGGGAAACTGAGTCCACGTCCACATTTCATGGTGTGCAAGAATGGGGAAACTGGGTCCACGTACACATTAGATGGTGGGTGAGAACGAGGAAACTGAGTCCACGTCCACATTTGATGGTGGGTGAGAACGGGGAAACTGAGTAAACGTCCACATTTAATGGTGGCTGAGAACAGGGGAAACTGAGTCCATGTCCACCTTTGATGGTGGGTCAGAAGGGGGAAACTGAGTCCACGTCCACATTTGATGGAGGGTGAGCACAGGGGAAACTGAGTACACATCCACATTTGATGGTGGGTCAGAACGGGGAAACTGAGTGCACATCCACAGGTGATGGTGTGTGAGAACAGGAGGAAACTGAGTACACGTCCAAATTTGATGGTGGGTGAGAACAGAGGGAAACTGAGTTCACATCCATATTTGATCGTTAGCAAGAAGAGGGGGAAACTGTGTACACGTACGCATTTGATGGTGAGCAAGAACGGGGAAACTGGGTCCACGTTCACATTTGATGATTGGTGAGAAAGGGGAAACTGATGAGGTCAGGAGATCGAGACCATTCTGGCTAACACGGTGAAACCCCGTCTCTACTAAAAACTACAAAAACGCCCAAATAGGAACAGCTCAGTCTCCAACTCCCAGCGAAGGACACAGAAGACCGGTGATTTCTGCATTTTGAACTGAGGTACTGGGGTCATCTCACTAGTGAGTGCCGGACAATCGGTGCTGGTCAGCTGTTGCAGCCCGACCAGCGAGCTGAAGCAGGCGAGGCATCGCCTCACCTGGGAAGCGCAAGGGAAGGAATCCCTTTTCCTAACCAGGAACTGAGACACACAACACCTGGAAAATCGGGTAACTCCCACCCCAATACTGTGCTATAGGCTAGCAGGCACACCAGGAGAATATACCCCCCACCTGGCCGGGAGGGTCCCACGCCCGGGCCTCCTCCTTGCTAACACAGCAGTCTGTGATCTAACCGCAGCAGCGAGGCTGGGAGGGCGCCCGCCATTGCTGAGGCTTAAGTAGGTAAACAAAGCCGCTGGGAAGCTCCAACTGGGTGGAGCTCACAGCAGCTCAAGGAAACCTGCCTGTCTCTGTAGACTCCACCTCTGGGGACAGGGCTCAGCTAAAAATAACAGGGAAGCAGCAGAGACCTGTGCAGGCGTGAACGACTCTGTCTGACAACTTTGAAGAGCAGTGGATCTCCCAACACGGAGGTTGAGATCTGAGAAGGGACAGACTGCCTGCTCAAGTGGGTCCCTGACCCCTGAGTAGCCTAACTGGGAGACATCCCCACTAGGGGCAGTCTGACACCCCACACCTCACAGGGTGGAGTACACCCCTGAGAGGAAGCTTCCAAAGTAAGAATCAGACAGGTACACTCGCTGTTCAGCAATATTCTATCTTCTGCAACCTCTGCTGCTGATACCCAGGCAAACAGGGTCTGGAGTGGACCTCAAGCAATCTCCAACAGACCTATAGCTGAGGGTTCTGACTGTCAGAAGGAAAACTATCAAACAGGAAGGACACCTATACCAAAACCCCATCAGTGCCACCATCATCAAAGACCAGAGACAGATAAAACCACAAAGATGGGGAAAAGCAGGGCAGAAAAGCTGGGAATTCAAAAATAAGAGCGATCTCCCCTGCAAAGGAGCGCAGCCCATCGCCAGCAACGGATCAAAGCTGGTCAGAGAATGACTTTGACGAGAAGAAGGCTTCAGTCCATCAAACTTCTCAGAGCTAAAGGAGGAATTACGACCCAGCGCAAAGAAACTAAAAATCTTGAAAAAGAGTGGAAGAATTGACAGCTAGACTAATTAATGCAGAGAAGGTCACATGACAGAGATGAAAACCATGACACGAGAAATACGTGACAAATGCACAAGCTTCAGTAACCGACTGATCAACTGGAAGAAAGAGTATCAGCGATTGAGGATCAAATGAATGAAATGAAGTGAGAAGAGAAACCAAAAGAAAAGAAGAAAAAGAAATGAACAAAGCCTGCAAGAAGTATGGGATTATGTAAAAGACCAAATCTACGTCTGATTGGGGTGCCTGAAAGTGAGGGGAGAATGGAAACAAGTTGGAAAACACTCTTCAGGATATCATCCAGGAGAACTTCCCAACCTAGTAGGGCAGGCCAACATTCAAATTCAGGAAATACAGAGAACGCCACAAAGATACTCCTCCAGAAGGGCAACCCAAGACACATAATTGCCAGATTCACCAAAGTTGAAATGAAGGAAAAATCTTAAGGGCAGCCAGAGAGAAAGGTCGGGTTACCCACAAAGGGAAGCCCATCAGACTAACAGCAGATCTCTCGGCAGAAACTCTACAAGCCAGAAGAGAGTTAATATTCAACGTTCTTAAAGAAAAGAATTTTAAACCCAGAATTTCATATCCAGCCAAACTAAGTTTCATCAGTGAAGGAGAAATAAAATCTTTACAGATAAGCAAATGCTTAGAGATTTTGTCACCACCAGGCCTGCCTTACAAGAGACCCTGAAGGAAGCCCTAAACATGGAAAGGAACAACCGTACCAGCCATTGCAAAAACAAGCCAAAATGTAAATCAACTAATGAGCAAAATAACCAGTTAATATCATAATGGCAGGATCAAGTTCACACATAACAATATTAACCTTAAATGTTAATGGACTAAATGCTCCAATTAAAAGACACAGACTGGCAAACTGGATCAAGAGTCAAGACCCATCAGTCTGCTGTATTCAGGAGACCCATCTCACATGCAGAGACATACATAGGCTCAAAATAAAGGGATGGAGGAAGATCTACCAAGCAAATGGAGAACAAAAAAGCAGGGGTTGCAATCCTAGTCTCTGATAAAATAGACTTTAAACCATCAAAGATCAAAAGAGACAAAGAAGGCCATTACATAATGGTAAAGGGATCAATTCAACAGGAAGAGCTAACTATCCTAAATATATATGCACCCAATACAGGAGCACCCAGATTCATAAAGCAAGTCCTTGAGACTTACAAAGAGACTTAGACTCCCATACAATAATAATGGGAGACTTCAACACTCCACTGTCAACATTAGACAGATCAACGAGACAGAAAGTTAACAAGGATATCCAGGAATTGAACTCATCTCTGCACCAAGCAGACCTGATAGACATCTATAGAACTCTCCACCCCAAATCAACAGAATATACATTCTTCTCAGCACCACATCGCACTTATTCCAAAATTGACCACATAATTGGAAGTAAAGCACCCTCAGCAAATGTAAAGAACAGAAATTATAACAAACTGTCTCTCAGACCACAGTGCAATCAAACTAGAACTCAGGACTAAGAAACTCAATCAAAACCGCTCAACTACATGGAAACTGAACAACCTGCTCCTGAATGACTACTGGGTACATAACGAAATGAAAGCAGAAATAAAGATGTTCTTTGAAACCAATGAGAACAAAGATACAACATACCAGAATCTCTGGGACACATTTAAAGCAGTGTGTAGAGAAATTTATAGCACTAAATGCCCACAAGAGAAAGCAGGAAAGATCTAAAATTGACACTCTAACATCACAATTAAAAGAACTAGAGGAAGAGCAAACACACTCAAAAGCTAGCAGAAGGCAAGAAATAACTAAGATCAGAGCAGAACTGAAGGAGATAGAAACACAAAAACCCTCCAAAAATCAATGAATCCAGGAGTTGGTTTTGAAAAGATCAACAAAATTGACAGACCGCTAGCAAGACTAATAAAGAAGAAAGAGAGGAATCAAATAGATGCAATAAAAAATGATAAAGGGATATCACCACCGACCCCACAGAAATACAAACTACCATCAGAGAATACTATAAACACCTCTCATAAATCAACTAGAAAATTTAGAAGAAATGGATAATTTCCTGGACACTTACACTCTCCCAAGACTAAACCAGGAAGAAGTTGAATCCTGAATAGACCAATAGCAGGCTCTGAAATTGAGGCAACAATTAATAGCCTGCCCACCAAAAAGTCCAGGACCAGATGGATTCACAGCTGAATTCTACCAGAGGTACAAGGAGGAGCTGGTACCATTCCTTCTGAAACTATTCCAATCAATAGAAAAGAGAATCCTCCTAACTCATTTATGAGGCCAACATCATCCTGATACCAAAGCCTGGCAGAGACACAACAAAAAGAGAATTTTAGACCAATATCCCTGATGAACATCGATGCAAAATCCTCAATAAAATACTGGCAAACCGGATTCAGCAGCACATCAAAAAGCTTATCCACCCTGATCAAGTGGGCTTCATCCCTGGGATGCAAGGCTGGTTCAACATCGCAAATCAATAAAGCGTAATCCAGCATATAAACAGAACCAAAGACAAGAACCACATGATTATCTCAATAGATGCAGAAAAGGCTTTTGACAAAATTCAACAGCCCTTCATGCTAAAAGCGCTCAATAAATTTGGTATTGATGGAGCGCCTCAAAATAATAAGAGCTATTTATGACAAACCCACAGCTAATATCATACTGAATGGGCAAAAACTGGAAAAATTCCTTTGAAAACTGGCACAAGACAGGGATGCCCTCTCTCACCACTCCTATTCAACATAGTGTTGGAAGTTCTGGCTAGGGCAATCAGGCAAGAGAAAGAAATCAAGGGTATTCAGTTAGGAAAAGAAGAAGTCAAATTGTCCCTGTTTGCAGATGACATGATTGTATATTTAGAAAACCCCATCGTCTCAGCCCAAAATCTCCTTAAGCTGATAAGCAACTTCAGCAAAGTCTCAGGATACAAAATTAATGTGCAAAAATCACAAGCATTCTTATACACCAGTAACAGACAAGCAGAGAGCCAAATCAGGAATGAACTTCCATTCACAATTGCTTCAAAGAGAATAAAATACCTAGGAATCCAACTTACAAGGGATGTAAAGGACCTCTTCAAGGAGAACTACAAACCACTGCTCAGTGAAATCAAGAGGACACAAACAAATGGAAGAACATACCATGCTCATGGATAGGAAGAATCAATATCGTGAAAATGGCCATACTGCCCAAGGTTATTTATAGATTCAATGCCATCCCCATCAAGCTACCAATGAGTTTCTTCACAGAATTGGAAAAAACTGCTTTAAAGTTCATATGGAACCAAAAAGAGCCGCATTGCCAAGACAATCCTAAGTCAAAGGACAAAGCTGGGCGTCACGCTACCTGACTTCAAACTATACTACAAGGCTACAGTAACCAAAACAGCATGGTACTGGTACCAAAACAGAGCTATAGACCAATGGAACAGAACAGAGTCCTCAGAAATAATACCACACATCTACAGCCATCTGATCTTTGATAAACCTGAGAGAAACAAGAAATGGGAAAGGATTCCCTATTTAATAAATGGTGCTGGGAAAATTGGCTAGCCATAAGTAGAAAGCTGAAACTGGATCCTTTCCTTACTCCTTATACGAAGATTAATTCAAGATGGATTAGAGACTTAAATGTTAGACCTAATACCATAAAAACCCTAGAAGAAAATCTAGGTAGTACCATTCAGGACATAGGCATGGGCAAGGACTTCATGTCTTATACACCAGTAACAGACAAGCAGAGCCAAATCAGGAATGAACTTCCATTCACAATTGCTTCAAAGAGAATAAAATACCTAGGAATCCAACTTACAAGGGATGTAAAGGACCTCTTCAAGGAGAACTACAAACCACTGCTCAGTGAAATCAAGAGGACACTAACAAATGGAAGAACATACCATGCTCATGGATAGGAAGAATCAATATCGTGAAAATGGCCATACTGCCCAAGGTTATTTATAGATTCAATGCCATCCCCATCAAGCTACCAATGAGTTTCTTCACAGAATTGGAAAAAACTGCTTTAAAGTTCATATGGAACCAAAAAGAGCCGCATTGCCAAGACAATCCTAAGTCAAAGGACAAAGCTGGGCGTCACATACCTGACTTCAAACTATACTACAAGGCTACAGTAACCAAAACAGCATGGTACTGGTACCAAAACAGAGATATAGACCAATGGAACAGAACAGAGTCCTCAGAAATAATACCACACATCTACAGCCATCTGATCTTTGATAAACCTGAGAGAAACAAGAAATGGGAAAGGATTCCTATTTAATAAATGGTGCTGGGAAAATTGGCTAGCCATAAGTAGAAAGCTGAAACTGGATCCTTTCCTTACTCCTTATGAAGATTAATTCAAGATGGATTAGAGACTTAAATGTTAGACCTAATACCATAAAAACCCTAGAAGAAAATCTAGGTAGTACCATTCAGGACATAGGCATGGGCAAGGACTTCATGTCTAAAACACCAAAAGCAACGGCAGCAAAAGCCAAAATTGACAAATGGGATCTCATTAAACTAAGAGCTTCTGCACAGCAAAAGAAACTACCATCAGAGTGAACAGGCAACCTACAGAATGGGAGAAAATTTTTGCAATCTACTCATCTGACAAAGGGCTAATATCCAGAATCTACAAAGAACTCAAACAAATATACAAGAAAAAACAAACAACCCCATCAAAAAGTGGGAAAGGATATGAACAGACATTTCTCAAAAGAAGACATTCATACAGCCAACAGACACATGAAAAATGCTCATCATCACTCGCCATCAAATGCAAATCAAAACCACAATGAGATACCATCTCACACCAGTTAGAATGGCCATCATTAAAAATCAGGAAACAACAGGTGTTGGAGGATGTGGAGAAATAGGAACACTTTTACACTGTTGGTGGGATTGTAAACTAGTTCAACCATTATGGAAAACAGTATGGCGATTCCTCAAGGATCTAGAACTAGATGTACCATATGAGCCATCCCACTACTGGGTATATACCCAAGGATTATAAATTATTCTACTACAAAGACACATGCACACGTATGTTTATTGCCACTATTCACAATAGCAAAGACTTGGAATCAACCCAAATGTCCATCTGTGACAGACTGGATTAAGAAAATGTGGCACATATACACCATGGAATACTATGCAGCCATAAAAAGGATGAGTTTCGTCCTTGTGTGGGACATGGATGCAGCTGAAACCATCATTCTTGAAAGTGATCACAAGAAGAAAACCAAACACTGATGTTCTCACTCATAGGTGGGAACTGAACAATGAGTCCGTCACATTTGGACTGGGGAAGAACATCACACACAGCTTATCATGCAGATGTGAACTTAAAGTATAATTACTACAAAAAGAAAGGGGAAACTGAGTTCACGTCCACATTCGATGGTGGGTGTGAATGGGGAAACTGAGTCCACGTCCATATTTTATGGTGTGTGAGAACAGGAGGAAGCTTAGTCCACGTCCGCAGTTGATGGTGGGTGAGAACAGAGGGAAACTGAGTCCACATCCGCATTTGGAGGTGGGCGAGAACAGGGGGAAACTGAGTCCATGTCTGCATTTGATGGTGGGCAGGAACGTGGAAACTGGGTCCACGTCCCCATTTGATGGTGGGTGAGAACGGGGAAACTGGGTCCACGTCCACATTTGATGGTGAGTGAGAATGGGGAAGCTGTGTCCACGTCCACAATTGATGGTTGGTGAGAACAGGGGAAACGGAGTCCTGTCCACATTTGATGGTGGGTGAGAATGGGACAACTGAGTCCGTGTCCACATTTGATGGTGAGTGAGAACAGGGAAACTGAGTCCACGTCCACATTTAATGGTTGATGAGAATGGGGAAACTGGGTCAACGTCCACATTTTATGGTGTCTGGGAACGGGGAGACTGAGTGCACGTCCACATTTGATGGTGGGTGAGAACGGGGAAACAGAGTCGACATCCACATTTCACGGTGGGTGAGAACAGGGGAAACTGAGTCCAAGTCCACTTTTGATGATGGGTGGGAACGGGGATACTGAGTCCACATCCATATTTGATGATGGGAGAACAGGAGGAAAATGTGTGCACATCCACATTTGATGGTGTGTGAGAACAGAGGGAAAGTCAGTCCACATCCACGTTTGATGGAGGGCGAGAATATGGGAAACTGAGTCCACGTCCATATTTGACGGTGGGCAAGAACGGGGAAACTGGCTCTATGACCACATTTGATGGTGGGTGAGAATGGAGGAAACTGTGTCTACGTCCACATTTGATGATGGGTGCGAAGTGGGAAACTGAGTCCACGTCCACGTTTTATGGTGGGTGAGAAAAAGAGGAAACTGAATCCACGACGACATTAGATGGTGGGTGAGAAGCGAGGGAAACTGAGTCCACTTACACATTTGATGCTGGGCGAGAATGGGAAAACTGAGTTCACGTCGACATTTCATGGTGGGTGAGAATGGGGAAACTGAGTCCACGTCCACATTTGATGGTGTATGAGAACAGGGGAAACTGAGTCTATGTCCATTTTTGATGGTGGGTGTGAAAGGGGAAACTCAGTCCACGTCCATATTTGATGGTGGGTGAGAACAGGAGGAAACTGAGTCCAGGTCCACAATTGATGGTTGGGAAGAACAGAGGGAAACTGAGTCCACATCCACTTTAGATGGTGGGCGAGAACAGGGGAAACTGAATCCACGTTCACCTTTGATGGTGTGCAAGGAGGGGGAAACTGTCCACGTCCAATTTGATGGTGGGTGAGAATGGAAAAACTCAGTCCACGTCCAAAAATGATGGGGGGTGAGAACAGGGGAAACTGAGTCCACGTCCACATTTGATGGTGGGTGAGAACGGGGAAACTGAGTGCACGTCCACATTTGATGGTGTACAAGAACGGGGAAACTGGTTCCACGTCCACATTTCATGGTGGGTGAGACCGAGGAAACTGAGTCCACGTCCTCATTTGATGGCGGGTGAGAACAGCGACACTGAGTACATGTCCAAATTTGATGGTGGGTGAGAATGGGAAAACTCAGTCCACGTCCATATTTGATGGTGGGTGAGAACAGGAGGAAACTGAGTCCACGTCCATATTTGATGGTGGGTCAGAACGGGGAAACTGAGTCCACATCCACATTTGATTGTGGGTGAGAATAGGTGGAAACTGAGTACACTTGATGGTGGGTGAGAGTGGGGAAACTGAGACCACGTCTACATCTAATGGTGGGTAGAAGAGGGGAAACTGAGTCTACGTCTACATTTGAAGGTGGGTGAGAACTGGGAAACTGAGTCCACATCCACATTTGATGGTGGGTGAGAACTGGAGGAAACTGAGTCCACGTCCACATTTGATGGTGGGTGAGAACGGGGAAACTGAGCCCACGTCCTCATTTGATGGTGGGCGAGAACAGAGGGAAACTGAGTCCACGTCCACATTTGATGGCGGGCCAGAGCGAGGAAACTGAATCCACGTCCACATTGGATGGTGAGTGAGACCGGGGAAACAGAGTCCACGTCCACATTTGATGGTGTGTGAGAACGGGGGAAACAGAGTCCGCGTCCACATTTATAGAGAGCGAGAACGGGGAAACAGAGTCCACGTCCACATTTGATGGTGGTGAGAACATAGGGAAACTGAGTCTGCATCCACATTTGGTGGTGTGGGAGAACAGCGGGAAATTGTGTCCACGTCCACATTTGATGATGGGCAAGAACAGGCAAACTGAGTCCATGTCCAATTTTGATGGTGGGTGAGAACGGGGAATCTGAGTTCACGTCCACATTTGATGGTGAGTGAGAATGGGGAAACTGGGTCCACGTCCGCATTTTATGGGGGGTGAGAATGGGGAGACTAAGTCCACGTCCACATTTGATGGTGGGTGAGAACGGGAAAAGTGAGTCCACATCCACATTTGAAGGTGGGCGAGAATGGGAAACTGAGTCCAGGTCACATGTGATGATGGGTGAGGGCGAAATGGAAAACACGTCCACATTTGACGGTGGGTGAGAACAGGAGAAGTGAGTCCACGTCCACATTTTATGGTGGGTTAGAATGGGGAGTCTGAGTCCACGTCCACATTTGATGGTGGGTGAGAACGGGAAAAGTGAGTCCACATCCACATTTGAAGGTGGGCGAGAATGGGGGAAACTGAGTCCAGGTCCACATGTGAGGGTGGGTGAGAACGGGGAAATGGAGACCACGTCCACATTTGACGGTGGGTGAGAACGGGAGAAGTGAGTCCACGTCCACATTTTATGGTAGGTGAGAACAGGAGGAAACTGAGTCCACGTCCTCATTTGATGGTGGGTGAGAACAGGGGAAACTGAGTCCACGTCCACATTTGATGGTGGGACAGAATGGGGAAACTGAGTTCACATCCACAGATGATGGTGTGTGAGAACAGGAGGAAACTGAGTACACGTCCACACTTTATGGTGCGTGAGAACAGAGGGAAACTGAGTTCACATCCACATTTGATCATGGGCGAGAACAGGGGGAAACTGAGTACACGTACGCATTTGATGGTGGGCAAGAACGGGAAACTGGGTCCACGTCCACATTTGATGGTGTGTGAGAAAGGGGAACCTGTGTCCACGTCCACAATTGATGGTGGGTGACAACTGGGAAACAGAGTCCAGTCCACATTTGATGGTCGATGAGAATGGAAAACTGAGTCCACATCCACTTTGATGGTGGGCAAGAACACGGAAACTGGGTCCATCTCCACATTTGAAGGTGGGCGAGAATGGGAAACTGAGTCCAGGTCACATGTGATGAGGACGAGGAAATGGAAAACACGTCCACATTTGACGGTGGGTGAGAACAGGAGAAGTGAGTCCACGTCCACATTTTATGGTAGGTGAGAATAGGAGGAAACTGTGTCCACATCCACATTTGATGGTGGGTGAGAACAGGTGAAACTGAGTCCACGTCCACATTTGATGGTGGGACAGAATGGGGAATCTGAATTCACATCCACAGGTGATGGTGTGTGAGAACAGGAGGAAACTGAGTACACGTCCGCATTTGATGGTGGGTGAGAACAGAGGAAAACTGAGTTCACATCCACATTTGATCTTGGGCGAGAACAGGGGAAAACTGAGTACATGCACGCATTTGATGGTGGGCAAGAACGGGGAAACTGTGTCCACGTCCACATTTGATGGTGAGTGAGAATGGGGAACCTGTGTCCACGTCCACAATTGATGGTGGGTGACAACTGGGGAAACAGAGTCCAGTCCACATTTGATGGTCGATGAGAATGGGAAAACTGAGTCCACATCCACTTTGATGGTGGGCAAGAACACGGAAACTGGGTCCATCTCCACATTTGGTGGTGGGTTAGAAAGGGGAAACTGAGTCCACGTCCACATTTGATGGTGGGTGAGAGTGGGGAAACTCAGTCCACGTCGACATTTAATGGTGGGTGAGAAGAGGGGAAACTGAGTCTACATACACATTTGACTGTGGGTAAAAACTGGGAAACTGAGTGCACGTCCACATTAGATGGTGGATGAGAACAGAGGGAAACTGAGTCCACATCCACATTTGATGGTGTGCGAGAAGAGGGGGAAACTGAGTCCATGTCCTATTTGATTGTGGGCAAGAACGGGGAAACTGGATCCACGTCCACATTTGATGGTGGGTGAGAACGGGGAAACTGAGTCCACATCCACATTTCATGGTGGGTAAGAACAGGAGGAAACTGAGTCCAAGTCCTCATTTGATGGTGAGCGAGAAGAGAGGGAAACTGAGTGCACATCCACATTTGATTGCGTGCGAGTACAGCGGTAAACTGTGTGCACGTCCACATGTGATGGTGGGTAAGAATGGGAAACTGAGTCCACATCCACATTTGATGCTGGGTGCGAATGGGGAAATGGAGTCCACGTCCACATTTGATGGTGGGTGAGAACATAGGTAATCTGAGTCCACATCCACATTTGGTGGTGGGGGAGAACAGGGAGAAACTGAGTCCAAGTCCACATTTGATGGTGGGCAAGAACGGGGAGACAGGGTCCACGTCCACATTCCATGGTGTGTGAGAACAGGGAAACTGAGTCACGGCCACTTTTGATGGTGGGTGAGAACAGGGGAAACTGAATCCACGTCCACATTTTATGGTGTGTGAAAACAGGAGGAAACTGAGTCCACGTCCACATTTGATGTTGGGTGAAAACAGAGGGAAACTGATTCCACATCCGCAATTAATGGTGGATGAGAACAAGGGGAAAGTGTGTCCACGTCCACATTACATGGTGGGCAAGTACGGGGAAACTGGGTCCACGTTCACATTTGATGGTGGGTGAGAAAGGGGAATCTGAGTTCACGTCCAAATATGATGTTGGTTCAGAACGGGGAAACTGAGTCCACCTCCACGTTTGATGGTGTGTGAGAACAGGGGAAAGTGAGTCCACGTCCACATTTGATGGTGGGTGAGAACGGGAAAACTGAGTCCACATCCTCATGTGATGGAGGGCGAGAACAGAGGGAAACTGGGTCCACATTGACATTTGATGGTGGGCAAGAAAAGGGGAAACTGAGTCCATGTCCACGTTTTATGCTGTATGAGAACGGGGAACCTGAGTCCATGTCCACATTTGATGGTTGGGCAAGAACGCGGAAACTGGGTCCACGTCCACATTAGATGGTGGGTGAGAACGGGGAGACTGAGTCTACGTCCACATTTGATGGTGGGTGAGAATGGGAAAAATGAGTCCACATCGACATTTGAAGGTGGGCGAGTAAAGGGGGAAACTGAGTCCACGTCCACATGTGATGGTGGGTGAGAATGGGGAAACTGGTTCCACGTCCACATTTGATGGTGCGTGAGGCCGAGGAAACTGAGTCCATATCCACATTTGATGGTGGGTGAGAACAGGAACCCTGAGTACATATCCACATTTGATGGTGGGTGCCAAAAGGGGAAAGTGAGTCTACGTCCACATTTGATGGTGTGTCAGAACGGGGAAACTGAGTCCACATCCACATTTGATGGTGGGTGAGAACAGAAGGCAACTGAGTACAGGTCCACATTGATGGTGGGTGAGAACAGAGGGAAACTGAGTTCACATACACATTTGATCGTGGGTGAGAACAGGGGGATACTGAGTCCACGTACGCATTTGATGGTGGGCAAGAACGGGGAAACTGGGTCCACATCCACATTTGATGGTGGGTGAGGACAGGAACACTGAGTACATGTCCACATTTGATGGTGGGTGAGAAAAGGGGAAAGTGAGTCCCCGTCCGCATTTGATGGTGTGTCAAAACGGGGAAACTGAGTCCACATCCACATTTGATGGTGGGTGAGAACAGAAGGCAACTGAGTACAGGTCCACATTGATGGTGGGTGAGAACAGAGGGAAACTGAGTTCACATACACATTTGATCGTGGGCGAAAACAGGGGGATACTGAGTCCACGTACGCATTTGATGGTGGGCAAGAACGGGGAAACTGGGTCCACGTCCACATTTGATGGTTGGTGAGAACGGGGAAACTGAGTCCACGTCCGCATTTGATGGTGGATGTGAATGGGGAAACTCAGTCCACATCCATATTTCATGGTGGATGAGAGCAGGAGGAAACTGAGTCCACGTCCACAATTGATGGTGGGTGAGAACAGAGGGAAACTGAGTCCACATCCACTTTAGATGGTGGGCGAGAACAGGGGGAAACTGAGTCCACGTCCACATTTGTTGGTGGGCAAGAAGGGGGAAACTGTCCACATCCAATTTTGATGGTGGGTGAGAACGGCTAAACTCAGTCCACGTCCACATTTGATGGTGTGTGAAAATGGTGAAACTGAGTCCACATCCACATTTGATGGTTGGAGAGAACAGTAAGAAAGTGATTCCACGTCGTCATTTGATGGTGAGCAAGAAGGGGGAAACTGCGTTGACGTCCATATTTGATGGTGGGTAAGAACGGGAAACTGAGTCCACGTCCACACTTGATGGTGAGTGAGAACGGGGAAACTGAGTCCATGTCCACATTTGAAAATCGTTGAGAACAGGGGAAAGAGAGTCCACGTCCACATTTGATGGTGGGTGAGAACGAGGAAACTGAGTCCACCTCCACATTTGATGGTGGGTGAGAACAGGAGGAAACTGAGTCCACGTCCTCAGTTCATGGTGGGTGAGAACACAGGGAAACTGTGTCAATATCCACATTAGCTGTTGGGCGAGAACAGGGGGAAACTGAGTCCAAGTCCACATTTGATGGTGGGGAAGAACGCAGAAACTGTGTCCACGTCCACATTTGATGGTGAGTGAGAATGATGAAACTGAGTCCACGTCCACATTTGATGGTGGGTGAGAACGAGGAAACTGAGTCCACGTCCACATTTGATGGTGGGTGAGAACAGGAGGAAACTGAATCCACGACCACATTTGATGATGGGTGAGAATAGAGGGAAACTGAGTCCACTTCCACAATTGATGCTGGTTGAGAATGGGGAAACTGAATCCACGTCGACATTTCATGGTGGGTGAGAATGGGGAAACTGAGTCCACGTACACATTTGATGGTGAGAACAGAGGAAACTGAGTCCATGATCATATTTGATGGTGGTTGTGAAAGGGGAAACTGAGTCCGTGTCCACATTTGATGGTGGGTGAGACAGGGAACTGAGTCCACATCCACATTTGATGGTCGGCGAGAAAATGGGGAACTGAGTCCATGTCCACATTTCATGGTGAGCAAAAACGGGGAAACTGGGTCCACGTTCACATTTCATGGCAGGTGAGAATGAGGAAACTGAGTCCACGTCCACATTTGATGGTGGCTGAGAATGCGGAAACCCAGTAAACGACCACATTTGAAGGTGGGTGAGAACAGGGGAAACTGAGTCTACGTCCACATTTGATGGTGTGTGAGAACTTGGAAACTGAGTCGATGTCCACATTTGATCATGGGTGAGAAGAGGGAAAACTGAGTCCACGTACACATTTATAGTGGGGGAGAACGGGGAAACGGAGTCGACGTCCACATTTGATGGTGGATGAGAACATACGGAAACGGAGTGCACATCCACATTTGGTCGTTGGGGAGAACAGAGGGAAACTGTGTCCATGTCCACATTTGATGATGGAGAAGACGGGGGAAACTGGGTCCACGTCCACATTTGATGGTGGTTGAGAACAGGGAAACTTAGTCCACGTACACATTTGACGGTGTGTGAGAACGGGGAAACTTAGTTCAAGTCCACATTTGATGGTGGGAGAGAATAGGGAAAACTGAGTCCACGTCAAGGTTTGATGAAGTGTGACAACGGGGAAACTGAGTCCACGTCCACATTTGATGATGGGTGAGAACAGGAGGAAACTGAGTCCACGTCCACATTTGATGGTGTGTGAGAACAGAGGGAAACTAAATTCACATCCACATTGGATGGTGGGGGAGAACAGGGTGAAACTGAGTCCACGTCCACATTTGATGGTGGGCAAGCACGGGGAGACTGGGTCCACGTCCCCATTCGATGGTGGGTGACAACAGGCAAACTGAGTCGACGGCCACATTTGATGTTGGGTGAAAACCAGGAAACTGAGCCCATGTCCACATTTGATGGTTGGTTAGAAGGGGGAAACTGAGTCCACGTCCATATTTGGTTGTGAGTGAGAACGGGGAAACTGAGTCCACGTCAACATCTGATGGTGTGTAACAACATGGGAAACTGAGTCTACGTCCCCATTTGATTGTGGGTGAGAATTGGGATACTGAGTCCACGTCCATATTTGATGGTGGGTGAGAACAGGAGGGAACTGATTCCACGACCACATTTGATGGTGGGTGAGAACATGGGAAACTGAGTTCAGATCCATATTTGATGGTGGGTGAGAACGGGGAAACTGAGTCCAGGTCCACATATGATGGTGGGTGAGAACAGGAGGAAACTGAGTCCACGTCCACATTTGTTGGTGGGTGAGAACAGAGGAAAACAGAGTCCACATCCAGATTCGATGGTGGGCGAGAATAGGGGGAATCTGAGTCCACGTCCACATTTGATGGTGGGCAAGAACGGGGAAACTGGGTCCACGTCCACATCTGATGGTGGGTGAGAACGGGGAAAGTGAGTCCACGTTCACATTTGATGGTAGGTGAGAACGGGAAACTGAGTCCACGTCCACATTTGCTGGTGGGTGAGAAGGGGGAAACTGAGTCCACGTCCACGTTTGATGGTGGGTTAGAACGGGGAAAATGAGTCCACATCCACATTTGTTGGTGGGCGAGAACAGGGGGAAACTCGGTCCACGTCTACATGTGATGGTGGGTGAGAACAGGGAAACGGAGACCACGACCACATTTGATGTTGGGTAGGAACAGGAGGAAACTGAGTCCACGTCCATATTTGATGGTGGGTGAGATTGGGGAAACTGATTCTACATCAACATTCGATGGTGGGTGAGAACAGGGGGAAACTGAGTCCACGTCCACATTTGATGGTGGGGAAAAACTAGGAAACTGGGTCCACGTCCACATGTCATGGTGGGTGAGAACGGGGAAACTGAGTCTACGTCCACAATTGATGGTGGGTGAGAACGGGGAAACTGAGTCCACGTCCACATATGACAGTGGGTGAGAACAGGAGGATACTGAGTCCACGTCCACATTTGTTGGTGGGTGAGAATAGAGGGAAAATGAGTCCACATCACATTTGATGGTGGGGCAGAGAAACTGAGTCCACGCCACATTTTCTGGTGGGGGAGAACGGGGGAAACCTGAGTCCACGCCACATTTGATGGTGGGTTAGAACGTGGAAACTGAGTCCACATCCACATTTGTTGGTGGCGAGAACAGGGGAAACTGAGTCCACGCCACATTTGATGGTGGGTGAGAACAGGGGAAACTGAGACCACGCCACATTTGATGTTGGGTGGAACAGGAGGAAACTGAGTCCACGTCCACATTTGATGGTGGGTGAGATTGGGGGAAACTGATTCCATCACATTTGATGGTGGGTGAGAACAGGGGAAACTGAGTCCACGCCACATTTGATGGTGGGGAAAGAACGGGAAACTGGGTCCACGTCCACATTTGATGGTGGGTGAGAACGGGAAACTGAGTCCACGCCCACATTTGATGGTGGGTGAGAACGGGAAACTGAGTCCACGTCCACATATGACAGTGGGTGAGAACAGGGGATACTGAGTCCACGCCCACATTTGTTGGTGGGTGAGAATAGAGGAAACTGAGTCCACATCCACATTTGATGGTGGGCGAGAACAGGGGGAAACTGAGTCCACGTCCACATTTGATTGTGGGCAAGAATGGGGAAACTGGGTCCACGTCCACATTTGATGGTGGGTGACAACGGGAAACTGAGTCCACGCCCACATTTGATGGTGGGTGAGAACGGGAAACTGAGTCCACGTCCACATATGACAGTGGGTGAGAACAGGGGAAACTGAGTCCACGTCCACATTTGTTGGTGGGTGAGAATAGAGGGAAAATGAGTCCACATCCACATTTGATGTTGGGCGAGAACATGGGGAAACTGAGTCCCCGTCCACATTTGATTGTGGGCAAGAATGGGGAAACTGGGTCCACGACCACATTTGATGGTGGGTGACAACGGGTACACTAAGTCCACGTCCACATTTGATGGTGGGTGATAACGGGGAAACTGAGTCCAAGTCCACATTTAATGGTGTGTGAGAACAGGGGATGCAGAGTCCACGTCCACATTTGATGGTGGCTGGGCATGGATAAACTGAGTCCATATCCACATATGATGGCTGGTGAGAACAGGAGGATACTGAGTCCACGTCCACATTTGATGGTGGGTGAGAACAGAGGGAAACTGAGTGCATATCCACATTTGATGGTGGGCGAGAGCAGAGGGAAACTGACTCCACGTCCACAATTGATGGTGGGCAAGAACAGGGAAACTGGGTTCACGTCCACATTTGATGGTGTGTGAGAATGGGGAAACTGAGTCCACGCCCACATCTGATGTTGTGTGAGAACGTGGAAACTGATTCCACGTCCACATTTGGTGGTGGGTGAGAACTTGGAAACTGAGTCCACGTCCACATTTGATGGTGGGTGAGAACAGGGGAAACTGAGTCCACATCCACATTTGATGGTGGGTGAGAAAGGTGAAATTGAGTCCGCATCCACATTTGATGGTGAGCGACAACAGGGGGAAACTGAGTCCATGTCCACTTTGATGGTATGGAAAGAGAGGAAAGTGAGTCCACCCACATTTGATAGAACGGTGAAACTGAGTCCACGTCCACATTTGATATTGGGTGAGAACGAGGGAAACTGAGTCCACGTCCACATTTGATGGTGGGAGAGAAGGGAAACTGAGTCCACGCCCACATTTGATGGTGGGTGAGAACAGGGGAAACTGAGTCCACATCCACATTTGATGGTGGTGAGAACAGGGGAAACTGAGTCCACATCCACATTTGATGGTGGTGAGAAGGGGAAACAATGAGTCCACGTCCACATTTGATGGTGGTGTGAGAACAGGGAAACTGAGTCCACGTCCACATTTGATGGTGGGTGAGAAAGGGGAAACTGATTCCACGTCCCACATTTGATGGTGGTGAGAATGGGAAACTGAGTCCACGTCATATTTGATGGTGGTGAGAACAGGAGAAACTGAGTCCACATTTGATGGTGAGAACAGAGGGAAACTGAGTCCACATCCACATTTGATGGTGGTGAGAAGGGGAAACTGAGTCCACCCACATTTGATGGTGGTGAGAATGGGAAACTGAGTCCACACCACATTTGATGGTGGGTGAGAACAGGGGAAACTGAGTCCACCCACATTTGATGGTGGGTGAGAAGGGGGAACTGAGTCCACGTCCACATTGATGGTGGGTGAGAACAGGAAACTGAGTCCACGCCCACATTTGATGGTGGGTGAGAACAGGGGAAACTGAGTCCACACATTTGATGGTGGGTGAGAACATGGGAAACTGAGTACACGTCCACATTAGATGGTGGGAGAGAACGGGCAAAGAGTCCACATCCATAATTGATGGTGGCGAGATCAGGAGGAAATTGAGTCCACGTCTGCATTTGATCGTGGGCAAGAACAGGGGGAAACTGAGTCCACGTAGGCATTTGATGGTGGATGAGAACAGAGGGAAACTGAGTCCACATCCACATTGGATGGTGGGCGAGAACATGGGGAAATTGACTCCACGTCCATATTTGATGGTGGGCAAGTACGGGGAAACTGGGTCAACGTCCATATTTGATGGTGGGTGAGAACGGGGAAACTGAATCCACGTCCACATTTCATGATGGGTGAGAACGGGGAACCTGAGTCCACGTCAACAATTGATGGTGGGTGAGAACAGTTGAAACTGAGTCCACATCCACATTTGATGGTGGGTGAGAACAGGGGTAACTGAGTCCACATCCTCATTTGATGGTGGTTGAGAACGGGGAAACTGAGTCCACGTCCACATTTGATTGTGTGTGAGAACATGGAAACTGAGTCCACGTCCACATTAGATGGTGGGTGAGAACAGGGGAAACTGAGTCCACGTCCACATTTCATGGTGTGTGAGAGCGGGGAAACTGAGTCCAGTTCCACATATGATGGTGGGTGAGAACAGGAGGAAGCAGAGTCCACATCGACATTTGCTGCTGGGTGAGAACAGAGGAAAACTGAGTCCCCATGCAGATTCCATGGTGGGCGGGAACCGGGGGAATCTGTGTCCACGTCCACATTTGACGACGGGTGAGAAGGGGTAAACTGGGTCCACGTCCACATTTGATGTTGGGTGAGAATGCGGAAACTGAATCCACGTCCACATTTGACGGTGGGTGAGGACGGGGAAACTGAGTCCATGTCCACATTTGTTGCTGGGTGAGAACAGGAGGTAACTGAGTACACGTCCACATTTGACGATGGGTGAGAACATAGGCAAACTGAGTCCACATCCACATTTGATGGTGCGTGAGAAAAGGGAGAAACTGTGTCCTCGTCGACATTTGATGGTGGGCAAGAATGGGGAAACTGGGACCACGTCCACATTTGACGCTGGGTGAGAACGCAGAAACTGAGTCCACGTCCACATGTGATGGTGGGTGAGAACTGGCAAACTGATTCCACGTCCACATTTGATGGTGAGTGAGAACAGGAGGAAACTTATTTCACGTCCACATTTGATGGTGGGTGAGAACAGGGTAAACAGTGTTCACGTCCACATTTGATGGTGGTTGAGAATGGGGAAACAGAATCCACGTCCACATTTGATGGTGGGTGAGAACAGGAGGAAAGTGAATACTCGTCCACATTTGATGGTGGGTGTAAACGGGGAAACTGAGTCCACGTCCACGTATGATGGTGGGTCAGAACAGGAGGAGACTGAGTCCACGTCCACATATGATGTTGGGTGAGGACCGAGGGAAACTGAGTCCACAACCACATTTGATGGTGGGCGAGGAAAGTGGGAAACTGATTCGACGTCCACATTTGATGGTGGGCAGGAACAGGGAAACTGGGTTGACGTCCACATTTGATGGTGAGTGAGAACGGGGAAACTGAGTTCACGTCCACATTTGATGGTGGGTGAGAAGGGGGAAACTGGGTCTATGTCCAAATTTGATGGTGGGTCTGTACGGGGATACTGAGTCCACGTCCACATTTCATGGTGGGTGAGAACGGGGAAACTGAGTCCACGTCAACATTTGATGGTGGGTGACAATGGGGAAACTGAATCCATATCCATATTTGATGGTGGGTGAGAACAGTGGGAAACCGAGTCCACGTCGACATTTCATGGTGAGCAAGAATGGGGAAACTGAGTCCACGTCCACATATGATGGTGGGTGAGAATGTGGAAAATTCATCCACGTCCATACTTGATGGTGGGTGAGAATGGGGAAACTGAGGGCACGTCCACATTTGATGGTGGGTGAGAAGGGGGAAACTGAGTCCACGTCCACTTTGATGGTGGGTGAGAACGGGCAAACTGACTCCACATCCACATTAGATTGTGTGCTAGAACAGGGGGAAACTGAGTCCAAGTCCACTTTTGATGATGGGCAAGAATGAGGAAACTGTGTCGACGTCCACATTTGATGGTGGGTGAGAACGGGGAAACTGATTCCATGTGCACAGTTGATGGTTGTTGAGAACAGTGGAAACTGAGTTTACATCCACATTTGATGGTGAGTGAGAAAGGGTAAACTGAGTCCAGGTCCACATATGATGGTGGGTGAGAAGAGGAGCAAACTGAGTCCACGTCGACATTTGCTGGTGGGTGAGAACGGAGGAAAACTGAGTCCACATACAGATTCCATGGAGGGCGAGAAGAGGGGGAATCTGAGTCCACGTCCAAATTTGATGGTGCGCAAGAACGGGAAAACTGGGTCCACGTACACATCTGATGGTGGGAGAGAACAGTGAAACTGATTCCACGTCCATATTTGATGGTGGGTGAGAACGGGAAACAGAGTCCACGTCCACATTTGATGGTGGGTTAGAACGGGGAAACTGCGTCAACATCCACATTTGATGGTGGGCGAGAACAGGGGGAAACTGTGTCCACATCCTCATTTGTTGGTGGGCAAGAACGAGGAAACTGGGTCCATGTCCACATTTGATGGTGGGTGAGGATGGTGAAAATGTGTCCACCTTCACATTTGATGGTGGGTGAGAACGGGCAACTGCGTCCATGCGCACATTTGATTGTGGGTGTGACCGGGGAAACTGAGTCCGCGTCCACATTGGTTGGTGGGTGATAACAGGAGGAAACTGAGTCCATGTCCACAGTTGATGGCGGATGAGAACAGAGAGAAACTGAGTCCATATCCGCGTTTGCTAGTGGGCGAGAACGGGGGAAACTGAGTCCACGTCCACATTTGATGGTGGGCAAGAAGTGGAAAACTAGGTCCACGTCCACATTTGATGCTCTGTGAGAACGGGAAAACTGAGTACACGTTCACATTTGATAATGGGTGAGAACAGGAGGAAACTGAGTCAACGTCCACATTTGATGGTGTGTGAGAACAGGGGGATACTGTGTCCACGTCGACATTTGATGGTGGGCAAGAACAGGGAACGTTGGCCCACGTCCACATTTGAGGCTGGGTGAGAACGGGGAAACTGCGTCCATGTTCACATATGCTGGTGGGTGAGAATGTGGATACTGAGTCCAAGTCCACATTTGATGGTGGGTGAGAACAGGAGGAAACTTAGTCCACGTCCACATTTGATGGTGGGTGAGAACAGAGCAAACTGAGTCCACGTCCACATTAGATGGTGGGTGAGAACAGGAAACTCAGTCCACGGGCACATTTGATGGTGGGTGAGAAGAGGAGGAAACTGAATCCACGTCCAGAGTTGATGGTGGGTGAGAACAGAGGCAAACTGAGTCCAAATCCACATTTGATGGTGGGCGAGAACAGGGGGAAACTGAGTCCCCGTCCACATTTGACGGTGGGCCGGAAAGGGGAAACTCGGACCATGTCCACATTTCATAGTGGTTGAGAACGGGGATACTGAATACACGTCCACATTTGATGGCGGGTGAGAACTTTGAAACTGAGTCCACGTCCACATTTGATGGTGGGTGAGAACAGGGGAAACTGAGTCCATGTCTAAATTTGATGGTGGGTGTGAATGGGGATACTGATTCCACATCCAATTTGATGGTGGATGAGAACAGGAGGAAACTGAGTCCACGTCCACGATTGATGGTGGGTGAGAACAGAGGGAAATTGAGTCCACATCCAAATTTGATGGTGGATGAGAACAGGGGGAAACTGGGTCCACGTCCACATTTGATGGTGGGTGAGAACGGGGAAACTGAGTCCAAGTCCACATATGATGGTGGGTGAGAAAGGGGAAATGGAGATCACGTCCAGATTTGATGGTGGGTGAGAACTGAGGGAAACTCAGTCCACATCCACATTTGATGGTGGGTGAAAACATGGGGAAACTGAGTCCACGTTCATATTTGATGGTGGGCAAGTACGGGGAAACTGGGTCGACGTCCACATTTGATGGTGGGTGAGAACAGGGGAAACCTATTCCACATCCACATTTCACGATGGGTGAGAATGGGGAAACTGAGTCCACGTTCACATTTGATGGTGGGTAGGAACAGGAGGAAACTGACCACACGTCCACATTTGATGGTCAGCGAGAATGGGGAAACTGGGTCGACGTCCACATTTCATGGTGGGTGAGAACGGGGAAACTGAGTCCACGTCCACATTTCGTGGTGGGTGAGAACGGGGAAACTGAGTCCACGTCCACATTTCATGGTGGGTGAGATCAAGGGAACCTGAGTCCACATCCACTTTTGATGGTGGGTAAGAAAGGTGAAATTGAGTCCGCATCCACATTTGATGGTGAGTGAGAACAGGGGGAAACTGAGTCCACGTCCATTTTTGATGGTGGGCAAGAACGAGGCAAGTTGTTCCACGTCCACATTTGATGGTGGGTGAGAACGGTGAAACTGAGTCCACGTCCACATTTGATATTGGGTGATAACCTGGAAACTTCATCGATGTACACATTTGATGGTGGGTGAGAACAGGGGAAACTGAGTCCACGTGCACATATGATGGTGGGTGAGAACAGGGACACTGAGTACATATCCACATTTGATGGTGGGTGATAACAGAGGAAACTGAGTACACGTCAACATTAGATCGTGGGTGAGAGCAGGCAAAGAGTCCACATCCACATTTGATGGTGGGTGAGAACAGGAGGAAACTGAGTACACGTCTGCTATTGATGGTTGCTGAGAACAAAGGAAAACTGAGTTGGTATCCACATTTAATGGTGGGCGAGAGCAATGGGAAACTGAGTCCACGTTCCCATTTGATGATGTGTGAGAACTTAGAAACTGATTCCACGTCCATATTTTCTGGTGGTTGAGATCCGGGAAACTGAGTCCACGTCCACATTTGATGGTGGTTGAGAACAGTGGAAAATGAGTCCACGTCCACATTTGATGGTGGGTGAGAACAGGGGAAACTCAGTCGACGTCCAGAATTGAAGGTGGGTGAGAGCAGAAGGAAACTGAGTCCACATCCATATTTGATGGTGGGTGAGAACAGAGGGAAACTGAGTCCAGGTACACATTTGATAGTGGGATAGAAGAGGGGGAAACTCAGTCCACGTACACATTTGATGGTGGGCGAGAACAGGGGGAAACTGAGTCCACGGCCACATTTAATGGTAGGTAAGAACGGGGAAACTGGATCCACGTCCATATTTGATGGTGGGTGAGAACGGGGAAACTGAGTCCACGACCACATTTGATGGTGGGTGAGAACGGGGAAATTCAGTCCACATTCACATTTGATGGTGGGTGAGCACAGGGGAAACTGTGTCTACCTCCACATTTGATGGTGGTTGAGAACGGATAACAGAGACCACGTCCACATTTGATGGTGGGTGAGAACAGGGGAAACTGAGTCCACGTCCATATTTGATGGTGGGTGAGAACGGGAAACTGAGTCCACGTCCACATTTGATGATGGGTCAGAATGGAAAAACTAAGTCCACATCTACATTTGATGGTGGGCGAGAACAGGGGGAAACTGAGTCCACGTGCACTTTTGATGGTGGGCAAGAACGAGGAATGTGGTTCCACGTGCACATTTCATGGTGGCTGAGAACGGGGAAACTGAGTCCATGTCCACATTTGATGGTGGGTAAGAACGGGGAAACTGAGTCCACGTCCACATTTGATGTTGGGTGAGAACAGGGGAAACTGAGTCCATGTCTACATTTGATAGTGTGCGATAACGGGACTAAACTGAGTCCACGTCCACATTTGATGGTGTTTGAGAACGATGAAACTGAGTCAACCTCCACATTTGATGGTGGGTGATAACGTGGAAACTGAGTCCACGTACACATTAAATGGTGGTTGAGAACAGGGGAAACTGAGCTCATGTCCACATTTGAGGGTGGGTGAGAACGGGGAAACTGAGTCCACATCCACATATGATGGTTGGTGAGAACAGGAGGAAACTGATTCCACCTCCACATTTGATGGTGGATGAGAACAGAGGGAAACTGAGTCGACATCCACATTTGAAGGTGGGTGAGAATAGGGGGAAACTGAGTCCATGTCCACATTTGATTGTGGGCAAGAATGGGGAAACTGGGTTCATGTCCACATTTGATGGTGGGTGAGACGGGAAACTGAGTCCACATCCACATTTGATGGTGGCAAGAACAGGGGGAAACTGATTCGATGTCCACATTTGATGGTGGGCAAGAACGGGCAAACTGAGGCCACATCCACATTTGATGGCGGGCGGGAACAGGGGGCAACTGAGTCCTCGTCCACATTTGATGGTGGGCAAGAACGAGGAAACTGGGTCCACGTCCACATTTGATGGTGTGTGAGAACGGGGAAACTGAGTCCACGTCCACATTTGATGGTGGGTGAGAATGGGGAAACTGAGTACACGTCCACATTTGAAGGTGAGTGAGAACGGGGAAAGTGAACAAACGTCCACTTTTTATGGTGGCTGAGAACAGGGGACACTGAGTCCACGTCCACCTTTGATGGTGGGTCAACACGGGGAAACTGAGTCCACGTCCACATTTGATGGTGTGTGAGAACAGGAGGAAACTGAGCCAACGTCCACATTTGATGGTGGATGAGAACAGAGGGAAAATGAGTCCACATCCACATTTGATGGTGGGTGAGAAGGGGGTAAACTGAGTCTACGTCCATATTTGATGGTGGGTGAGAACCGGGAAACTGAGTGCCCGTCCACATTTGATGGTGGGTGAGAACAGGGGAAACTGAGCCCACGTCACCATTTGATGGTGGGTGAGAACGGGGAAACTGTGTCCACGTCCACATTTGATGGTGGGTGAGAAGTTGGAAACTTAGTTCATGTTCACATTTGATGGTGGGTGAGAACGGGGAAACTGAGTCCACATACACATTGGATGGTGGGAGAACGGGAAACTGAGTCCACATCAACTTTGATGGTGGGCAGGAACGAGGAATCTGGGTCCACGTCCACATTTGATGGTGGATGAGAACAGAGGAAAATGAGTCCACATCCACATTTGATGGTGGGTGAGAAGGTAAACTGAGTCTACGTCCATATTTGATGGTGGGTGAGAACCGGGAAACTGAGTGCCCGTCCACATTTGATGGTGGGTGAGAACAGGGGAAACTGAGCCCACGTCACCATTTGATGGTGGGTGAGAACGGGGAAACTGTGTCCACGTCCACATTTGATGGTGGGTGAGAAGTTGGAAACTTAGTTCATGTTCACATTTGATGGTGGGTGAGAACGGGGAAACTGAGTCCACATACACATTGGATGGTGGGAGAGAACGGGGGAAACTGAGTCCACATCAACTTTTGATGGTGGGCAGGAACGAGGAATCTGGGTCCACGTCAACATTTGATGGTGGGTGACAGCAGTGGAAACTGAGTTGACGTCCAGAATTGATGGTGACTGAGAATGGGAGAACTGAGTCCATGTCCACATATTATGGTGGGTGAGAACAGAACGAAACTGAGTCTACATGCACATTTGTTGGGGGTTGAGAACAGAGGGAAACTGAGTCCACATCCACATTTCATGGTGGGCGACAACGGGGGAAACTGAGTCCACGTCCACATTTGAGGTGGGGAAGAACGGGGAAACAGCGTCCACGTCCAACATTAATGGTCGGTGAGAACTCAGAAACAGAGTCTACGTCCTCATTTGATGTTGGGGAGAATGGGGAAACTGAGTCCACGTCCACATTTCATAGTGGGTGAGAACGGGGAAACTGAGTCCACGTCCACATTTGATGATGCGTAGGAACAGGAGGAAACTGAGTCAACGTCCACATTTGATGGTGGGTGAGAAGGGGAAACTGAGTCCACGTCCACATTTGATGGTGTGTGAGAGCGGGGAAACTGAGACGACGTCCACATCTAATGGTGGATGAGAAGAGGGGAAACTGAGTCCACGTCCACATATGATGGTGGGTGAGAACAGGAGGAAACAGAATCCACATCCACATTTGATGGTGGGTGAGAACAGGAGGAAACTGAGTCCACGTCCACATTTGATGGTGGATGAGAACAGGGGGAAACTGAGTCCATTTTGGTGTGCAAGAACGGGGAAACTGGATCCACGTCCACATTTGATGGTGGGTGAGAACAGAGGAAACTGACTCCACGTTCACATTAGATGGTGGGTCAGAACGGGGAAACTGAGTGCACATCCACATTTGATGGTGGGTGAGAAAAGGAGGAAACTGAGTACACGTCCACATTTGATGTTGGGTGAGAACAGAGAGATAGTGAGTCCTCATCCACATTTGATCGTGGGCGAGAACAGGGGAAAATTCAGTCCACATGCACCCTTGATGCTGAACAAGAACGAGGAAACTGGGTCCACGTCCATATTTGATGGTGGGTGAGAACAGAAGGAAAATGAGTCCATGTCCACATTTGATGGTGGGCAAGTAGGGGAAAACTGGGTCCACGTTCACATTTGATGGTGGATGAGAAATGGAAAACTGAGTTCACGTCCGCATTTGATTGTGGGTGAGAACGGGGAAACTGAGTCCACGTCCACATTTGATGGTGTGTGAGAATAGAGGGAAACTGAGTGCACATCCACATTTGATTATGGGCGAGAATAGGGAGAAACTGCGTCCACGTCCACCTTTGATGGTGGGCAAGAACGAGGAAAGTGGGTCCACTTCCACATTTTATGGTGGGTGAGAACGGGGAAACTGTGTCCACGTAGACATTTGATTGTGTGTGAGAACAGGGGAAACTGAGTCTGCATCCACATTTAATTGTGGGTGAGAACGGGAAAACTGGGTCCACGTCCAAATACGATGGTGGTGAGAACAGGAGGAAACTGAGTCCACGCATATTCAATGGTGAGAACAGAGGAAACTGAGTCCACATCCACATTTGATGGTGGGTGAGAACAGGAAACTGAGTCATGTCCATATTTCATGGTGGGTGAGAACAGGGAAACTGGGTCCGTCCACATTTGATGGTGGGTGAGAACGAGGAAACTGTGTCCACGTCCCCATTTGATGGTGTGTGAAAACGGGGAGACTGTGTCCACGTCCACTTTTGATGGTGGGTGAGAACAGGGGAAACTGAGTCCACGCCGCACATTTGATGGTGTGTGAGAACGAGAAACTGTGTCCACGTCCACATTTGATGGTGGGTGAGAACGGGGAAACGGAGTCCACATCCACATTTATAGTGGGGGAGAATGGGGAAACGGAGTCCACATCCACATTTGGTGGTGGGGGAGAACAGGGAGAAACTGTGTCCACGTCCACATTTGATGATGGGCAAGAACGTGGAAACTGGGTCCAGGTCCACATTTGATGGTGGTTGAGAATGGGGAAACTGAGTCCACGTCCACATTGTATGGTGCGTGAGAACAGGGGAAACTGAGTCCACGTCCACTTTTGATGATGGGTGAGATAGGGGAAACTGAGTACACATCCACATTTGATGGTGGATGAGAACAGGGACACTGAGTACATGTCCACATTTGATGGTGGGTGAAAACGGGGAAACTGAGTCCACGTCCTCATTTGATGGTGGGTCATAAAGGGGAAAATGATTCCACATCCACATTTGATGTTGGGTGAGAACAGGAGGAAACTGAGTCCATGTCCACATTTCATGGTGTGCAAGAATGGGGAACCTGTGTCCACGTCCACATTTGATGGTGGGTGAGAAGGGGGAAACTGAGTCCACGTCCTCATTTGATGCTGTGTGAGAACGGGGAAACTGAGTCCACATCCAAAATTGATGGTGGGAGCGAACGGGGAAAATGAGTCCACATCCACATTAGATGCTGAGGGAGAACAGGGGAAACTCAGTCCACGTCCATATTTCATGGTGTGCAAGAATGGGGAAACAGGGTCCACATCCACATTTGATGGTGGGTGAGAACGAGGAAACTGAGTCCACGTCCACATTTGATGGTGGGTGAGAATGGGGAAACTGAGTAAACGTCAACATTTGATGGTGGCTGAGAACAGGGGAAACTGAGTCCACGCCCACCATTGATGTTGGGCCAGAACGGGGAAACTGAGTCCACGTCCACATTTGATGGTGGGTGAGAACAGGAGGAAACTGAGCCAACGTCCACATTTGATGGTGGATGAGAACAGAGGGAAAATGAGTCCACATCCTCATTTGATGGTGGGTGAGAACGGGAAAACGGAGTCCATGTCCACATATTATAATGGGTGAGAATAGGACGAAACTGCGTCCACGTCCACATTTGTTGGGGGTGGAGAACAGAGGGAAACTGAGTCCACATCCACATTTCATGGTGGGAGACAACGGGGGGAAACTGAGTCCATGTCCAAATTTGATGGTGGGTGAGAACGGGGAAACTGAATCCACGTACACATTTGATGGTGGGTGAGAACAGGAGGAAACTGAGTCCACTTCCATATTTGATGCTCGGCGAGAACTCAGAAACTGAGTCCACATCGACATTTCGTGGTGGGTGAGAGCGGGGAAACTGAGTCCACGTCCACATTTGATGGTGGGTGAAAACAGGGGAAACTGAGTCCATCTCCACATTTGATGGTGGGTGAGAACAGGGAAACTGAGTTCACATCCATATTTCATGGTGGGTGAGAACAGGAGGAAACTGAGTCCACGTCCATATATGATGGTGGGTGAGCACAGAGGGAAAATGAGTCCACATCCACATTTGATGTTGGGAGAGAAGAGCGGGAAACTGAGTGTACGACCACCTTTGATGGTGGGCAAGAACGGGGAAACTGGGTCAACGTCCACATTTGATGGTGGATGAGAATGGGGAAACTGAATCCACGTCCACATTTCATTGTGTGTGAGAACGGGGAAACTGTGTCCACTTCCACATTTGAAGGTGGGTGAGAACATGGGGAAACTGAGTCCACGTCCATATTTGATGGTGTGCAATTACAGGGAAACTGTCTCCATGTCCATATTTGATGCTGGTTGAGAACGGGGAAACTGAGTCAACGTCCACATTTGATGGTGAGTGAGAACGGGGAAACTGAGTGCACGTCCACATTTGATGGTGGGTGAGAACAGGGGAAACTGAGTCCACGTCCACATTTCATGCTGGTTGAGAAGGGGGAAACTGAGTCCACGTCCACATTTGATGATGCGTAGGAACAGGAGGAAACTGAGTCGACGTCCACATTTGATGGTGGGTGAGAAGGGGAAACTGAGTCCACGTCCACATTTGTTGGTGGGTGAGAGCCGGGAAACTGATTCCACGTCCACATTTGATTGTGCGTGAGAACAGAAGAAACTGAGTCCACGTCCACATTTGATGGTGGGTGAGAACAGGAGGAAACTGAGTCCACGTCCACATTTGATGGTGGGAAAGAAGAGCGGGAAACTGAGTCTACGACCACCTTTGATGGTGAGCAAGAATGGGGAAACTGGGTCCACGTCCACATTTGATGGTGGGTGAGAACATGGGGAAACTCAGTCCACGTCCACATTTGATGGTGGGCAAGAACGTGGAAACCGGGTCCATGTCCACATTTGATGGTGGTTGGGACCCAGGAATCTCAGACCACGTCCACATTTGATGGTGGGGGAGAAGAGGGACACTAAGTACATGTCCACATTTGATGGTGTTTGAGAAGAGGGGAAACTGAGTCCACGTCCATATTTGATGGTGGGTGAGAATGTGGAAACTGGGTCCACCTCCACATTTGATTGTGTGTGAGAACGGGGAAACTGAGTCCACGTCCACTTTTGATTGTGGGCAAGAATGGGGAAACGGGGTCCACATCCACATTTGATGGTGGGTGGGACCGAGGAATCTCAGACCACGTCCACGTTTGATGGTGGGGGAGAACAGGGACACTGAGTACATGTCCACATTTCATGGTGGGTGAGAACAGGGGAAACTGAGTCCCCGTCCACATTTGATGGTGGGTGAGAACGGGAAACTGGGTCCACATCCACATTTGATTGTGGGTGAGAATAGGAGGAAACTGAGTATACGTCCACATTTGATGGTGGGTGGGAACAGAGCGAAACTGAGTCCACGTCCACATTTGATCGTGGGAGAACAGGAAACTGAATCCAGGTACATAATTGATGGTGTGTGAGAACAGAGGAAACTCAGTCCACATCCACATTTGAAGGAGGGCGAGAACATGGGGAAACTGAGTCCACGTCCATATTTGATGGTGGGCAATTACAGTGAAACTGTCTCCATGTCCATATTTGATGGTGGGTGAGAACGGGGTAACTGAGTCCACATCCACATTTGATGGTGTGTGAGAACGGGGAAACTGAGTCCACATCCACCTTTGATGGTGGGTGAGAACAGGGGAAACTGGGGCCACGTCCACATTTGATGGTGGATGAGAACGGGGAAACTGATTCCACGTCCACATTTGATGGTGCGTAGGAACAGCAGGAAACTGAGTCGACGTCCACATTTGATTGTGGGTGAGAAGTGGGAAACTGAGTCCACGTCCACATTTGATGGTGTGTGAGAGCGGGGAAACTGAGTCGAAGTCCACATCTAATGATGGGTGAGAAGAGGGGAAACTGAATCCGTGTCCACATATGATGGTGAGTGAGAAAAGGAGGAAACTGAGTCCACTTCCCATTTGATGGTGTGTGAGAATAGAGGGAAACTGAGTGCACATCCACATTTGATTATGGGCGAGAATAGGGAGAAACTGCGTCCACGTCCACCTTTGATGGTGGGCAAGAACGAGGAAAGTGGGTCCACTTCCACATTTTATGGTGGGTGAGAACGGGGAAACTGTGTCCACGTAGACATTTGATTGTGTGTGAGAACAGGGGAAACTGAGTCTGCATCCACATTTAATTGTGGGTGAGAACGGGAAAACTGGGTCCACGTCCAAATACGATGGTGGTGAGAACAGGAGGAAACTGAGTCCACGTGCATATTCAATGGTGCGTGAGAACAGAGGGAAACTGAGTCCACATCCACATTTGATGGTGGGCGAGAACAGGGGGAAACTGACTCCATGTCCATATTTCATGGCGTGCAAGAACAGGGAATCTGGGTCCACGTTCACATTTGATGGTGGGTGAGAACGAGGAAACTGTGTCCACGTCCCCATTTGATGGTGTGTGAAAACGGGGAGACTGTGTCCACGTCCACTTTTGATGGTGGGTGAGAACAGGGGAAACTGAGTCCACGTCCACATTTGATGGTGTGTGAAAACGCGGAAACTGTGTCCACGTCCACATTTGATGGTGGGTGAGAACGGGGAAACGGAGTCCACATCCACATTTATAGTGGGGGAGAATGGGGAAACGGAGTCCACATCCACATTTGGTGGTGGGGGAGAACAGGGAGAAACTGTGTCCACGTCCACATTTGATGATGGGCAAGAACGTGGAAACTGGGTCCACGTCCACATTTGATGGTGGTTGAGAATGGGGAAACTGGGTCCACGTCCACATTTCATGGTAGGTCAGAATGGGCAGACTGAGTCCACGTCCTCATTTGATCCTGGGTGAGAATGGGATAAATGAGTCCACATCCACATTTGATGGTGGGCGAGAACAGGGGGAAACTTACTCCACGTCCACATGTGATGCTGGGTGAGAATGGGGACACGGAAACCACGTCCACCTTTGACGGTGGGTGAAAACAGGGGAAATTGTGTCCCCGTCCACATTTGATGGCGGGTGAGAACAGGAAACTGAGTCCACGTCCACATTTTATGGTAGGTGAAAACAGGAGGAACCTGAGTCCACGTCCACATTTGATGGTGGGTGAGAACAGAGGGAAGCTGAATCCACATCCACATTTGATGGTGGGCGAGAACATGGGGAAACTGAGTCCACGTCCATATTTGATGGTGTGCAAGAACGGGGAAACTGGGACCACGTCCACATTTGATGGTGGGTGAGAACAAGAACACTGAGTACATGTCCACATTTGACCGAGGGTGAGAAGAGGGGAAACTGAGTCCACGTCCACATTTGATGGTGGGACAGAACGGGCAAACTGAGTCCACATCTACCTTTGATGGTGGTTGAGAACAGGAGGAAGCTGAGTCCACGTCCACGATTGATGGTGGGTGAGAACAGGGGGAAACTGAGTCCTCATCCACATTTGATCGTGGGTGAGAACAGGGGAAATCTGAGTACACGTATGCCTTTGATGGTGGGCAGGAATGAGGAAACTGGGTCCACGTCCAGATTTGATGGTGGGTGAGAAAGGGGAACCTGAATTCACGTCCATATTTGATGGTGGGTGAGAACAGGGAAACTGAGTCCACGTCCACATTGTATGGTGCGTGAGAACAGGGAAACTGAGTCCACGTCCACTTTTGATGATGGGTGAGATAGGGAAACTGAGTCACATCCACATTTGATGGTGGATGAGAACAGGGACACTGAGTACATGTCCACATTTGATGGTGGGTGAAACAGGGGAAACTGAGTCCACGTCCACATTTGATGGTGGGTCATGAAGGAAATGATTCCACATCCACATTTGATGTTGGGTGAGAACAGGAGAAACTGAGTCCATGTCCACATTTCATGGTGTGCAGAACGGGAACCTGTGTCCACGTCCACATTTGATGGTGGGTGAGAACAGGGAAACTGAGTCCACTTCCACATTTAATGCTGTGTGAGAACAGGGAAACTGAGTCCACGTCCACAATTGATATTGGTGAGAACGGGAAACTGAGTCCACATCCACATTGGATGGTGGGGAGAACAGGGAAACTGAGTCCAGGTCCACATTTCATGGTGTGCAAGAACGGGAACCTGTGTCCATGTCACATTTGATGGTGGGTGAGAACGGGAAAGAGTAAACGTCCACATT
>CM058079.1:5541664-5562281 GCA_030247045.1 Colobus guereza | reverse complement strand
ATGTGGACGTGAACTCAGTTTCTTCTTCTTCACACATACCATCAAATGTGGACGTGGACTCAGTTTCCCCGTTCTCACCCACCATCAAATGTGGGCGTGGATTCATTTTCCCCTGTTCTCACCCACCATCAAATGTGGACGTGGTCTCAGTTTGCCCGTTCTCACCTACAATCAAATGTGGACGTGAACTCAGTTTGCCCGTTCTCACCCTCCATCAAATGTGGATGTGGACACAGTTTCCCCAGTCTTGCCCACCATCAAATGTGGACGTGGCCTCAGATTCAGACTGTTATCGCCCACCATCAAATGTGGATGTGGACCCAGTTACCCTCTGTTCTCACCCACCATCAAATGTGGACATGTACTCATTTTCTTCCTGTACTCACCCACCATCAAATGCGGACGTGGACTCAGTTTCCTCCTGTTCTCGCCCACCATCAAATGCGGACGTGGACTCAAATTCCCAGTTCTCACCCACCTTCAAATGTGGACGTAGACTCAGTTTCCCCTCTTCTCACCCACCATTAGATGTAGACGTGCTCTCAGTTTCCCCGCTCTCACCCACCATGAAATGTGGACGTGAACTCAGTTTCCACATTCTCACCCACCATCAAATGTGGACGTGCACTCAGTTTCATCCTGTTCCTACCCACCATCAAATGTGGACGTGGACTCAGTTTCCCCATTCTCACCCACCATGAAATGTGGACGTGGACTCAGTTACCCCTGTTCTCACCCACCATCAAATGTGGACGTGGACTCAGGGTCCCCTGTTCTCATCCACCATCAAATGTGGACGTGGACTCAGTTTCCCCGTTCTCACCCACCATCAAATATGGACGTGGAGCCAGTTTCCCCGTAATTGCCCACAATCAAATATGGACGTGGCCTCAGTTTCCCCATCTTCTCGCCCACAATCATATGTGGATGTGGAATTAGTTTCCTCTGTTCTCACCCACCATCAAATACGTACGTGGACTCAGTTTCCGCCTGTTCTCGCCCACGATCAAATGTGGACGTGGACTCAGTTTCCCTCTGTTCTCACCCACCATCAAATGTGGACGTGTACTCAGTTTCCTCCTGTTTTCACCCACAATCAAATGTGGAGGTGGACACAGTTTCCCGGTTCTCACCCACCATCAAATGTGGACGTGGACTCAGTTTCCCCTGTTCTCACCCACCATCAAATGTGGACATGTACTCAGTGTCCCTGTTCTCCCCCACCATCAAATGTGGACGTGGTCTGAGATTCCTCGGTCCCACCTATCATCAATTGTGAACGTGGACCCCTTTTCCCCGTTCTTGCCCACTATCAAATGTGGACGTGGACTGAGTTTCCCAATGTTCTCACCCACCATCAAATGTGGACGTGGACTCAGTTTCCCGGTTCTCACACACAATCAAATGTGGACGTGGATTCAGTTTCCCCGTTCTTGCCCACCATCAAAGGTGGTCGTAGACTCAGTTTCCCGCTGTTCTCGCCCACCATCAAATGTGGACGTGGACTCAGTTTCCCTCTGTTCTCACCCACCATCATATATGGACGTGGACTCAGTTTCCTCCTGTTCTCACCCACCATCAAATGTGGACGTGGACTCAGTTTCCCTGTTCTCACCCAACATCAAATGTGGACCTTGACTCAATTTCCTCCTGTTCTCCCCACCAAGAAATATGGACGTGGACTCAGTTTCCCTTTCACACCCACCATCAAATGTGGACATGGACTCAGTTTCCCTGTTCTCACCCACCATGAAATGTCAACATGGACTCAGTTTCCCGTTCTTGCCCACCATCAAATGTGGAAGGGACTCAGTTTCCTCTGTTCTCACCCACCATCAAATGTGGTCGTGGATTCAGTTCCTCCTGTTCTCACCCAGCATCAAATGTGGACGTGAACTCAGTTTCCCGTTCTCACCACCATCAAATGTGGACGTGGACTCAGTTTCCGTTCTCACCACCATCAAATGTGGACGTGGACCCTGTTTCCCGTTCTTGCCCACCTCAAATGTGGACGTGGACTCAGTTTCTCCCGTTATCGCCCAACATCAAATGTGGATGTGGACTCAGTTTCCTCTGTTCTCACCCACCATAAAATGTGGACGTGAACTCATTTTCCTCCTGTTCTCACCCACCATAATATGTGGACCTGGACTCAGTTTTTGCGTTCTCACCCACCATCAATATTAGACGTGGACTCAGTTTCACCTGTTGTCACTCACCATCAAATGTGGACGTGAACTCAGTTTCCCCATTCTCACCCACCATCAAATGTGGACGTGGACTCAGTTTCCCCGTTCTCAGCCACCATCAAATGTGGACGTGGACCCAGATTCCTCGTTCTTGCCCACCATCAAAAGAGGACGTGGACTCAGTGTCCCCCCGTTCTCGCCCACCATCAAGTGTGGATGTCGACTCAGTTTCCCCGTTCTGACCCACCATCAAATATGGACGTGGAATCAGTTTCCCCGTTCTCACCCACCATCAAATGTGGACGTGGACTCAGTTTCGTTCTCACCCATCATCAAATGTGGACGTGAACTAAGGTTCCTCCTGTTGTCACCACCATCAAATGTGGACGTGGACTCAGTTTCCCGTTCTCACCACCATCAAATGTGGACGTGGACTCAGTTTCCCGTTCTCACCACCATCAAATGTGGACGTGGACCCATTTTCCCTGTTCTCACCCACCATCAAATGTGGACTCAGTTTCGTTCTCACCCACCATCAAATATGGACGTGAACTCAGTTTCCCGTTCTCACCCACCATCAAATGTGGACGTGGACTCAGTTTCCCCGTTCTCACCCATCATCAAATGTGGACGTGAACTAAGGTTCCTCCTGTTGTCACCTACCATAAAATGTGGACGTGGACTCAGGTTCCCCATTCTGACCCACCATCAAATGCGGACGTGGACTCAGTTTCCCGTTCTCACCACCATCAAATGTGGACGTGGACCCAGATTCCTCGTTCTTGCCCACCATCAAAAGAGGACGTGGACTCAGTTTCCCTGTTCTCGCCCACCATCAAATGTGACGTGGACTCAGTTTCCTGTTCTCACCCACCATCAAATATGGACGTGGAATCAGTTTCCCGTTCTCACCCACCATCAAATGTGGACGTGGACTCAGTTTCCCGTTCTCACCCATCATCAAATGTGGACGTGAACTAAGGTTCCTCCTGTTGTCACCTACCATAAAATGTGGGCGTGAACTCAGTTTCCACATTCCCACCCACCAGCAAATGTGGACGTGGACTCAGTTTCCCGTTCTCAGCCACCATCAAATGTGGCGTGGACTCAGTTTCTCCTGTTCTCACCCACCATCAAAAGAGGACGTGGACTCAGTGTCCCCGTTCTCGCCCACCATCAAGTGTGGATGTCGACTCAGTTTCCCGTTCTCACCCACCATCAAATATGGACGTGGAATCAGTTTCCCCGTTCTCACCCACCATCAAATGTGGACGTGGACTCAGTTTCCCCGTTCTCACCCATCATCAAATGTGGACGTGAACTAAGGTTCCTCCTGTTGTCACCTACCATAAAATGTGGACGTGGACTCAGGTTCCCCATTCTGACCCACCATCAATTGAGGACGTGGACTCAGTTTCCCCTGTTCTCAACCACCATTAAATGTGGACGTGGACTCAGTTTCCTCGTTCTCACCCACCATCAAATGTGGACGTGGTGTCAGTTTCCCCGTTCTCACCCACCAACAAATGTGGACGTGGACTCAGTTTCCCCATTCTCACCAACCATCCAATGTGGACGTGGACTCAGTTTCCCCCTCTTCTCGCCCAACATGAAATGTGTATGTGGACTCAGTTTCCCTCTGTTCTCTCCCACCATCATATGTGGATGTGGACTCAGTTTCCTCCTATTCTCACCCACCATCATATGTGGACGTGGACTCAGTTTCCCCGTTCTCACCCACCATAAAATGTGGATGTGGACTCAGTTGCCCCTTTCTCACCCCCCATCAAATGTGGACGTGGACACAGTTACCCCATTCTCACCCACAATCAAATGTGGACGTAGACTCAGTCTCCCCCTGTTCTTGCCCAACATCAAATGTGGATGTGGACACAGTTTCCCTCTGTTCTCATCCATCATCAAATGTGGACGTGGACTCAGTTTCCTCCTGTTCTCACACACCATCAAATGTGGAGGTGGATTCAGTTTCCTCGTGTTCTCACCCCCATCAAATGTGACGTGACTCAGTTTCCCGTTCTCACCCACCATAAAATGTGGACGTGGACCCATTTTCCCTGTTCTTTCCCACCATCAAAGGTGAATGTGGATTCAGTTACCCCGTTCTCACTCACCATCAAATGTGGATGTGGACTCAGTTTCCACGTTCTCACCCACTATCAAATGTGGACGTGGACTCAGTTTCTGCATTCTCAGGCAACATGACATGTGGACGTGAACTCAGGTTCCCTGTTCTCACCCAGAATCAAATGTGGACGTGGAACATGCTTCCCTCTGTTCTCGCACAGCAACAAATGTGGATGTGGACTTAGTTTCCCTGTTCTCATCCATCATCAAATGTGGACGTGAACTCAGTTTCTTCTTCTTCACACATACCATCAAATGTGGACGTGGACTCAGTTTCCCCGTTCTCACCCACCATCAAATGTGGGCGTGGATTCATTTTCCCCTGTTCTCACCCACCATCAAATGTGGACGTGGTCTCAGTTTGCCCGTTCTCACCTACAATCAAATGTGGACGTGAACTCAGTTTGCCCGTTCTCACCCACCATCAAATGTGGATGTGGACACAGTTTCCCCAGTCTTGCCCACCATCAAATGTGGACGTGGCCTCAGATTCAGACTGTTATCGCCCACCATCAAATGTGGATGTGGACCCAGTTACCCTCTGTTCTCACCCACCATCAAATGTGGACATGTACTCATTTTCTTCCTGTACTCACCCACCATCAAATGTGGACGTGGACTCAGTTTCCCTGTTCTCACCCACCATCAAATGCGGACGTGGACTCAAATTCCCAGTTCTCACCCACCTTCAAATGTGGACGTGGACTCAGTTTCCCCTCTTCTCACCCACCATTAGATGTAGACGTGCTCTCAGTTTCCCCGCTCTCACCCACCATCAAATGTGGACGTGAACTCAGTTTCCACATTCTCACCCACCATCAAATGTGGACGTGCACTCAGTTTCATCCTGTTCCTACCCACCATCAAATGTGGACGTGGACTCAGTTTCCCCATTCTCACCCACCATGAAATGTGGACGTGGACTCAGTTACCCCTGTTCTCACCCACCATCAAATGTGGACGTGGACTCAGTTTCCCCGTTCTCACCCACCATCAAATATGGACGTGGAGCCAGTTTCCCCGTAATTGCCCACAATCAAATATGGACGTGGCCTCAGTTTCCCCATCTTCTCGCCCACAATCATATGTGGATGTGGAATTAGTTTCCTCTGTTCTCACCCACCATCAAATACGTACGTGGACTCAGTTTCCGCCTGTTCTCACCACCATCAAATGTGGACGTGGACTCAGTTTCCTCTGTTCTCACCCACCATCAAATGTGGACGTGTACTCAGTTTCCTCCTGTTTTCACCCACAATCAAATGTGGAGGTGGACACAGTTTCCCGGTTCTCACCCACCATCAAATGTGGACGTGGACTCAGTTTCTCCTGTTCTCACCGACCTTCAAATCTGGACATGTACTCAGTGTCCCTGTTCTCCCCCACCATCAAATGTGGACGTGGTCTGAGATTCCTCGGTCCCACCTATCATCAATTGTGAACGTGGACCCCTTTTCCCCGTTCTTGCCCACTATCAAATGTGGACGTGGACTGAGTTTCCCAATGTTCTCACCCACCATCTAATGTGAACGTGGACTCAGTTTCCGTTCTCACCCACCATCAAATGTGGACGTGGATTCAGTTTCCCCGTTCTTGCCCACCATCAAAGGTGTTCGTAGACTCAGGTTCCCGCTCTTCTCGCGCACCATCAAATGTGGACGTTGACTCAGTTTCCCTCTGTTCTCACCCACCATCATATATGGACGTGAACTCAGTTTCCTCCTCTTCTCACTCACCATCAAATGCGGACATGGACTCAGTTTCCCCTGTTCTCACCCAACATCAAATGTGGACCTTGACTCAATTTCCTCCTGTTCTCCCCCACCAAGAAATATGGACGTGGACTCAGTTTCCCCTTTCACACCCACCATCAAATGTGGACATGGACTCAGTTTCCCCTGTTCTCACCCACCATGAAATGTCAACATGGACTCAGTTTCCCCGTTTTCACCCAGCATCAAATGTGGAAGGGGACTCAGTTTCCCTCTGTTCTCACCCACCATCAAATGTGGTCGTGGATTCAGTTTCCTCCTGTTCTCACCCAGCATCAAATGTGGACGTGAACTCAGTTTCCCCGTTCTCACCCACCATCAAATGTGGACGGGGACTCAGTTTCCGCGTTCTCACCGACCATCACATGTGGACGTGGACCCTGTTTCCCCGTTCTTGCCCACCTCAAATGTGGACGTGGACTCAGTTTCTCCCCGTTATCGCCCAACATCAAATGTGGATGTGGACTCAGTATCCCTCTGTTCCCAACCCGCAACAAATGTGGACGTGAACTCATTTTCCTCCTGTTCTCACCCACCATAATATGTGGACCTGGACTCAGTTTTTGCGTTCTCACCCACCATCAATATTAGACGTGGACTCAGTTTCACCTGTTGTCACTCACCATCAAATGTGGACGTGAACTCAGTTTCCACATTCCCACCCACCAGCAAATGTGGACGTGGACTCAGTTTCCCCGTTCTCAGCCACCATCAAATGTGGACGTGGACCCAGATTCCTCGTTCTTGCCCACCATCAAAAGAGGACGTGGACTCAGTGTCCCCGTTCTCGCCCACCATCAAGTGTGGATGTCGACTCAGTTTCCCCGTTCTGACCCACCATCAAATATGGACGTGGAATCAGTTTCCCCGTTCTCACCCACCATCAAATGTGGACGTGGACTCAGTTTCCCCGTTCTCACCCATCATCAAATGTGGACGTGAACTAAGGTTCCTCCTGTTGTCACCTACCATAAAATGTGGACGTGGACTCAGGTTCCCCATTCTGACCCACCATCAATTGAGGACGTGGACTCAGTTTCCCCTGTTCTCAACCACCATTAAATGTGGACGTGGACTCAGTTTCCCCTCTTCTCACGCACCATCAAATGTGGACGTGGTGTCAGTTTCCCCGTTCTCACCCACCAACAAATGTGGACGTGGACTCAGTTTCCCCATTCTCACCAACCATCCAATGTGGACGTGGACTCAGTTTCCCCCTCTTCTCGCCCACCATGAAATGTGTATGTGGACTCAGTTTCCCTCTGTTCTCTCCCACCATCATATGTGGATGTGGACTCAGTTTCCTCCTATTCTCACCCACCATCATATGTGGACGTGGACTCAGTTTCCCCGTTCTCACCCACCATAAAATGTGGATGTGGACTCAGTTGCCCCTTTCTCACCCCCCATCAAATGTGGACGTGGACACAGTTACCCCATTCTCACCCACAATCAAATGTGGACGTAGACTCAGTCTCCCCCTGTTCTTGCCCAACATCAAATGTGGATGTGGACACAGTTTCCCTCTGTTCTCATCCATCATCAAATGTGGACGTGGACTCAGTTTCCTCCTGTTCTCACACACCATCAAATGTGGAGGTGGATTCAGTTTCCTCGTGTTCTCACCCCCCATCAAATGTGGACGTGGATTCAGTTTCCCCGTTCTCACCCACCATAAAATGTGGACGTGGACCCATTTTCCCTGTTCTTTCCCACCATCAAAGGTGAATGTGGATTCAGTTACCCCGTTCTCACTCACCATCAAATGTGGATGTGGACTCAGTTTCCACGTTCTCACCCACTATCAAATGTGGACGTGGACTCAGTTTCTGCATTCTCAGGCAACATGACATGTGGACGTGAACTCAGGTTCCCTGTTCTCACCCAGAATCAAATGTGGACGTGGAACATGCTTCCCTCTGTTCTCGCACAGCAACAAATGTGGATGTGGACTTAGTTTCCCTCGGTGGTAAGCATACATCAAATGTGGACGTGAACTCAGTTTCTTCTTCTTCACACATACCATCAAATGTGGACGTGGACTCAGTTTCCCCGTTCTCACCCACCATCAAATGTGGGCGTGGATTCATTTTCCCCTGTTCTCACCCACCATCAAATGTGGACGTGGTCTCAGTTTGCCCGTTCTCACCTACAATCAAATGTGGACGTGAACTCAGTTTGCCCGTTCTCACCCACCATCAAATGTGGATGTGGACACAGTTTCCCCAGTCTTGCCCACCATCAAATGTGGACGTGGCCTCAGATTCAGACTGTTATCGCCCACCATCAAATGTGGATGTGGACCCAGTTACCCTCTGTTCTCACCCACCATCAAATGTGGACATGTACTCATTTTCTTCCTGTACTCACCCACCATCAAATGCGGACGTGGACTCAGTTTCCTCCTGTTCTCGCCCACCATCAAATGCGGACGTGGACTCAAATTCCCAGTTCTCACCCACCTTCAAATGTGGGCGTGACTCAGTTTCCCCTCTTCTCACCCACCATTAGATGTAGACGTGCTCTCAGTTTCCCGCTCTCACCCACCATGAAATGTGGACGTGAACTCAGTTTCCATTCTCACCCACCATCAAATGTGGACGTGCACTCAGTTTCATCCTGTTCCTACCCACCATCAAATGTGGACGTGGACTCAGTTTCCCCATTCTCACCCACCATGAAATGTGGACGTGGACTCAGTTTCCCTGTTCTCACCCACCATCAAATGTGGACGTGGACTCAGTTTCCCTGTTCTCATCCACCATCAAATGTGGACGTGGACTCAGTTTCCCGTTCTCACCCACCATCAAATATGGACGTGGAGCCAGTTTCCCGTTCTGCCCACCATCAAATATGGACGTGGCCTCAGTTTCCCCATCTTCTCGCCCACAATCAAATGTGGATGTGGAATTAGTTTCCTCTGTTCTCACCCACCATCAAATGTGGACGTGGACTCAGTTTCCCGCTCTTCTCCCCCACCATCAAATGTGGACGTGGACTCAGTTTCCCTCTGTTCTCACCCACCATCAAATGTGGACGTGTACTCAGTTTCCTCCTGTTTTCACCCACAATCAAATGTGGAGGTGGACACAGTTTCCCGGTTCTCACCCACCATCAAATGTGGACGTGGACTCAGTTTCTCCTGTTCTCACCGACCTTCAAATCTGGACATGTACTCAGTGTCCCTGTTCTCCCCCACCATCAAATGTGGACGTGGTCTGAGATTCCTCGGTCCCACCTATCATCAATTGTGAACGTGGACCCCTTTTCCCCGTTCTTGCCCACTATCAAATGTGGACGTGGACTGAGTTTCCCAATGTTCTCACCCACCATCTAATGTGAACGTGGACTCAGTTTCCCGGTTCTCACACACAATCAAATGTGGACGTGGATTCAGTTTCCCCGTTCTTGCCCACCATCAAAGGTGTTCGTAGACTCAGGTTCCCGCTCTTCTCGCGCACCATCAAATGTGGACGTTGACTCAGTTTCCCTCTGTTCTCACCCACCATCATATATGGACGTGAACTCAGTTTCCTCCTCTTCTCACTCACCATCAAATGCGGACATGGACTCAGTTTCCCCTGTTCTCACCCAACATCAAATGTGGACCTTGACTCAATTTCCTCCTGTTCTCCCCCACCAAGAAATATGGACGTGGACTCAGTTTCCCCTTTCACACCCACCATCAAATGTGGACATGGACTCAGTTTCCCCTGTTCTCACCCACCATGAAATGTCAACATGGACTCAGTTTCCCCGTTTTCGCCCAGCATCAAATGTGGAAGGGGACTCAGTTTCCCTCTGTTCTCACCCACCATCAAATGTGGTCGTGGATTCAGTTTCCTCCTGTTCTCACCCAGCATCAAATGTGGACGTGAACTCAGTTTCCCCGTTCTCACCCACCATCAAATGTGGACGGGGACTCAGTTTCCGCGTTCTCACCGACCATCACATGTGGACGTGGACCCTGTTTCCCCGTTCTTGCCCACCTCAAATGTGGACGTGGACTCAGTTTCTCCCCGTTATCGCCCAACATCAAATGTGGATGTGGACTCAGTATCCCTCTGTTCCCAACCCGCAACGAATGTGGACGTGAACTCATTTTCCTCCTGTTCTCACCCACCATAATATGTGGACCTGGACTCAGTTTTTGCGTTCTCACCCACCATCAATATTAGACGTGGACTCAGTTTCACCTGTTGTCACTCACCATCAAATGTGGAGGTGGACACAGTTTCCCAGTTCTCACCCACCATCAAATGTGGGCGTGGACTCAGTTTCTCCTGTTCTCACCGACCTTCAAATCTGGACATGTACTCAGTGTCCCTGTTCTCCCCACCATCAAATGTGGACGTGGACTCAGTTTCCTCTGTTCTCACCCAGCATCAAATGTGGACGTGGACCCTGTTTCCCGTTCTTGCCCACTATCAAATGTGGACGTGGACTGAGTTTCCCAATGTTCTCACCCACCATCTAATGTGACGTGGACTCAGTTTCCCGGTTCTCACACACAATCAAATGTGGGCGTGGATTCAGTTTCCCGTTCTTGCCCACCATCAAAGGTGTTCGTAGACTCAGGTTCCCGCTCTTCTCGCGCACCATCAAATGTGGGCGTGGACTCAGTTTCCTCTGTTCTCACCCACCATCATATATGGACGTGAACTCAGTTTCCTCCTCTTCTCACTCACCATCAAATGCGGACATGGACTCAGTTTCCCTGTTCTCACCCAACATCAAATGTGGACCTTGACTCAATTTCCTCCTGTTCTCCCCACCAAGAAATATGGACGTGGACTCAGTTTCCCTTTCACACCCACCATCAAATGTGGACATGGACTCAGTTTCCCTGTTCTCACCCACCATGAAATGTCAACATGGACTCAGTTTCCCGTTCTCACCCACCATCAAATGTGGAGGTGGACACAGTTTCCTCTGTTCTCACCCACCATCAAATGTGGGCGTGGACTCAGTTTCCTCCTGTTCTCACCCAGCATCAAATGTGGGCGTGAACTCAGTTTCCCGTTCTCACCCACCATCAAATGTGGACGGGACTCAGTTTCCTTCTCACCCACCATCAAATGTGGGCGTGGACCCTGTTTCCCGTTCTTGCCCACCTCAAATGTGGGCGTGGACTCAGTTTCTCCCGTTATCGCCCAACATCAAATGTGGATGTGGACTCAGTATCCCTCTGTTCTCACCCACCATCAAATGTGGGCGTGAACTCATTTTCCTCCTGTTCTCACCCACCATAATATGTGGACCTGGACTCAGTTTTGCGTTCTCACCCACCATCAATATTAGACGTGGACTCAGTTTCACCTGTTGTCACTCACCATCAAATGTGGCGTGAACTCAGTTTCCACATTCCACCCACCATCAAATGTGGGCGTGGACTCAGTTTCCCGTTCTCAGCCACCATCAAATGTGGCGTGGACTCAGTTTCCTCTGTTCTCACCCACCATCAAATGGACGTGGACTCAGTGTCCCCTGTTCTCGCCCACCATCAAGTGTGGATGTCGACTCAGTTTCCCGTTCTGACCCACCATCAAATATGGACGTGGAATCAGTTTCCCGTTCTCACCCACCATCAAATGTGGGCGTGGACTCAGTTTCCCGTTCTCACCCATCATCAAATGTGGACGTGAACTAAGGTTCCTCCTGTTGTCACCTACCATAAAATGTGGACGTGGACTCAGTTTCCCCGTTCTCACCCACCATCAAATGTGGACGGGGACTCAGTTTCCGCGTTCTCACCGACCATCACATGTGGACGTGGACCCTGTTTCCCCGTTCTTGCCCACCTCAAATGTGGACGTGGACTCAGTTTCTCCCCGTTATCGCCCAACATCAAATGTGGATGTGGACTCAGTTTCCTCTGTTCTCATCCATCATCAAATGTGGACGTGAACTCATTTTCCTCCTGTTCTCACCCACCATAATATGTGGACCTGGACTCAGTTTTTGCGTTCTCACCCACCATCAATATTAGACGTGGACTCAGTTTCACCTGTTGTCACTCACCATCAAATGTGGACGTGAACTCAGTTTCCACATTCCCACCCACCAGCAAATGTGGACGTGGACTCAGTTTCCCCGTTCTCAGCCACCATCAAATGTGGACGTGGACCCAGATTCCTCGTTCTTGCCCACCATCAAAAGAGGACGTGGACTCAGTGTCCCCCTGTTCTCGCCCACCATCAAGTGTGGATGTCGACTCAGTTTCCCCGTTCTGACCCACCATCAAATATGGACGTGGAATCAGTTTCCCCGTTCTCACCCACCATCAAATGTGGACGTGGACTCAGTTTCCCCGTTCTCACCCATCATCAAATGTGGACGTGAACTAAGGTTCCTCCTGTTGTCACCACCATCAAATGTGGGCGTGGACTCAGTTTCCCCATTCTGACCCACCATCAATTGAGGACGTGGACTCAGTTTCCCCTGTTCTCACCCACCATTAAATGTGGACGTGGACTCAGTTTCCCCTCTTCTCACGCACCATCAAATGTGGACGTGGTGTCAGTTTCCCGTTCTCACCACCATCAAATGTGGCGTGGACTCAGTTTCCCCATTCTCACCAACCATCCAATGTGGACGTGGACTCAGTTTCCCCCTCTTCTCGCCCAACATGAAATGTGTATGTGGACTCAGTTTCCCTCTGTTCTCTCCCACCATCATATGTGGATGTGGACTCAGTTTCCTCCTATTCTCACCCACCATCATATGTGGACGTGGACTCAGTTTCCCCGTTCTCACCCACCATAAAATGTGGATGTGGACTCAGTTGCCCCTTTCTCACCCCCCATCAAATGTGGACGTGGACACAGTTACCCCATTCTCACCCACAATCAAATGTGGACGTAGACTCAGTCTCCCCCTGTTCTTGCCCAACATCAAATGTGGATGTGGACACAGTTTCCCTCTGTTCTCATCCATCATCAAATGTGGACGTGGACTCAGTTTCCTCCTGTTCTCACACACCATCAAATGTGGAGGTGGATTCAGTTTCCTCGTGTTCTCACCCCCCATCAAATGTGGACGTGGATTCAGTTTCCCCGTTCTCACCCACCATAAAATGTGGACGTGGACCCATTTTCCCTGTTCTTTCCCACCATCAAAGGTGAATGTGGATTCAGTTACCCCGTTCTCACTCACCATCAAATGTGGATGTGGACTCAGTTTCCACGTTCTCACCCACTATCAAATGTGGACGTGGACTCAGTTTCTGCATTCTCAGGCAACATGACATGTGGACGTGAACTCAGGTTCCCTGTTCTCACCCAGAATCAAATGTGGACGTGGAACATGCTTCCCTCTGTTCTCGCACAGCAACAAATGTGGATGTGGACTTAGTTTCCCTCGGTGGTAAGCATACATCAAATGTGGACGTGAACTCAGTTTCTTCTTCTTCACACATACCATCAAATGTGGACGTGGACTCAGTTTCCCCGTTCTCACCCACCATCAAATGTGGATGGACTCAGTTTCCCTGTTCTCACCCACCATCAAATGTGGACGTGGTCTCAGTTTGCCCGTTCTCACCTACAATCAAATGTGGACGTGAACTCAGTTTGCCCGTTCTCACCCTCCATCAAATGTGGATGTGGACACAGTTTCCCCAGTCTTGCCCACCATCAAATGTGGACGTGGCCTCAGATTCAGACTGTTATCGCCCACCATCAAATGTGGATGTGGACCCAGTTACCCTCTGTTCTCACCCACCATCAAATGTGGACATGTACTCATTTTCTTCCTGTACTCACCCACCATCATCAAATGTGGACGTGGACTCAGTTTCCTCCTGTTCTCGCCCACCATCAAATGTGGGCGTGGACTCAGGTTCCCCATTCTGACCCACCATCAAATGTGGCGTGAACTCAGTTTCCCTCTTCTCACCCACCATTAGATGTAGACGTGCTCTCAGTTTCCCGCTCTCACCCACCATGAAATGTGGACGTGAACTCAGTTTCCACATTCTCACCCACCATCAAATGTGGACGTGCACTCAGTTTCATCCTGTTCCTACCCACCATCAAATGTGGGCGTGGACTCAGTTTCCCCATTCTCACCCACCATGAAATGTGGACGTGGACTCAGTTACCCTGTTCTCACCCACCATCAAATGTGGACGTGGACTCAGTTTCTGTTCTCACCCACCATCAAATGTGGGCGTGGACTCAGTTTCCCGTTCTCACCCACCATCAAATATGGACGTGGAGCCAGTTTCCCGTAATTGCCCACAATCAAATATGGACGTGGCCTCAGTTTCCCCATTCTCACCCACAATCAAATGTGGATGTGGAATTAGTTTCCTCTGTTCTCACCCACCATCAAATGCGGACGTGGACTCAGTTTCCGCCTGTTCTCGCCCACCATCAAATGTGGGCGTGGACTCAGTTTCCTCTGTTCTCACCCACCATCAAATGTGGGCGTGAACTCAGTTTCCTCCTGTTTTCACCCACAATCAAATGTGGAGGTGGACACAGTTTCCCCATTCTCACCCACCATCAAATGTGACGTGGACTCAGTTTCTCCTGTTCTCACCGACCTTCAAATCTGGACATGTACTCAGTTTCCCTCTTCTCACCCACCATTAGATGTAGACGTGCTCTCAGTTTCCCGCTCTCACCCACCATGAAATGTGGACGTGAACTCAGTTTCCACATTCTCACCCACCATCAAATGTGGACGTGACTCAGTTTCCTCCTGTTCTCACCCACCATCAAATGTGGACGTGGACTCAGTTTCCCCATTCTCACCCACCATCAAATGTGGACGTGGACTCAGTTACCCTGTTCTCACCCACCATCAAATGTGGACGTGGACTCAGGGTCCGTTCTCACCCACCATCAAATGTGGGCGTGGACTCAGTTTCCCGTTCTCACCCACCATCAAATATGGACGTGGAGCCAGTTTCCCGTAATTGCCCACAATCAAATATGGACGTGGCCTCAGTTTCCCCATTCTCACCCACCATCAAATGTGGATGTGGAATTAGTTTCCTCTGTTCTCACCCACCATCAAATATGGACGTGGACTCAGTTTCCGCCTGTTCTCGCCCACCATCAAATGTGGGCGTGGACTCAGTTTCCTCTGTTCTCACCCACCATCAAATGTGGGCGTGAACTCAGTTTCCTCCTGTTTTCACCCACAATCAAATGTGGAGGTGGACACAGTTTCCCGTTCTCACCCACCATCAAATGTGACGTGGACTCAGTTTCTCCTGTTCTCACCGACCTTCAAATCTGGACATGTACTCAGTGTCCCTGTTCTCCCCACCATCAAATGTGGACGTGCACTCAGTTTCATCCTGTTCTCACCCACCATGAAATGTGGACGTGAACTCAGTTTCCACATTCTCACCCACCATCAAATGTGGACGTGACTCAGTTTCATCCTGTTCCTACCCACCATCAAATGTGGACGTGGACTCAGTTTCCCCATTCTCACCCACCATCAAATGTGGACGTGGACTCAGTTACCCTGTTCTCACCCACCATCAAATGTGGACGTGGACTCAGGGTCCCCTGTTCTCATCCACCATCAAATGTGGACGTGGACTCAGTTTCCCGTTCTCACCCACCATCAAATATGGACGTGGAGCCAGTTTCCCGTTCTCACCCACCATCAAATGTGGACGTGGCCTCAGTTTCCCATCTTCTCGCCCACAATCATATGTGGATGTGGAATTAGTTTCCTCTGTTCTCACCCACCATCAAATGACGTGGACTCAGTTTCCGCCTGTTCTCGCCCACGATCAAATGTGGACGTGGACTCAGTTTCCCTCTGTTCTCACCCACCATCAAATGTGGACGTGTACTCAGTTTCCTCCTGTTTTCACCCACAATCAAATGTGGAGGTGGACACAGTTTCCCGTTCTCACCCACCATCAAATGTGGACGTGGACTCAGTTTCTCCTGTTCTCACCGACCTTCAAATCTGGACATGTACTCAGTGTCCCTGTTCTCCCCACCATCAAATGTGGGCGTGGACTCAGTTTCCTCTGTTCTCACCCATCATCAAATGTGGGCGTGGACTCAGTTTCTCCCGTTATCGCCCAACATCAAATGTGGAGTGGACTCAGTTTCCTCTGTTCTCACCCACCATCTAATGTGAACGTGGACTCAGTTTCCCGGTTCTCACACACAATCAAATGTGGGCGTGGATTCAGTTTCCTCCTGTTCTCGCCCACCATCAAATGTGGTGGACTCAGTTTCCTCCTGTTCTCGCCCACCATCAAATGTGGCGTGGACTCAGTTTCCTCTGTTCTCACCCACCATCATATATGGACGTGAACTCAGTTTCCTCCTCTTCTCACTCACCATCAAATGGACGTGGACTCAGTTTCCCTGTTCTCACCCAACATCAAATGTGGACCTTGACTCAATTTCCTCCTGTTCTCCCCACCATCAAATATGGACGTGGACTCAGTTTCCCCTTCTCACCACCATCAAATGTGGACATGGACTCAGTTTCCCTGTTCTCACCCACCATGAAATGTCAACATGGACTCAGTTTCCCGTTCTTGCCCACCATCAAATGTGGAAGGGACTCAGTTTCCTCTGTTCTCACCACCATCAAATGTGGTCGTGGATTCAGTTTCCTCCTGTTCTCACCCAGCATCAAATGTGGGCGTGAACTCAGTTTCCCGTTCTCACCCACCATCAAATGTGGACGTGGACTCAGTTTCCTCCTGTTCTCACCCACCATCAAATGTGACGTGGACCCTGTTTCCCGTTCTTGCCCACCTCAAATGTGGACGTGGACTCAGTTTCTCCCGTTATCGCCCAACATCAAATGTGGATGTGGACTCAGTTTCCTCTGTTCTCACCACCATCAAATGGACGTGGACTCAGTTTCCCTGTTCTCACCACCATCAAATGTGGATGGACTCAGTTTCCTCTGTTCTCACCCACCATCAATATTAGACGTGGACTCAGTTTCTCCTGTTCTCACCCACCATCAAATGTGGGCGTGGACTCAGTTTCCCTGTTCTCACCCACCATCAAATGTGGCGTGGACTCAGTTTCCCATTCTCACCCACCATCAAATGTGGGCGTGGACTCAGTTTCCCGTTCTCACCCACCATCAAATGTGGGCGTGGACTCAGTTCCCTGTTCTTGCCCACCATCAAATGTGGGCGTGGACTCAGTTTCCCGTTCTCACCCACCATCAAATGTGGACGTGGACTCAGTTTCCCGTTCTCACCCACCATCAAATGTGGATGTGGACTCAGTTTCCCGTTCTCACCCACCATCAAATGTGGACGTGGACTCAGTTTCCCGTTCTCACCACCATCAAATGTGGACGTGGACTCAGTTTCCCTGTTCTCACCCACCATCAAATGTGGACGTGGACTCAGTTTCCCATTCTCACCCACCATCAAATGTGGACGTGGACTCAGTTTCCCTGTTCTCAACCACCATTAAATGTGGACGTGGACTCAGTTTCCCCTCTTCTCACCCACCATCAAATGTGGGCGTGGACTCAGTTTCCCGTTCTCACCCACCATCAAATGTGGCGTGGACTCAGTTTCCCATTCTCACCAACCATCAAATGTGGGCGTGGACTCAGTTTCCTCTGTTCTCCCCACCATCAAATGTGATGTGGACTCAGTTTCCTCTGTTCTCACCCACCATCATATGTGGATGTGGACTCAGTTTCCGTTCTCACCATCAAATGTGGACGTGGACTCAGTTTCCCATTCTCACCCACCATCAAATGTGGACGTGGACTCAGTTCCCTGTTCTCACCCACATCAAATGTGGACGTGGACTCAGTTTCCCTGTTCTTGCCCACCATCAAATGTGGACGTGGACTCAGTTTCCTCTGTTCTCATCCACCATCAAATGTGGATGTGGACTCAGTTTCCTCTGTTCTCACCACCATCAAATGTGATGTGGACTCAGTTTCCTCTGTTCTCACCACCATCAAATGTGGACGTGGACTCAGTTTCCCGTTCTCACCCACCATAAAATGTGGACGTGGACCCATTTTCCCCGTTCTTTCCCACCATCAAAGGTGAATGTGGATTCAGTTTCCCGTTCTCACCACCATCAAATGTGGATGTGGACTCAGTTTCCCGTTCTCACCCACCATCAAATGTGGACGTGGACTCAGTTTCTGCATTCTCAGGCAACATGACATGTGGACGTGAACTCAGTTTCCCTGTTCTCACCCAGAATCAAATGTGGACGTGGACTCAGTTTCCTCTGTTCTCACCCAGCATCAAATGTGGATGTGGACTTAGTTTCCCTCGGTGGTAAGCATACATCAAATGTGGACGTGAACTCAGTTTCTTCTTCTTCACACATACCATCAAATGTGGACGTGGACTCAGTTTCCCCGTTCTCACCCACCATCAAATGTGGGCGTGGATTCATTTTCCCCTGTTCTCACCCACCATCAAATGTGGACGTGGACTCAGTTTCCTGTTCTCACCCACAATCAAATGTGGACGTGAACTCAGTTTCCCGTTCTCACCTACAATCAAATGTGGACGTGAACTCAGTTTGCCCGTTCTCACCCTCCATCAAATGTGGATGTGGACACAGTTTCCCCAGTCTTGCCCACCATCAAATGTGGACGTGGCCTCAGATTCAGACTGTTATCGCCCACCATCAAATGTGGATGTGGACCCAGTTACCCTCTGTTCTCACCCACCATCAAATGTGGACATGTACTCATTTTCTTCCTGTACTCACCCACCATCAAATGCGGACGTGGACTCAGTTTCCTCCTGTTCTCACCACCATCAAATATGGACGTGGACTCAAATTCCCAGTTCTCACCCACCTTCAAATGTGGACGTGGACTCAGTTTCCTCTTCTCACCCACCATGAAATGTGGACGTGCACTCAGTTTCATCCTGTTCCTACCCACCATCAAATGTGGGCGTGAACTCAGTTTCCACATTCTCACCCACCATCAAATGTGGGCGTGGACTCAGTTTCCCTGTTCTCCCACCATCAAATGTGGACGTGGACTCAGTTTCCCATTCTCACCCACCATCAAATGTGGACGTGGACTCAGTTTCCCTGTTCTCACCCACCATCAAATGTGGACGTGGACTCAGTTTCCCTGTTCTCACCCACCATCAAATGTGGACGTGGACTCAGTTTCCCTGTTCTCACCCACCATCAAATATGGACGTGGACTCAGTTTCCCGTTCTCACCCACAATCAAATATGGACGTGGCCTCAGTTTCCCATCTTCTCGCCCACAATCATATGTGGATGTGGAATTAGTTTCCTCTGTTCTCACCCACCATCAAATGTGGACGTGGACTCAGTTTCCGCCTGTTCTCACCCACCATCAAATGTGGGCGTGGACTCAGTTTCTCTGTTCTCACCCACCATCAAATGTGGCGTGGACTCAGTTTCCTCCTGTTCTCACCCACAATCAAATGTGGAGGTGGACACAGTTTCCCCAGTCTTGCCCACCATCAAATGTGGACGTGGCCTCAGATTCAGACTGTTATCGCCCACCATCAAATGTGGATGTGGACCCAGTTACCCTCTGTTCTCACCCACCATCAAATGTGGACATGTACTCATTTTCTTCCTGTACTCACCCACCATCAAATGGACGTGGACTCAGTTTCCTCCTGTTCTCACCCACCATCAAATATGGACGTGGACTCAAATTCCCAGTTCTCACCCACCTTCAAATGTGGGCGTGGACTCAGTTTCCCTCTTCTCACCCACCATTAGATGTAGACGTGCTCTCAGTTTCCCGCTCTCACCCACCATGAAATGTGGGCGTGAACTCAGTTTCCACATTCTCACCCACCATCAAATGTGGGCGTGAACTCAGTTTCCTCCTGTTCTCCCCACCATCAAATGTGGGCGTGGACTCAGTTTCCCATTCTCACCCACCATGAAATGTGGACGTGGACTCAGTTACCCCTGTTCTCACCCACCATCAAATGTGGACGTGGACTCAGTTCCCTGTTCTCACCCACCATCAAATATGGACGTGGAGCCAGTTTCCCGTTCTTGCCCACCATCAAATATGGACGTGGCCTCAGTTTCCCCATCTTCTCGCCCACAATCATATGTGGATGTGGAATTAGTTTCCTCTGTTCTCACCCACCATCAAATACGTACGTGGACTCAGTTTCCGCCTGTTCTCGCCCACGATCAAATGTGGACGTGGACTCAGTTTCCCTCTGTTCTCACCCACCATCAAATGTGGACGTGTACTCAGTTTCCTCCTGTTTTCACCCACAATCAAATGTGGAGGTGGACACAGTTTCCCGGTTCTCACCCACCATCAAATGTGGACGTGGACTCAGTTTCTCCTGTTCTCACCGACCTTCAAATCTGGACATGTACTCAGTGTCCCTGTTCTCCCCCACCATCAAATGTGGGCGTGGACTCAGTTTCCTCTGTTCTCACCCCATCATCAAATGTGACGTGGACCCCTTTTCCCGTTCTTGCCCACTATCAAATGTGGCGTGGACTCAGTTTCCCAATGTTCTCACCCACCATCTAATGTGAACGTGGACTC
>CM058079.1:5522364-5541164 GCA_030247045.1 Colobus guereza | reverse complement strand
GGCAAGAATGGGGAAACGGGGTCCACGTCCACATTTGATGGTGGGTGAGAATGAGGAAACTAAGTTCACGTCCACATTTGATGGTGGGTGAGACCGGGGAAAGTAAGTAAACCTCCACAATTGATGGTGGGTGAGAACAGGAGGAAACTGAATCCATGTCCACATTTGATGGTGGATGAGAACAGAGGGAAACTGAGTCCACATGCACATTTGATGGTGGGCGAGAACAGGGGGAAACTGAGTCCACGTCCACATTTGATGGTGGGCGAGAATGGGGAGTCTCTTTCCACGTGCACAGTTGATGGTGGGTGAGAACGGGGAAACTGAGTCCACGTCTACATTTGATGGAAGGTGAGAATGTGGAATCTGTGTCCACGTCCACATTTGATGGTGGGTGAGAACAGGGGAAACTGAGTCCACCTCCACGTTTCATGTGGTTGAGAACGGGGAAACTAAGTAAACGTCCACATTTGATGGTGGGTGATAACAGGGAAACTGCGTTCACATCCACATTTGATGTTGGGTGAGAACGGGGAAACTGAGTCCACGTCAACATTTCTTGGTGGATAGGAACAGGAGGAAACTGAGTCCACGACCACATTTGATGATGAGTGAGTACAGAGGGAAACTGAGTCCACATCAACATTTGATGGTGCGCGAGAACAGGGGGAAACTGATTCCACGTCCACATTTGATGGTGGGCAAGTATGGGGAAACTGAGTCCACATCCACATTTGATGGTGGGTGACAACAGGGGGAAACTGAATTCACGTCCACCTTTGATGGAGGGCAAAAACGGGGAAACTGGGTCCACGTCCACATTTGATGGTGGGTGAGAACGGTGAAACTGCGTCCGCGTCCACATTTGATGGAGGGAGAGAAAGGGGAAACTAAGTCTACATCAACATTTGATGGTGAGTGAGAACAGGGGAAACTGAGTCCACCTCCACATTTGATGGTGGGTGGGAACGAGGAAAATGAGTCCACGTACACATATGGTGGTCGGTGAGAACAGGAGGAAACTGAGTCCAAGTCCACATTTGATGATGGGAGAGAACCGAGGGAAACTGAGTCCACATCCACATATGATGGTGGGCGAGAACACGGGGAAACTGAGTCTATGTCCACATTTGATGGTGGGTGAGAACGGGGAAACTGAGTCCACGTCCACAATTGATGGTGGGTGAGAACAGGGAGACTGAGTACACATAAACATTTGATGGTGTGTGAGACCGGGGAAATTGAGTCCACATGCACATTTGATGGCGGGTGAGAACAGGGAAACTGAGTCCACGCCCACATTTGATTGTGGGTGAGAGCAGGGGAAACTGAGTCCACGTCCACAACTCATGGGGGGTGAGAACAGGAGAAACTGAGTCCACGTCCACATTTGATGGTGGGTGAGAACAGTGGACACTGAGTCCGCGTCCACATTTGATGGTGGATGAGAACAGGAGGAAACTGAGTCCACGTCCACATTTGATGGTGGGTGAGAACAGAGGGAAACTGAGTCCACGTCCACATTTGATGGTGGGTGAGAACAGAGGAAACTGAGTCCACGACCACATTTGATGATGTGCAAGAACCGAAAACTGGGTCCACGTTCACATTTGATGGTGGATGAGAACAGGGAAACTGAATCCACGTCCACATTTGATGGTGGGTGAGAACAGGGAAACTGAGTCCACGTCCACATTTGATGGTGGGTGAGAACAAAGGGAAACTGAGTCCACGTCCACATTTCATGGTGGGCAACAAAGGGGAAACTGGGTCCACGTCCACATTTGATGGTGGGTGAGAACAAGGGAAACTGAGTCACGTCCACATTTGATGATGGGTGAGAACGGGAAAGTGAGTCCACGACCAAATTTGATGGAGGGCAAGAATGGGAAACTGGGTCCACGTCCACATTTGCTGGTGGGTGAGAACAGGGGAACCTGAGTCCACGTCCACAATTGATGGTGGTGAGAACAGAGGGAAACTGAATCCACGTCCACATAAGATGGTGGGCGAGAACACCAGGAACTTGAGTCCAAGACCACATTTGATGGAGGGCAAGAACGGGAAACTAGGTCCACGTCCACATTTGATGGTGGATAAGAACAGGGAAACTGAATCCACGTCCACATTTGTTGGTGGGCAAGAATGGGGAAACTCGGTGCACGTCAACATTTGATAGTGGGTGAGAACAGGGAAACTCGGTCCACGACCACATTTGATCGTGTGTGAGAACTGGGGAACTGAATCCACGTCCATATTTGATGGTGGGTGAGAACGGGGAAACTGAGTCCACGTCTACATTTGATGGTAGTCCACAACAGGGGGAAAATTGGTCCACGTCCACACTTGATGGTGTGAGAACGGGGAAACTGAGTCCACTTCCACATTTGATGGTGGGTGAGAGGAGAGGAAACTGAGTCCACGTCTACATTTGATGGTGGTTGAGAACACGGGAAACTGAGTCCACGTCCACATTTGATGGCGGGTGAGAACGGGGAAAGTGAGTCCACGTACACATTTGCAGGTGGGTAGGAGCAGGAGGAAACTGAGTCCACGTCCACATTTGATTGTGGGTGAGAAGGGGGAAACTGAGTCCACGTCCACATTTGATGGTGAGTGAGAACGGGGAAACTGAGTCCACTTCCACATCTGATGGTGGGTGAGAACAGGAGGAAACTGAGTCCACGTCCACATTTGATGGTGGATGAGAACCGAGGGAAACTGAGTCCACATCCACATTTGATGGTGGGCGAGAACAGGGTGAAACTGAGTCCACTTCCAAATTTCATGTTGGGCGAGAATGGGGAAACTGGGTCCACGTCCACATTTTATGGTGGCTGAGAACGGGGAAACTGAGTCCACGTCCACATTTGATGGTGGGTGAGATCGTGGAATCTGAGTCCACGTCCACATTTCATGGTGGGAGAGAACAGGGGAAACTGAGTCCACCTCCACATTTGATGGTGGGTGAGAAGAGGGAAATTACCTCCACGTCCACAATTGATGTTGGGTGAAAACGGGGAAACTGAGTCCACGTCCACATTTCATTGTGGGTAGGAACAGGAGGAAACTGAGTCCACGTCTACATTTCATGGTGGGTGAGTACAGAGAGAAACTTAGTCCACATCCACATTTGATTGTGGGCTAGAACAGGGGGAAACTGAATCCACGTCTGCATTTTATAGTGGGTGACAACGGGGAAACTGAGTCCACGTCCACATTTGATGGTGGGTGAGATCGTGGAATCTGAGTCCACGTCCACATTTCATGGTGAGAGAGAACAGGGGAAACTGAGTCCACCTCCACATTTGATGGTGGGTGAGAACAGGGAAATTACCTCCACATCCACAATTGATGTTGGGTGAGAATGGGGAAACTGAGTCCACATCCACATTTCATTGTGGGTAGGAACAGGAGGAAACTGAGTCCACGTCTACATTTCATGGTGGGTGAGAACAGGAGAAACTGAGTCCACGTCCACATTTGATTGTGGGTGAGAAGGGGGAAACTGAGTCCACGTCCACATTTGATGGTGAGTGAGAACGGGGAAACTGAGTCCACTTCCACATCTGATGGTGGGTGAGAACAGGAGGAAACTGAGTCCACGTCCACATTTGATGGTGGATGAGAACCGAGGGAAACTGAGTCCACATCCACATTTGATGGTGGGCGAGAACAGGGTGAAACTGAGTCCACTTCCATATTTCATGCTGGGCGAGAATGGGGAAACTGGGTCCACGTCCACATTTTATGGTGGCTGAGAACGGGGAAACTGAGTCCACGTCCACATTTGATGGTGGGTGAGATCGTGGAATCTGAGTCCACGTCCACATTTCATGGTGGGCGAGAGCAATGGAAAATTGAGTCCATGTCCTCCTTTCATGGTGGGCGAGAACAGGGGAACCTGAGTCCACGTCCACAATTGATGTTGGGTGAAAACGGGAAACTGAGTCCACGTCCACATTTCATTGTGGGTAGGAACAGGAGGAAACTGAGTCCGTCCACATTTGATGGTGGGTGAGTACAGAGAGAAACTTAGTCCACATCCACATTTGATTGTGGGCTAGAACAGGAAACTGAATCACGTCTGCATTTTATAGTGGGTGACAACGGGGAAACTGAGTCCACGTCCACATTTGATGGTGGGTGAGATCGTGGAATCTGAGTCCACGTCCACATTTCATGGTGAGAGAGAACAGGGGAAACTGAGTCCACCTCCACATTTGATGGTGGGTGAGAACAGGGAAATTACCTCCACATCCACAATTGATGTTGGGTGAGAATGGGGAAACTGAGTCACGTCCACATTTCATTGTGGGTAGGAACAGGAGGAAACTGAGTCCACGTCTACATTTCATGGTGGGTGAGTACAGAGAGAAACTTGGTCCACCTCGACATTTGATTGTGGGCTAGAACAGGGGGAAACTGAATCCACGTCTATATTTTATAGTGGGTGACAACGGGGAAACTGAGTCCACATAAACATTTGATGGTTCGTGAGAACGGGGAAACTGAGTCAACGTCCACATTTCATGTTGGGTGAGAACAGGGGAAACTGAGTCCACGTCCACATTTCATGGTGGGTGAGAACGGGGAACCCGAGTCCACGTCCACATTTGATGGTGGGCAGGAACGGGGAAATTGGGGCCACCTCCACATATGATGGTGGGTGAGAACGGTGAAACTGAGTCCCCGTCCACATTTGATGTTCGGTGAGAACAGAGAAACTGAGTCCACGTCCACATTTGATCGTGGGTGAGAACAGGAGGAAACTGCGTCCACGTCCACATTTGATGGTGTATGAAAATAGAGGGAAACTGAGTCCACATCCACATTTGATGGTGAGCGAGAACAGTGGAAAACTGGCTGCACTTCCACATTTGACGGTGGACGAGAATGGGGAAACTGAGTCCGCGTCCACATTTGATGGTGGGCAAGATCAGTGGGAAACTGAGTCCACGTCCACATTTCATGGTGGGAAACAACGGGGAAACTGGGGCCAAGTCCACAATTGATGGTGGGTGAGAACGAGGAAACTGAATCCACGTCCACATTTGATGGTGGCTGAGAGCGGGGAAACTAACTAAACGTCCACATTTGATGGTGGGTGAGAACAGGGGAAACTGAGTCCGTCCACATTTGATGGTGGGTGAGAACAGGAAACTGAGTCCACGTCCACATTTGATGGTGGGTGAGAACCGGAGGAAACTGAATCCACGTCCACATTTGATGGTGGATGACAACATAGGGAAACAGAGTACACATCCACATTTGATTTTGGGTGAGAACGGGAAAAACTGGGTCCACGTCCACATTTGATGATGGGTGAGAATAGGGAAACTGGGTCCAAGTCCACATTTGATGGTGGGTGAGAATGGGGAAACTGAGTCGACGTCCATATTTCATGGTGGGTGAGAACAGAAGGAAACTGAGTCTACATCCACATTTGATGGTGGGCGAGAACAGGGAAACTGAGTCCACATCTCAATTTGATGGTGGCGAGAACAGTTGGAACCTGAGTCCACGTCCACATTTGATGGTGGACGAGAATGGGAAACTGGGTCCACGTCCACATTTGATGGTGGGTGAGAATGGGAAACTGAGTCACATCCACATTTCATTGTGGGTAGGAACAGGAGGAAACTGAGTCACGTCCACATTTCATGGTGGGTGAGTACAGAGAAACTTGGTCCACCTCGACATTTGATTGTGGGCTAGAACAGGAAACTGAATCACGTCTATATTTTATAGTGGGTGACAACGGGAAACTGAGTCCACATAAACATTTGATGGTTCGTGAGAACGGGAAACTGAGTCAACGTCCACATTTCATGTTGGGTGAGAACAGGAAACTGAGTCCACGTCCACATTTCATGGTGGGTGAGAACAGGGAAACTGAGTCACGTCCACATTTGATGGTGGGCAGGAACGGGAAATTGGGGCCACCTCCACATATGATGGTGGGTGAGAACAGAGAAACTGAGTCCACGTCCACATTTGATGTTCGGTGAGAACAGAGAAACTGAGTCCACGTCCACATTTGATGGTGGGTGAGAACAGGAGAAACTGAGTCCACGTCCACATTTGATGGTGTATGAAAATAGAGGGAAACTGAGTCCATCCACATTTGATGGTGGGCGAGAACAGGGAAACTGAGTCCACTTCCACATTTGACGGTGGACGAGAATGGGAAACTGAGTCCACGTCCACATTTGATGGTGGGCAAGATCAGTGGGAAACTGAGTCACGTCCACATTTCATGGTGGGTGAGAACAGGAGGAAACTGAGTCCAAGTCCACATTTGATGGTGGGTGAGAACAGAGAAACTGAGTCCACGTCCACATTTGATGGTGGCTGAGAGCGGGAAACTAACTAAACGTCCACATTTGATGGTGGGTGAGAACAGGGGAAACTGAGTCCACGTCCATCTCTGATGGTGGGTGAGAACGGGGAAACTGAATCCACGTCCACATTTGATGGTGGGTGAGAACCGGAGGAAACTGAATCACGTCCACATTTGATGGTGGATGACAACATAGGAAACAGAGTACACATCCACATTTGATTTTGGGTGAGAACGGGAAAAACTGGGTCCACGTCCACATTTGATGATGGGTGAGAATAGGGAAACTGGGTCCAAGTCCACATTTGATGGTGGGTGAGAATGGGGAAACTGAGTCGGCGTCCATATTTCATGGTGGGTGAGAACAGAAGGAAACTGAGTCTACATCCACATTTGATGGTGGACGAGAACAGAGGGAAACTGAGTCCACATCTCAATTTGATGGTGGCGAGAACAGTTGGAACCTGAGTCCACGTCCACATTTGATGGTGGACGAGAATGGGGAAACTGGGTCCACGTCCACATTTGATGGTGGGTGAGAACGGGGAAACTGAGTCCACGTTCACATTTGATGGTGGGAGAGAACGGGGAAACTGAGTTCACGTCCACATTTGATGGTGGGTGAGAACATGGAAAACTGAGTCCACCTGGACATGTGATGGTGGGTGAGAACACAGGAAACTGCATTCTCGTCCACATTTGCTGTTGGGTGAGAACGGGGAAACTGAGTCACGTCCACATTTCTTGGTGGGTAGGAACAGGAGGAAACTGAGTCACGTCCACATTTGATGGTGGGTGAGTACAGAGAGAAACTTAGTCCACATCCACATTTGATGGTGGGCGAGAGCAGGGTAAACTGGGTCCACGTCACATTTGATGGTGGACAAGAATGGGAAACTGAGTCACATCCACATTTGATGGTGTGTGAAAACGGGAAACGGAGTCCACGTCCTCATTTGATGGTGGTTGAGAACATTGAAACTGAGTCCACATCCAGATTTCATGGCTGGTGAGAACATTGGGAAACTGAGTCACGTCCACATTTCATGGTGAGCAACAACAAGGAAACAGGGTCCACGTCCACATTTGATGGTGGGTGAGAATGACGAAACTGTGTGCATGTCCACATTTGATGGTGGGTGAGAACAGGGAAACTAAGTAAACGTCCACATTTGATGGTGGGTGAGAACAGGGGAAACTGAGTCCGCATCCACATTTGATGATGGGTGAGAACGGGGAAACTGAATCCACGTTCACATTCGATCGCGGGTGATAACAGGAGGACACTGAGTCCATATCCACATGTGATGGTGGATAAGAACAGAGGGAAACTGAGTCCACATCAACATTTGATGGTGGGCGAGAACACGGGAATCTGAGTCCACGTCCACATTTGAAGGTGGGCAAGAACGAGGAAACTGGGTTCACGTCCACATTTGATGTTGGGGAGAATGGGGAAACTGCGTCCACGTCCACATATGATGGTGGGTGAGGACAGGAGGAAACTTAGTCCACGTCCACATTGGATGGTGGGTGAGAACAGAGGGAAACTGAGTCCACATCCACATATGATGCTGGGTGAGAACGGGGAAACTGAGTCCAGGTAAACTTTTGATGGTGGCTGAGAACGGTGAAAGTGAGATGACGTACACATTTGATTTTGGGCGACAATAGGGGAAACTGAGTCCACCTCCAAATTTCGTGGTGGGTGAGAACGGGGAAACTGAGTCCACATCCATATTAGATGGTGGGTGAGAACAGGGGAAACTATGTCCACGAACACATTTGATGGTGGGTGAGAACAGAGGGAAACTGAGTACACGTCCACATTTGATGGTGGGCGAGAACACCGGGAACGTGAGTCCACGACCACATTTGATGGTGGGCAAAAACGGCAAACTGGGTCCACGTCCACATTTCATGGTGGATGAGAATGGGGAAACTGAATCCACGTGCACATTTGATTGTGGATGGCAACGTGAAAACAGAGTCCACGTCCACATTTGATTGTGGGTGAGAATGGGGAAGCTGAGTCCACGTCCACATTTGATGGTGGGTGAGAACGGGTAAACTGAGTCCACATTCACCTTTGATGGTGGGTGAAAACAGGGGGAAACTGAGTCCACGTCCACATTTCATGGTGGGCAACAATGGGGAAACTGGATCCACGTCCGCATTTGATGGTGGGTGAGAATGAGGAAACTGATTCCACGTCCACGTTTGATGGTGGGTGAGAACGGGAAATTTAGTCCACGTCCGCATTTTATGCTAGGTGAGAACAGGAAGAAACATTCCATGTCCACATTTCATGGTGGATGAGAACAGAGAAACTGAGTCCACATCCACATTTGATCGTGGACGAGAACAGGGGAAAACTGAGTCCACTGCCACATTTGATGGTGCCCGAGAATGGGGAAACTGGGTCCACGTCCACATTTGATGGTGGGTGAGAAGGGGGAAACTGAGTCCACGTCCACATTTGATGGTGGGTGAGAACGTGGAATCTGATTCCACGTCCACATTTGATGGTGGGTGAGAACAGGGGAAACTGGGTCCACCTGCACATGTGATGGTGGGTGAGAACTCGGGAAAGTGCATTCACGTCCACATTTGCTGTTGGGTGACAATGGGGAAACTGAATCCATGTCCACATTACTTGGAGGGTAGGAACAGGAGGACACTGAGTCCACGTCCACATTTGATGGACGGTGAGTACAGAGGGTAACTGAGTCCACATCCACATTTGAATGTGGGTGAGAAGAGGGGGAAACTGAGTCCACATCCACATTTCATGGTGGGCAACAACGGGGAAACGGGGTCCACGTCCACATTTGATGGTGGGTGAGAATGAGGAAACTAAGTTCACGTCCACATTTGATGGTGGGTGAGACCGGGAAATTGAGTCCACATGCACATTTGATGGTGGGTGAGAACAGGAGGAAACTGAATCCATGTCCACATTTGATGGTGGATGAGAACAGAGGGAAACTGAGTCCACATGCACATTTGATGGTGGGCGAGAACAGGAAACTGAGTCACGTCCACATTTGATGGTGGTGAGAACGGGAAACTGAGTCCACGTCCACATTTGATGGTGGTGAGAACAGGAGAAACTGAGTCCACGTCCACATTTGATGGTGGGTGAGAACAGGGAAACTGAGTCCATCCACATTTGATGGTGGGTGAGAACAGGGAAACTGGGTCCACGTCCACATTTGATGGTGGGTGAGAAGGGGAAACTGAGTCCATCCACATTTGATGGTGGGTGAGAAGGGGAAACTGAGTCCACGTCCACATTTGATGGTGGGTGAGAACAGGAAACTGAGTCCACGTCACATTTGATGGTGGATAAGAACAGGGAAACTGAGTCCGTCCACATTTGATGGTGGGCGAGAACAGGAAACTGAGTCACATCCACATTTGATGGTGGGTGAGAACAGGAAACTGAGTCCACGTCACATTTGATGGTGGGTGAGAACAGGGGGAAACTGAGTCCACGTCCACATTTGATGGTGGGTGACAACAGGGAAACTGAGTCCACGTCCACATTTGATGGTGGGTGAGAACAGGGAAACTGAGTCCACGTCCACATTTGATGGTGGGTGAGACCGGGAAATTGAGTCCACATGCACATTTGATGGTGGGTGAGAACAGTGGACACTGAGTCCACGTCCATTTGATGGTGGGTGAGAACGGGAAACTGAGTCCAAGTCCACATTTGATGGTGGGAGAGAACAGGGAAACTGAGTCCACATCAACATTTGATGGTGGGCGAGAACAGGGAAACTGAGTCCACTCCACATTTGATGGTGGGTGAGAACAGGAAACTGAGTCCACGTCCACATTTGATGGTGGGTGAGAACAGGGGAAACTGAGTCCACGTCCACATTTGATGGTGGGAGAGAACAGGGAAACTGAGTCCACATCCACATTTGATGGTGGGTGAGAGGAGAGGAAACTGAGTCTACATCCACATTTGATGGTGGGTGAGAACAGGGAAACTGAGTCACGTCCACATTTGATGGTGGGTGAGAACAGGAGAAACTGAGTCCACGTCCACATTTGATGGTGGGTGAGAACAGGAAACTGAGTCCACATGCACATTTGATGGTGGTGAGAACAGGGAAACTGAGTCCACGTCCACATTTGATGGTGGGTGAGAGCAGGAAACTGAGTCACGTCCACATTTGATGGTGGTGAGAACAGGAAGAAACATTCCATGTCCACATTTGATCGTGGGTGAGAACAAAGGGAAACTGAGTCCACGTCCACATTTGATGGTGGGTGAGAACAGTGGACACTGAGTCCACGTCCACATTTGATGGTGGATGAGAACAGGGAAACTGAGTCCACGTCCACATTTGATGGTGGGTGAGAACAGGAAACTGAGTCACGTCCACATTTCATGGTGGATGAGAACAGGAGGAAACTGAGTCCACGACCACATTTGATGATGTGCAAGAACCGAAAACTGGGTCCACGTCACATTTGATGGTGGATGAGAACAGGAAACTGAATCACGTCCACATTTGATGGTGGGTGAGAACAGGGAAAATGAGTCCACGTCCACAATTGATGGTGGGCGAGCAATGGAAAATTGAGTCCATGTCCTCCTTTCATGGTGGGCAACAAAGAGGAAACTGAGTCCACGTCCACATTTGATGGTGGGTGAGAACAAAGGGAAACTGAGTCACGTCCACATTTGATGGTGGCGAGAACAGTTGGAACCTGAGTCCACGTCACATTTGATGGTGGGCAAGAACCGAAAACTGGGTCCACGTCACATTTGATGGTGGATGAGAACAGGGAAACTGAATCCACGTCCACATTTGATGGTGGGTGAGAACAGGGGAAAATGAGTCCACGTCCGCAATTGATGGTGGGCGAGAGCAATGGAAAATTGAGTCCATGTCCTCCTTTCATGGTGGGCAACAAAGAGGAAACTGAGTCCACGTCCACATTTGATGGTGGGTGAGAACAAAGGGAAACTGAGTCCACGTCCACATATGATGCTGGGCGAGAACACCGGGAACTTGAGTCCACGACCAAATTTGATGGAGGGCAAGAATGGGAAACTGGGTCCACGTCCACATTTGCTGGTGGGTGAGAACAGGGGAACCTGAGTCCACGTCCACAATTGATGGTGGGTGAGAACAGGGAAACTGAATCCACGTCCACATATGATGGTGGGCGAGAACACCAGGAACTTGAGTCCAAGACCACATTTGATGGAGGGCAAGAACGGGAAACTAGGTCCACGTCCACATTTGATGGTGGGTGAGAACGGTGAAACTGCGTCCGCGTCCACATTTGATGGAGGGAGAGAAAGGGGAAACTAAGTCTACATCAACATTTGATGGTGAGTGAGAACAGGGGAAACTGAGTCCACCTCCACATTTGATGGTGGGTGGGAACGAGGAAAATGAGTCCACGTACACATATGGTGGTCGGTGAGAACAGGAGGAAACTGAGTCCAAGTCCACATTTGATGATGGGAGAGAACCGAGGGAAACTGAGTCCACATCCACATATGATGGTGGGCGAGAACACGGGGAAACTGAGTCTATGTCCACATTTGATGGTGGGTGAGAACGGGGAAACTGAGTCCACGTCCACAATTGATGGTGGGTGAGAACAGGGAGACTGAGTACACATAAACATTTGATGGTGTGAGAACGGGAAATTGAGTCCACATGCACATTTGATGGCGGGTGAGAACAGGGAAACTGAGTCCACGCCCACATTTGATTGTGGGTGAGAGCAGGGGAAACTGAGTCCACGTCCACAACTCATGGGGGGTGAGAACAGGAGAAACTGAGTCCACGTCCACATTTGATGGTGGGTGAGAACAGTGGACACTGAGTCCGCGTCCACATTTGATGGTGGATGAGAACAGGAGGAAACTGAGTCCACGTCCACATTTGATGGTGGGTGAGAACAGAGGGAAACTGAGTCCACGTCTACATTTCATGGTGTGCGAGAACACCAGGAACTTGAGTCCACGACCACATTTGATGATGTGCAAGAACCGAAAACTGGGTCCACGTTCACATTTGATGGTGGATGAGAACAGGGAAACTGAATCCACGTCCACATTTGATGGTGGGTGAGAACAGGGGAAAATGAGTCCACGTCCGCAATTGATGGTGGGCGAGAGCAATGGAAAATTGAGTCCATGTCCTCCTTTCATGGTGGGCAACAAAGAGGAAACTGAGTCCACGTCCACATTTGATGGTGGGTGAGAACAAAGGGAAACTGAGTCCACGTCCACATATGATGCTGGGCGAGAACACCGGGAACTTGAGTCCACGACCAAATTTGATGGAGGGCAAGAATGGGAAACTGGGTCCACGTCCACATTTGCTGGTGGGTGAGAACAGGGGAACCTGAGTCCACGTCCACAATTGATGGTGGTGAGAACAGAGGGAAACTGAATCCACGTCCACATAAGATGGTGGGCGAGAACACCAGGAACTTGAGTCCAAGACCACATTTGATGGAGGGCAAGAACGGGAAACTAGGTCCACGTCCACATTTGATGGTGGATAAGAACAGGGAAACTGAATCCACGTCCACATTTGTTGGTGGGCAAGAATGGGGAAACTCGGTGCACGTCAACATTTGATAGTGGGTGAGAACAGGGAAACTCGGTCCACGACCACATTTGATCGTGTGTGAGAACAAAGGGAAACTGAGTCACGTCCATATTTGATGGTGGGTGAGAACGGGGAAACTGAGTCCACGTCTACATTTGATGGTAGTCCACAACAGGGGGAAAATTGGTCCACGTCCACACTTGATGGTGTGAGAACGGGGAAACTGAGTCCACTTCCACATTTGATGGTGGGTGAGAGGAGAGGAAACTGAGTCCACGTCTACATTTGATGGTGGTTGAGAACACGGGAAACTGAGTCCACGTCCACATTTGATGGCGGGTGAGAACGGGAAACTGAGTCCACGTCCACATTTGATGGTGGGTGAGAACAGGAGGAAACTGAGTCCACGTCCACATTTGATGTTGGGTGAGAACGGGGAAACTGAGTCCACGTCCACATTTGATGGTGGGTGAGAACGGGAAACTGAGTCCACTTCCACATTTGATGGTGGGTGAGAACAGGGAAACTGAGTCCACGTCCACATTTGATGGTGGATGAGAACAGGGAAACTGAGTCCATCCACATTTGATGGTGGATGAGAACAGGAGGAAACTGAGTCCACTTCCATATTTCATGCTGGGCGAGAATGGGAAACTGGGTCCACGTCCACATTTCATGGTGGATGAGAACAGGAAACTGAGTCCACGTCCACATTTGATGGTGGGTGAGATCGTGGAATCTGAGTCCACGTCCACATTTCATGGTGGGAGAGAACAGGGGAAACTGAGTCCACTGCCACATTTGATGGTGGGTGAGAAGAGGAAATTACCTCACGTCCACAATTGATGTTGGGTGAAAACGGGAAACTGAGTCACGTCCACATTTCATTGTGGGTAGGAACAGGAGGAAACTGAGTCCACGTCTACATTTCATGGTGGGTGAGTACAGAGAGAAACTTAGTCCACATCCACATTTGATTGTGGGCTAGAACAGGGAAACTGAATCACGTCTGCATTTTATAGTGGGTGACAACGGGGAAACTGAGTCCACGTCCACATTTGATGGTGGGTGAGATCGTGGAATCTGAGTCCACGTCCACATTTCATGGTGAGAGAGAACAGGGGAAACTGAGTCCACCTCCACATTTGATGGTGGGTGAGAACAGGGAAATTACCTCCACATCCACAATTGATGTTGGGTGAGAATGGGGAAACTGAGTCCACATCCACATTTCATTGTGGGTAGGAACAGGAGGAAACTGAGTCCACGTCTACATTTCATGGTGGGTGAGTACAGAGAGAAACTTGGTCCACCTCGACATTTGATTGTGGGTGAGAATGGGAAACTGAATCCACGTCTATATTTTATAGTGGGTGACAACGGGGAAACTGAGTCCACATAAACATTTGATGGTTCGTGAGAACGGGGAAACTGAGTCAACGTCCACATTTCATGTTGGGTGAGAACAGGGGAAACTGAGTCCACGTCCACATTTCATGGTGGGTGAGAACAGGGAAACTGAGTCCGTCCACATTTGATGGTGGGCAGGAACGGGGAAATTGGGGCCACCTCCACATATGATGGTGGGTGAGAACGGTGAAACTGAGTCCCCGTCCACATTTGATGTTCGGTGAGAACAGAGAAACTGAGTCCACGTCCACATTTGATCGTGGGTGAGAACAGGAGGAAACTGCGTCCACGTCCACATTTGATGGTGTATGAAAATAGAGGGAAACTGAGTCCACATCCACATTTGATGGTGAGCGAGAACAGTGGAAAACTGGCTGCACTTCCACATTTGACGGTGGACGAGAATGGGGAAACTGAGTCCGCGTCCACATTTGATGGTGGGCAAGATCAGTGGGAAACTGAGTCCGTCCACATTTGATGGTGGATAAGAATGGGAAACTGGGTCCAAGTCCACATTTGATGGTGGGTGAGAACGAGGAAACTGAATCACGTCCACATTTGATGGTGGCTGAGAGCGGGGAAACTAACTAAACGTCCACATTTGATGGTGGGTGAGAACAGGAAACTGAGTCACGTCCACATTTGATGGTGGGTGAGAACGGGGAAACTGAATCCACGTCCACATTTGATGGTGGGTGAGAACCGGAGGAAACTGAATCCACGTCCACATTTGATGGTGGATGACAACATAGGGAAACAGAGTACACATCCACATTTGATTTTGGGTGAGAACGGGAAAAACTGGGTCCACGTCCACATTTGATGATGGGTGAGAATAGGGAAACTGGGTCCAAGTCCACATTTGATGGTGGGTGAGAATGGGGAAACTGAGTCGACGTCCATATTTCATGGTGGGTGAGAACAGAAGGAAACTGAGTCTACATCCACATTTGATGGTGGGTGAGAACAGAGGAAACTGAGTCCACATCTCAATTTGATGGTGGCGAGAACAGTTGGAACCTGAGTCCACGTCCACATTTGATGGTGGACGAGAATGGGAAACTGGGTCCACGTCCACATTTGATGGTGGGTGAGAACGGGAAACTGAGTCCACGTTCACATTTGATGGTGGGAGAGAACGGGAAACTGAGTTCACGTCCACATTTGATGGTGGGTGAGAACATGGAAAACTGAGTCCACCTGGACATGTGATGGTGGGTGAGAACACAGGAAACTGCATTCTCGTCCACATTTGCTGTTGGGTGAGAACAGGGGAAACTGAGTCCACCTCCACATTTGATGGTGGGTGAGAACAGGGAAATTACCTCCACATCCACAATTGATGTTGGGTGAGAATGGGGAAACTGAGTCCACATCCACATTTCATTGTGGGTAGGAACAGGAGGAAACTGAGTCCACGTCTACATTTCATGGTGGGTGAGTACAGAGAGAAACTTGGTCCACCTCGACATTTGATTGTGGGCTAGAACAGGGGGAAACTGAATCCACGTCTATATTTTATAGTGGGTGACAACGGGGAAACTGAGTCCACATAAACATTTGATGGTTCGTGAGAACGGGGAAACTGAGTCAACGTCCACATTTCATGTTGGGTGAGAACAGGGGAAACTGAGTCCACGTCCACATTTCATGGTGGGTGAGAACGGGGAACCCGAGTCCACGTCCACATTTGATGGTGGGCAGGAACGGGGAAATTGGGGCCACCTCCACATATGATGGTGGGTGAGAACGGTGAAACTGAGTCCCCGTCCACATTTGATGTTCGGTGAGAACAGAGAAACTGAGTCCACGTCCACATTTGATCGTGGGTGAGAACAGGAGGAAACTGCGTCCACGTCCACATTTGATGGTGTATGAAAATAGAGGGAAACTGAGTCCACATCCACATTTGATGGTGAGCGAGAACAGTGGAAAACTGGCTGCACTTCCACATTTGACGGTGGACGAGAATGGGGAAACTGAGTCCGCGTCCACATTTGATGGTGGGCAAGATCAGTGGGAAACTGAGTCCACGTCCACATTTCATGGTGGGAAACAACGGGGAAACTGGGGCCAAGTCCACAATTGATGGTGGGTGAGAACGAGGAAACTGAATCCACGTCCACATTTGATGGTGGCTGAGAGCGGGGAAACTAACTAAACGTCCACATTTGATGGTGGGTGAGAACAGGGGAAACTGAGTCCACGTCCATCTCTGATGGTGGGTGAGAACGGGGAAACTGAATCCACGTCCACATTTGATGGTGGGTGAGAACCGGAGGAAACTGAATCCACGTCCACATTTGATGGTGGATGACAACATAGGGAAACAGAGTACACATCCACATTTGATTTTGGGTGAGAACGGGAAAAACTGGGTCCACGTCCACATTTGATGATGGGTGAGAATAGGGAAACTGGGTCCAAGTCCACATTTGATGGTGGGTGAGAATGGGGAAACTGAGTCGACGTCCATATTTCATGGTGGGTGAGAACAGAAGGAAACTGAGTCTACATCCACATTTGATGGTGGACGAGAACAGAGGGAAACTGAGTCCACATCTCAATTTGATGGTGGCGAGAACAGTTGGAACCTGAGTCCACGTCCACATTTGATGGTGGACGAGAATGGGGAAACTGGGTCCACGTCCACATTTGATGGTGGGTGAGAACGGGGAAACTGAGTCCACGTTCACATTTGATGGTGGGAGAGAACGGGGAAACTGAGTTCACGTCCACATTTGATGGTGGGTGAGAACATGGAAAACTGAGTCCACCTGGACATGTGATGGTGGGTGAGAACACAGGAAACTGCATTCTCGTCCACATTTGCTGTTGGGTGAGAACGGGGAAACTGAGTCCACGTCCACATTTCTTGGTGGGTAGGAACAGGAGGAAACTGAGTCCACGTCCACATTTGATGGTGGGTGAGTACAGAGGGAACCTGCGGCCACATCCACATTTGATGGTGGGCGAGAGCAGGGGTAAACTGGGTCCACGTCCACATTTGATGGTGGACAAGAATGGGGAAACTGAGTACACATCCCATTTGATGGTGTGTGAAAACGGGGAAACGGAGTCCACGTCCTCATTTGATGGTGGTTGAGAACATTGAAACTGAGTCCACATCCAGATTTCATGGCTGGTGAGAACATTGGGAAACTGAGTCCACGTCCAAATTTCATGGTGAGCAACAACAAGGAAACAGGGTCCACGTCCACATTTGATGGTGGGTGAGAATGACGAAACTGTGTGCATGTCCACATTTGATGGTGGGTGAGAACAGGGAAACTAAGTAAACGTCCACATTTGATGGTGGGTGAGAACAGGGGAAACTGAGTCCGCATCCACATTTGATGATGGGTGAGAACGGGGAAACTGAATCCACGTTCACATTCGATCGCGGGTGATAACAGGAGGACACTGAGTCCATATCCACATGTGATGGTGGATAAGAACAGAGGGAAACTGAGTCCACATCCACATTTGATGTTTGGGGAGAACACGGGGAATCTGAGTCCACGTCCACATTTGAAGGTGGGCAAGAACGAGGAAACTGGGTTCACGTCCACATTTGATGTTGGGGAGAATGGGGAAACTGCGTCCACGTCCACATATGATGGTGGGTGAGGACAGGAGGAAACTTAGTCCACGTCCACATTGGATGGTGGGTGAGAACAGAGGGAAACTGAGTCCACATCCACATATGATGCTGGGTGAGAACGGGGAAACTGAGTCCAGGTAAACTTTTGATGGTGGCTGAGAACGGTGAAAGTGAGATGACGTACACATTTGATTTTGGGCGACAATAGGGGAAACTGAGTCCACCTCCAAATTTCGTGGTGGGTGAGAACGGGGAAACTGAGTCCACATCCACATTTGATGGTGGGTGAGAACAGGGGAAACTATGTCCACGAACACATTTGATGGTGGGTGAGAACAGAGGGAAACTGAGTACACGTCCACATTTGATGGTGGGCGAGAACACCGGGAACGTGAGTCCACGACCACATTTGATGGTGGGCAAGAACCGAAAACTTGGTCCACCTTCACATTTGATGGTGGATGAGAATGGGGAAACTGAATCCACGTGCACATTTGATTGTGGATGGCAACGTGAAAACAGAGTCCACGTCCACATTTGATTGTGGGTGAGAATGGGGAAGCTGAGTCCACGTCCACATTTGATGGTGGGTGAGAACGGAGAAAATGAGTCCACATCCACATTTCATGGTGGGCGAGAACAGGGGGAAACTGATTTCATGTCCACATTTCATGGTGGACAACAACGGGTAAACTGGGTCCACGTCCACATTTGATGGTGGGTGAGAATGAAGAAACTGAGTCCACGTCCACATTTGATGGAGGGTGAGAACGGGGAAATTTAGTCCACGTCCGCATTTTATGCTAGGTGAGAACAGGAAGAAACATTCCATGTCCACATTTCATGG
>CM058079.1:5469502-5521864 GCA_030247045.1 Colobus guereza | reverse complement strand
AGGTCCGCCTGGTGCAGAGATGAGTTCAATTCCTGGATATCCTTGTTAAATTTCTGTCTCGTTGATCTGTCTAATGTTGACAGTGGAGTGTTGAAGTCTCCCATTATTATTGTATGGGAGTCTTAAGTCTCTTTGTAAGTCTCCAAGGACTTGCTTTATGAATCTGGGTGCTCCTGTATTGGGTGCATATATATTTAGGATAGTTAGCTCTTCCTGTTGAATTGATCCCTTTACCATTATGTAATGGCCTTCTTTGTCTCTTTTGATCTTTGATGGTTTAAAGTCTGTTTTATCAGAGACTAGGATTGCAACCCCTGCTTTTTTTTGTTCTCCATTTGCTTGGTAGATCTTCCTCCATCCCTTTATTTTGAGCCTATGTATGTCTCTGCCTGTGAGATGGGTCTCCTGAATACAGCAGACTGATGGGTCTTGACTCTTGATCCAGTTTGCCAGTCTGTGTCTTTTAATTGGAGCATTTAGTCCAGTAACATTTAAGGTTAATATTGTTATGTGTGAACTTGATCCTGCCATTATGATATTAACTGGTTATTTTGCTCATTAGTTGATTTACATTTTGGCTTGTTTTTGCGATGGCTGGTACCGGTTGTTCCTTTCCATGTTTAGGGCTTCCTTCAGGGTCTCTTGTAAGGCAGGCCTGGTGGTGACAAAATCTCTAAGCATTTGCTTATCTGTAAAGGATTTTATTTCTCCTTCACTGATGAAACTTAGTTTGGCTGGATATGAAATTCTGGGTTTAAAATTCTTTTCTTTAAGAATGTTGAATATTGGCCCCACTCTCTTCTGGCTTGTAGAGTTTCTGCCGAGAGATCTGCTGTTAGTCTGATGGGCTTCCCTTTGTGGGTAACCCGACCTTTCTCTCTGGCTGCCCTTAAGATTTTTTCCTTCATTTCAACTTTGGTGAATGTGGCAATTATGTGTCTTGGAGTTGCCCTTCTGGAGGAGTATCTTTGTGGCGTTCTCTGTATTTCCTGAATTTGAATGTTGGCCTGCCCTACTAGGTTGGGGAAGTTTTCCTGGATGATATCCTGAAGAGTGTTTTCCAACTTGTTTCCATTCTCCCCTCACTTTCAGGCACCCCAATCAGACGTAGATTTGGTCTTTTACATAATCCCATACTTCTTGCAGGCTTTGTTCATTTCTTTTCTTCTTTTTTCTTTTGGTTTCTCTTCTCGCTTCATTTCATTCATTTGATCCTCAATCGCTGATACTCTTTCTTCCAGTTGATTGAGTCGGTTACTGAAGCTTGTGCATTTGTCACGTATTTCTCATGTCATGGTTTTCATCTCTGTCATGTCGTTTATGACCTTCTCTGCATTAATTAGTCTAGCTGTCAATTCTTCCACTCTTTTTTCAAGATTTTTAGTTTCTTTGCGCTGGGTATGTAATTCCTCCTTTAGCTCTGAGAAGTTTGATGGACTGAAGCCTTCTTCTCTCTTCTCGTCAAAGTCATTCTCTGACCAGCTTTGATCCGTTGCTGGCGATGGGCTGCGCTCCTTTGCAGGGGGAGATGCGCTCTTATTTTTTGAGTTCCCAGCTTTTCTGCCCTGCTTTTTCCCCATCTTTGTGGTTTTATCTGTCTCTGGTCTTTGATGATGGTGACGCACTGATGGGGTTTTGGTATAGGTGTCCTTCCTGTTTGATAGTTTTCCTTCTGACAGTCAGAACCCTCAGCTATAGGTCTGTTGGAGATTGCTTGAGGTCCACTCCAGACCCTGTTTGCCTGGGTATCAGCAGCAGAGGTTGCAGAAGATAGAATATTGCTGAACAGCGAGTGTACCTGTCTGATTCTTACTTTGGAAGCTTCCTCTCAGGGGTGTACTCCACCCTGTGAGGTGTGGGTGTCAGACTGCCCCTAGTGGGGATGTCTCCCAGTTAGGCTACTCAGGGTCAGAGACCCACTTGAGCAGGCAGTCTGTCCCTTCTCAGATCTCAACCTCCGTGTTGGGAGATCCACTGCTCTCTTCAAAGTTGTCAGACAGAGTCGTTCACGCCTGCACAGGTCTCTGCTGCTTCCCTGTTATTTTTTAGCTGAGCCCTGTCCCCAGAGGCGGAGTCTACAGAGACAGGCAGGTTTCCTTGAGCTGCTGTGAGCTCCACCCAGTTGGAGCTTCCCAGCGGCTTTGTTTACCTACTTGAGCCTCAGCAATGGAGGCGCCTCCCCAGCCTCGCTGCTGCCCTGCGGTTAGATGGCCGCAGACTGCTGTGTTAGCAAGGAGGGAGGCTCCGCGGGCATGGGACCCTCCCAGCCAGGCATGGGGTATATTCTCCTGGTGTGCCCGTTAGCCTATAGCGCAGTATTGGGGTGGGAGTTACCTGATTTTCCAGGTGTTGTGTGTCTCAGTTTCCCTGGTTAGGAAAAGGGATTCCCTTCCCCCTTGCACTTCCCAGGTGAGGCGATGCCTCACCCTGCTTCAGCTCTCGCTGGTCGGGCTGCAATAGCTGACCAGCACCGATTGTCCGGCACTCACTAGTGAGATGACCCCAGAACCTCAGTTCAAAATGCAGAAATCACCGGTCTTCTGTGTCCTTCGCGCTGGGAGTTGGAGACTGGAGCTGTTCCTATTCGGCCATCTTGCTCCGCCCCCCCAAGAAACAGTTTCTTTATACAAAAACAGACATAGGAAAATAAGTTATATTCCATAAGATATGATACCCACAAAAATTAAAAATTTTAAAAAGCTATCAGATAATTTTACAAATATTTTAGGTATCTCAAAGAATTCTTTTAAAAAATTTAATTCACACTAGAAAATCTACAATTTACTGTTATAAAATTGAGATTTGTGGTAATAGGAAATCATCATATGAAATGCAAAAACCGAATATCCCAAAGTTCAGCATTCATAATGATTTTCCTAAATTACCAAGATAAATTATGACGTCTCTCTCCTTCAACACACAGGTTTCATGAGGGCAGGGAGTATATCTACTTACAGCCACTGTATTTTTGACAAGTAGCAAAGAACCCCAGACATAGTAAGTGTTAATACATATTTACTGAATGAAAAATACAGTAACAGGAGGAATAAGGGAACACATTAGAGTGAAATAATGACCACACCAAGAATACAAGCATACTTCCGAGATATTGTAAGTTCAGTTCTAGACAACTGCAATAAAGTGAGTCATACAAAGTGTTTGGTCTCCAAAAGCATAGAAAAGTTATATTTATACTATACTGTAGTCTATTAAGTATGTGATATTATATCTAAAACAATAAAATATTTCTAAACATTGTCTAAATATTGTTTAGGTCTAAACCATAAAAAGATACTTTAATTAAAAATATTTCAGTTTTAAAAAGTTAATGATTGGCCAAGGTGGGTGGATCACCTGAGGTCAGGAGTTTGAGACCAGCCTGACCAACAAGGTGAATCTCTGTCTTTACTAAAAATGCAAAAATTAGCTGGGCTAATTTAGCCGGTGGCAGGCACCTATAGTCCCAGCTACACGGGAGGCTGAGACAGGAGAATTGCTTGAACCCAGGAGGCGGAGGTTGCACTGAGCCTAGATCATGCCATTGCACTCCAGCCTGGGCAATGGAGCAAGACTGTCTTAAAAAAAAAAAGAAAAGAAAGAAAGAAAAAAAAGAAAAGAAAAAGAAAGAAAAGAAAAGAAAGAAAAAAAAATACTATCATGTTTTAATGATCATGTGAGCCTTCGGCAAGTCATAATCTTTTCACTGATGGAGGGTCTTGTCTCAATGTTGATGGCTGCTGACTGATCAAGGTGGTGTTTGCTGAAGGTTGGAGTGTCTGTGGCTATTTCTCAAAGTAGGACAATGAAGTTTTCCTCATGGATTAACTCTTCCTTTTACAAAAGATTTCTTTGTAGCATGTGATGCTGTTTGATAGCATATTATGCACAGTAGAACTTCTTTCAAAATGGAAGCCAATTCTCTCAAACCCTGTTAATTTATCAATTATGTTTATGCAGTATTCTAAATCTTTTGTTGTCATTTCAACAATGTCTACAGTATCTTCAACAGGAAAAGACTTCATCTTAGGAAACCACTTTCTTTGCCCATTCCCAAGAAACAACTTCGCATCCATGAAACTTTTATCATGAGATTGCAGCAATTCAGTCGCATATTCAGGTATCACTTCAAATTCCAGTTCTCTTGCCCTTTCCACCACATCTTCAGTAACTTCCTCCACTGAAGCCTTGAATCCCTCAAAGTCATCCAGGAGAGTTAAAAGCAACTTCTTCCAAATTCCTGTTAATGGTATTCTGACCTTCTATCATGAATCATGAATATTCTCAATGGTATATACTTTCCTCAAGGTTTTTTATTTATTTTACCCAGATCCATCAGAGGAGTCACTATCTATGGTAGCTATAGCTTTATGAAATGCATTTCTTAATTAATTAAACTTGAAAGTTAAAATTACTCCTTGATCCACAGGTTGCAGAGTGGATATTGTGTTAGCAGGTATGAAAACAACATTAATCTCCTTGTACATCTCCATTTAAGCTCTTGGATGTATATGTTGTCAGTGGAAGTAATATTTTAAAGAAATTTTTTTTTTTTTTTTGAGCAGTAGGTCTCAACAGTGGGCTTAAAACATTTGGTAAACCAAGGTACAAACAGATGTACTGTCATTTAGGCTTTGTTGGCTCATTTATAGCACACAGGCAGAGGAGATTTAACATAATTTTAAGGGCCCTAGGATTTTGGGGAAGGTAAATAAGCATTAACTTCAGTCACCAGTTGCATTAGTTTCTGACAAAAGACTCAGCTTGTCCTTTCAAGCTTTGAAACCAGGCATTTATTTATCCTCCCTAGCAATAAAAGTTCTAGATGACATCTTCTTCTGATAAAAGGCTGTTTTGCCTACATTGACAATCTGTTGTTCAGCATGTCAATTACCTTCATCAATTAGCTTAGCCAGATTTTCTGGATAACTTGCTGCTTCACTGTGTACTTTTATGCTATGGAGATGACTTTTTCCTCAGACTTCATGAACCAACTTCTGCAAGCTTCCAACTTTCCTACTGCAGCCTCTTCACCTCTCTTAGCCTTTACAGAATTGAATAGAGTTAGGGCCTTGCTCTTGATTAAGCTTTTGTTTAAGGGAATGATGTGTCTGGTTTGATGTTCTATGCAGACCACTAAAACTTTCTTCATATCAGCAACAAGGGTGTTTTGTTTTCTTATCATTCATATGTTCACTGGAGTAGCACTTTTAATTTTCTTCAAGAACTTTTCCTTTGCATTTACAACTTGGCTAACAGCTCAGCACAAGAGACTATGCTTTCAGTCTATCTCAGCTTTCAACATGCCTTTCTCACTAAGTTTAACTATTTCTAGCTTTTGATTTAAAGTGAGAGACACAAAATTCTTCCTTCCCCTTGAACTCTTAGAGAGCATTGTGAGGTTACTAATGGCCTAAGTACAATATTGTTGTGTCTCAGGGAACAAGGAGGCTACAGGAGAGAGAAAGAGATGTGGGGCACAGACAGTGGAACAGTAAGAACACATGCAACATTTATTGATTAAGTTAGTCTCATATGTGTGTAGTTCATGTTACACCAAAACAATTACAATAGTAATAACAAACACCACTGATCACAGGTCACCATAACAGATAGAATAATAATGAAAAAGTTTTTGAAATATCGCAGGAAGTATTAAAATGTGACACAGATACATGAAGTTTTTCTACATGTTGTTAGAAAAATGCCAATAGACTTGCTGGAAGCAGGGTTGCCACAAACCTCAAATTAAAACAAAACAAAACAAAACACAGGATCTGTAAAGTGCAATAAAGTGAAGTGCAATAAAATGAGATGTGCCTATAGTCAGTTTCTACAAAGAGCTGCACAAGAAACAGACCCTGAAAAACATTGGTTCAAATAAATTCATGCTCTAATTCATGTTTCTGCCTTGGTGGATAAGTGTATTGTTACACAGTATTCCAGGAACAAAATTCCAACAGCATGTGCTCATCAAAACCACTCTATCAGTACACAAATTTTCTAATGTAAATTCCTGATGAACTCCAGAATTTAAAATTTTTCAAAAGATACTAAAATTATAAAAGTTAACATGATATATATATAACATTTAGTGATGCATTTAGATTGAATAATTTAATAATATATGAAACATGATAATTTTATCTTCTTTGACTCAAGATAGAAATTCATAAGGTAGATGAGCAATTATTTTCACTAAATATGACACAAAAAGAAATAATATATAAAGGTTTCAGGTTTTATTTATATAAGTTGAAAATGTTACCTATTAACAATCCATCATCAGAAGGTCCAAATGAGAGAAGATTAAATAATTAAACGAACACATGCAACATTTATTGATTAAGTTAGTCTCATATGTGTGTAGTTCATGTTACACCAAAACAATTACAATAGTAATAACAAACACCACTGATCACAGGTCACCATAACAGATAGAATAATAATGAAAAGTTTTTGAAATATCGCAGGAAGTATTAAAATGTGACACAGATACATGAAGTTTTTCTACATGTTGTTAGAAAATGCCAATAGACTTGCTGGAAGCAGGGTTGCCACAAACCTCAAATTAAAACAAAACAAAACACAGGATCTGTAAAGTGCAATAAAGTGAAGTGCAATAAAATGAGATGTGCCTATAGTCAGTTTCTACAAAGAGCTGCACAAGAAACAGACCCTGAAAAACATTGGTTCAAATAAATTCATGCTCTAATTCATGTTTCTGCCTTGGTGGATAACTGTATTGTTACACAGTATTCCAGGAACAAAATTCCAACAGCATGTGCTCATCAAAACCACTCTATCAGTACACAAATTTTCTAATGTAAATTCCTGATGAACTCCAGAATTTAAAATTTTTCCTCAGGTTATTGTGATACAAATTCTAGCTGAAAACTAGTGCAACAGACAATTACTTCAGTCTCATCTCTCACCCGTATGACCAATTCCCTTTATCATTTGAGGATTTGGAACACACACACAAAAAGACTCATGAAAGCCTTAATCTCTCACCTCTGGTTGACCTTGAGACTCTGCATGTGCCAGAAGGAAAGGCTAAGGCTGAGCTGTCAAGTCCTTGGATGAGTGTTGAAGATGTATCCTAACATGCACATAAAGATGCTTAGCAAAGACTGAGAGATTTGATTCCAGGAATGTAGAGAAGTATCTGTTTAATCATTAATTGACCATTAAGCCAACTGGATAGAGATTTCAGTGGGTGGCCACAGAGGACAAAAAAAAAAAAAAAAAAATGTGCTTCAGAGAACTAATTCAGAAAAGTTGCTAAATTAACAACTACAAAAATCAGCAGGGAAAGCAAACCCTAGAGAAGAAGAGGAATATGATGTCCACAAGTTTTCACATTCTATTATTTTAAATGCCCAGTTTTCAACAAAATGTATGACATCAAAGCAAAACAAAACAAAACCTAACAAATGGTTCATATAGAGGAATAAAACAAATAGACCTCTGTCAAAATCAGTTTGGAAATTACAGTTACACTTTGACACATAAAAATCTTGAAAGTCAGCATTCGATTTTTCTTAAAAGAAAAAACTGAAAGGAAAAACTCAACAATTTTTCTTAGGTTCATCAGGGAATTAAGGTTACAATGCAAACTGACACCCCAAAAACTGGAGGGTCAGGCTAATGCAGAAGTTGCTGGAGCCAAAAATGGGTAGAAAAGTGTAAAATCTAATTGATTAACTATTGGAGGCTGAGTGTGGACTAGTTTGAGAGTTAAAAACTTCTGGGGAGTCAGTCTTAGAGGGCCAAGTATGTTTTTACTTTTATCTCCAGCTCCACCATATTCTCATAGTTGAAATTTGGGGAATAATACTTCCTACTTCTAGAAGGGGAAAAGTAACTATTTTCGATTATTCCCAGGGTGAGAACTGCCATTTTGAAATATGCCTGGAAGGTTCTGTCTATCACTACCCCTCAAGGGAAACTACCTTAACAGAGACTAACCCATTGAGAGAAGGGAAATACTCACTTCAGCCCCTCTAGACTATTTGTTAAACCTAAGGTGGAAAGAAGTCTGAGAAGCATGAGATAACATTACGCATTTGTCAAAACCCACAGATCTGTACCACGCAAAGAATGAGCCACGGACCTTAGTTCATAAAAATGTATCAATATTGGTTTATCAACTTTAACAAATATACAACACTAATGCGAGATGTTAATAATATTGGAAACCATGAATGTAGGTTAGGAAATAGTGAGTACATGAGAGTTCTGTATTACGTACCAGCTTTCCATAAACCTGAAAATACTCTAAAGACAGTCTACTAATTTAAAAGAAAAACAAGTGAAACATCACTTCACAGCCACTAGGAGGCTATAATAATAAAGCAAAACAAACCAAGAAACCAACAATTTTTCTTAGGTTCATCAGGGAATTAAGGTTACAATGCAAACTGACACCCCAAAAACTGGAGGGTCAGGCTAATGCAGAAGTTGCTGGAGCCAAAATGGGTAGAAAAGTGTAAAATCTAATTGATTAACTATTGGAGGCTGAGTGTGGACTAGTTTGAGAGTTAAAAACTTCTGGGGAGTCAGTCTTAGAGGGCCAAGTATGTTTTACTTTTATCTCCAGCTCCACCATATTCTCACAGTTGAAATTTGGGGAATAATACTTCCTACTTCTAGAAGGAAAAGTAACTATTTTCGATTATTCCCAGGGTGAGAACTGCCATTTTGAAATATGCCTGGAAGGTTCTGTCTATCACTACCCCTCAAGGGAAACTACCTTAACAGAGACTAACCCATTGAGAGAAGGGAAATACTCACTTCAGCCCCTCTAGACTATTTGTTAAACCTAAGGTGGAAAGAAGTCTGAGAAGCATGAGATAACATTACGCATTTGTCAAAACCCACAGATCTGTACCACGCAAAGAATGAGCCACGGACCTTAGTTCATAAAAATGTATCAATATTGGTTTATCAACTTTAACAAATATACAACACTAATGCGAGATGTTAATAATATTGGAAACCATGAATGTAGGTTAGGAAATAGTGAGTACATGAGAGTTCTGTATTACGTACCAGCTTTCCATAAACCTGAAAATACTCTAAAGACAGTCTACTAATTTAAAAGAAAAACAAGTGAAACATCACTTCACAGCCACTAGGAGGCTATAATAATAAAGCAAAAACAAACCAAGAAACTAATAACTTTTGGTAGGGATGTGGAGAAACTGGAGTCCACGTATTTTGTATTATGAAATGTAAACTATGGGTGCTTCTGTGGAAAGCAATTTGGCAATTACTAAGCAAGTTAAACACTGAATTACAAAATGACCCAGCAATTCCATTCCTAACTATACACCCAACAGGAATGAAAACATATGTTCGCACAAAAACTTGTGCTCAAATATTCATAGCAGCATTATTCATAATAGCCCTAAAATAGAAACAACTAAAACATCTATCTACCTACGAATGCATAAACAATATGTAGAATACTCATAAAGAATAATATTATTCAGTCATACAAAGGAATTAAATATGAATACAATTTACAACATGGATCAACCTTAACAGCATTATCCTTGCTGAAAAGGTGAAAGGCATGCAGAGGCAACTGTTTATAAAATCATTGATATGAAATATCTAGAGTGAACAAATCCATAGAGCAAGAAAACAGATTTGTGGTTACCAGAGGCTGGGTAGAGGAGGAATGGGGAAAGAATGCTAGTGGTTCAGGGCTTCTTTCAGGAGTTATGAAAGTGTTCTAGAAATAGATAGCAGTAATGGCTGCACAAACTTATACTAACGATGCTAAATTGTAAACTTAAAAAGGTAAATTTTATGCTATGTGAATTGTAGCTTAATTTTAAAAAGCTAAACACAGTATCACAGCATATATGCCAAAATAGAACAATAGTTATTGAAATTATGATAAAGAAGGCTGAGTACTATTATTCAATAAAAATGTAATTATCAAGAATGCCAAAAATGTATAAAAGTTAATTATATAAACATTAAAATTATACTTATAATGCATCTGTATAAATGCCTGTCTATCCATTAAAAGATAATGTACATGAAAGAAAAGAGTAGTGTTTTACTATTAGGCATGTATGGGAGTCTTAAGTCTCTTTGTAAGTCTCAAGGACTTGCTTTATGAATCTGGGTGCTCCTGTATTGGGTGCATATATATTTAGGATAGTTAGCTCTTCCTGTTGAATTGATCCCTTTACCATTATGTAATGGCCTTCTTTGTCTCTTTTGATCTTTGATGGTTTAAAGTCTGTTTTATCAGAGACTAGGATTGCAACCCCTGCTTTTTTTTGTTCTCCATTTGCTTGGTAGATCTTCCTCCATCCCTTTATTTTGAGCCTATGTATGTCTCTGCCTGTGAGATGGGTCTCCTGAATACAGCAGACTGATGGGTCTTGACTCTTGATCCAGTTTGCCAGTCTGTGTCTTTTAATTGGAGCATTTAGTCCAGTAACATTTAAGGTTAATATTGTTATGTGTGAACTTGATCCTGCCATTATGATATTAACTGGTTATTTTGCTCATTAGTTGATTTACATTTTGGCTTGTTTTTGCGATGGCTGGTACCGGTTGTTCCTTTCCATGTTTAGGGCTTCCTTCAGGGTCTCTTGTAAGGCAGGCCTGGTGGTGACAAAATCTCTAAGCATTTGCTTATCTGTAAAGGATTTTATTTCTCCTTCACTGATGAAACTTAGTTTGGCTGGATATGAAATTCTGGGTTTAAAATTCTTTTCTTTAAGAATGTTGAATATTGGCCCCCACTCTCTTCTGGCTTGTAGAGTTTCTGCCGAGAGATCTGCTGTTAGTCTGATGGGCTTCCCTTTGTGGGTAACCCGACCTTTCTCTCTGGCTGCCCTTAAGATTTTTCCTTCATTTCAACTTTGGTGAATGTGGCAATTATGTGTCTTGGAGTTGCCCTTCTGGAGGAGTATCTTTGTGGCGTTCTCTGTATTTCCTGAATTTGAATGTTGGCCTGCCCTACTAGGTTGGGGAAGTTTTCCTGGATGATATCCTGAAGAGTGTTTTCCAACTTGTTTCCATTCTCCCCTCACTTTCAGGCACCCCAATCAGACGTAGATTTGGTCTTTTACATAATCCCATACTTCTTGCAGGCTTTGTTCATTTCTTTTCTTCTTTTTCTTTTGGTTTCTCTTCTCGCTTCATTTCATTCATTTGATCCTCAATCGCTGATACTCTTTCTTCCAGTTGATTGAGTCGGTTACTGAAGCTTGTGCATTTGTCACGTATTTCTCATGTCATGGTTTTCATCTCTGTCATGTCGTTTATGACCTTCTCTGCATTAATTAGTCTAGCTGTCAATTCTTCCACTCTTTTTCAAGATTTTTAGTTTCTTTGCGCTGGGTATGTAATTCCTCCTTTAGCTCTGAGAAGTTTGATGGACTGAAGCCTTCTTCTCTCTCGTCAAAGTCATTCTCTGACCAGCTTTGATCCGTTGCTGGCGATGGGCTGCGCTCCTTTGCAGGGGAGATGCGCTCTTATTTTTGAGTTCCCAGCTTTTCTGCCCTGCTTTTTCCCCATCTTTGTGGTTTTATCTGTCTCTGGTCTTTGATGATGGTGACGCACTGATGGGGTTTTGGTATAGGTGTCCTTCCTGTTTGATAGTTTTCCTTCTGACAGTCAGAACCCTCAGCTATAGGTCTGTTGGAGATTGCTTGAGGTCCACTCCAGACCCTGTTTGCCTGGGTATCAGCAGCAGAGGTTGCAGAAGATAGAATATTGCTGAACAGCGAGTGTACCTGTCTGATTCTTACTTTGGAAGCTTCCTCTCAGGGGTGTACTCCACCCTGTGAGGTGTGGGGTGTCAGACTGCCCCTAGTGGGGGATGTCTCCCAGTTAGGCTACTCAGGGGTCAGAGACCCACTTGAGCAGGCAGTCTGTCCCTTCTCAGATCTCAACCTCCGTGTTGGGAGATCCACTGCTCTCTTCAAAGTTGTCAGACAGAGTCGTTCACGCCTGCACAGGTCTCTGCTGCTTCCCCTGTTATTTTTTTTAGCTGAGCCCTGTCCCCAGAGGCGGAGTCTACAGAGACAGGCAGGTTTCCTTGAGCTGCTGTGAGCTCCACCCAGTTGGAGCTTCCCAGCGGCTTTGTTTACCTACTTGAGCCTCAGCAATGGAGGGCGCCCCTCCCCCAGCCTCGCTGCTGCCCTGCGGTTAGATGGCCGCAGACTGCTGTGTTAGCAAGGAGGGAGGCTCCGCGGGCATGGGACCCTCCCAGCCAGGCATGGGGTATATTCTCCTGGTGTGCCCGTTAGCCTATAGCGCAGTATTGGGGTGGGAGTTACCTGATTTTCCAGGTGTTGTGTGTCTCAGTTTCCCTGGTTAGGAAAAGGGATTCCCTTCCCCCTTGCACTTCCCAGGTGAGGCGATGCCTCACCCTGCTTCAGCTCTCGCTGGTCGGGCTGCAATAGCTGACCAGCACCGATTGTCCGGCACTCACTAGTGAGATGACCCCAGAACCTCAGTTCAAAATGCAGAAATCACCGGTCTTCTGTGTCCTTCGCGCTGGGAGTTGGAGACTGGAGCTGTTCCTATTCGGCCATCTTGCTCCGCCCCCAAGAAACAGTTTCTTTATACAAAAACAGACATAGGAAAATAAATTATATTCCATAAGATATGATACCCACAAAAATTAAAAATTTTAAAAAGCTATCAGATAATTTTACAAATATTTTAGGTATCTCAAAGAATTCTTTTAAAAAATTTAATTCACACTAGAAAATCTACAATTTACAATTATAAAATTGAGATTTGTGGTAATAGGAAATCATCATATGAAATGCAAAAACCGAATATCCCAAAGTTCAGCATTCATAATGATTTTCCTAAATTACCAAGATAAATTATGACGTCTCTCTCCTTCAACACACAAGTTTCATGAGGGCAGGGAGTATATCTACTTACAGCCACTGTATTTTTGACAAGTAGCAAAGAACCCCAGACATAGTAAGTGTTAATACATATTTACTGAATGAAAAATACAGTAACAGGAGGAATAAGGGAACACATTAGAGTGAAATAATGACCACACCAAGAATACAAGCATACTTCCGAGATATTGTAAGTTCAGTTCTAGACAACTGCAATAAAGTGAGTCATACAAAGTGTTTGGTCTCCAAAAGCATAGAAAAGTTATATTTATACTATACTGTAGTCTATTAAGTATGTGATATTATATCTAAAACAATAAAATATTTCTAAACATTGTCTAAATATTGTTTAGGTCTAAACCATAAAAGATACTTTAATTAAAAATATTTCAGTTTTAAAAAGTTAATGATTGGCCAAGGTGGGTGGATCACCTGAGGTCAGGAGTTTGAGACCAGCCTGACCAACAAGGTGAATCTCTGTCTTTACTAAAATGCAAAAATTAGCTGGGCTAATTTAGCTGGTGGCAGGCACCTATAGTCCCAGCTACACGGGAGGCTGAGACAGGAGAATTGCTTGAACCCAGGAGGCGGAGGTTGCACTGAGCCTAGATCATGCCATTGCACTCCAGCCTGGGCAATGGAGCAAGACTGTCTTAAAAAAAAAAAAAAAAAAAAAAAAAAAAAAAAAAAAAAAAAAAAAAAAAAAAAAAAAAAAAGAAAGAAAGAAAAAAAAGTTAATGATCATGTGAGCCTTCGGCAAGTCATAATCTTTTCACTGATGGAGGGTCTTGTCTCAATGTTGATGGCTGCTGACTGATCAAGGTGGTGTTTGCTGAAGGTTGGAGTGTCTGTGGCTATTTCTCAAAGTAGGACAATGAAGTTTTCCTCATGGATTAACTCTTCCTTTTACAAAAGATTTCTTTGTAGCATGTGATGCTGTTTGATAGCATATTATGCACAGTAGAACTTCTTTCAAAATGGAAGCCAATTCTCTCAAATCCTGTTGTTAATTTATCAATTATGTTTATGCAGTATTCTAAATCTTTTGTTGTCATTTCAACAATGTCTACAGTATCTTCAACAGGAAAAGAGTTCATCTTAGGAAACCACTTTCTTTGCCCATTCCCAAGAAACAACTTCTCATCCATGAAACTTTTATCATGAGATTGCAGCAATTCAGTCGCATATTCAGGTTTCACTTCAAATTCCAGTTCTCTTGCCCTTTCCACCACATCTTCAGTAACTTCCTCCACTGAAGCCTTGAATCCCTCAAAGTCATCCAGGAGAGTTAAAAGCAACTTCTTCCAAATTCCTGTTAATGGTATTCTGACCTTCTATCATGAATCATGAATATTCTCAATGGTATATACTTTCCTCAAGGTTTTTTATTTATTTTACCCAGATCCATCAGAGGAGTCACTATCTATGGTAGCTATAGCTTTATGAAATGCATTTCTTAATTAATTAAACTTGAAAGTTAAAATTACTCCTTGATCCACAGGTTGCAGAGTGGATATTGTGTTAGCAGGTATGAAAACAACATTAATCTCCTTGTACATCTCCATTTAAGCTCTTGGATGTATATGTTGTCAGTGGAAGTAATATTTTAAAGAAATCTTTTTTTTTTTTTTTTGAGCAGTAGGTCTCAACAGTGGGCTTAAAACATTTGGTAAACCAAGGTACAAACAGATGTACTGTCATTTAGGCTTTGTTGGCTCATTTATAGCACACAGGCAGAGGAGATTTAACATAATTTTTAAGGGCCCTAGGATTTTGGGGAAGGTAAATAAGCATTAACTTCAGTCACCAGTTGCATTAGTTTCTGACAAAAGACTCAGCTTGTCCTTTCAAGCTTTGAAACCAGGCATTTATTTATCCTCCCTAGCAATAAAAGTTCTAGATGACATCTTCTTCTGATAAAAGGCTGTTTTGCCTACATTGACAATCTGTTGTTCAGCATGTCAATTACCTTCATCAATTAGCTTAGCCAGATTTTCTGGATAACTTGCTGCTTCACTGTGTACTTTTATGCTATGGAGATGACTTTTTTCCTCAGACTTCATGAACCAACTTCTGCAAGCTTCCAACTTTCCTACTGCAGCCTCTTCACCTCTCTTAGCCTTTACAGAATTGAATAGAGTTAGGGCCTTGCTCTTGATTAAGCTTTTGTTTAAGGGAATGATGTGTCTGGTTTGATGTTCTATGCAGACCACTAAAACTTTCTTCATATCAGCAACAAGGGTGTTTTGTTTTCTTATCATTCATATGTTCACTGGAGTAGCACTTTTAATTTTCTTCAAGAACTTTTCCTTTGCATTTACAACTTGGCTAACAGCTCGGCACAAGAGACTATGCTTTCAGTCTATCTCAGCTTTCAACATGCCTTTCTCACTAAGTTTAACTATTTCTAGCTTTTGATTTAAAGTGAGAGACACAAAATTCTTCCTTCCCTTGAACTCTTAGAGAGCATTGTGAGGTTACTAATGGCCTAAGTACAATATTGTTGTGTCTCAGGGAACAAGGAGGCTACAGGAGAGAGAAAGAGATGTGGGGCACAGACAGTGGAACAGTAAGAACACATGCAACATTTATTGATTAAGTTAGTCTCATATGTGTGTAGTTCATGTTACACCAAAACAATTACAATAGTAACAACAAACACCACTGATCACAGGTCACCATAACAGATAGAAAAATAATGAAAAGTTTTTGAAATATCGCAGGAAGTATTAAAATGTGACACAGATACATGAAGTTTTTCTACATGTTGTTAGAAAAATGCCAATAGACTTGCTGGAAGCAGGGTTGCCACAAACCTCAAATTAAAACAAAACAAAACAAAACACAGGATCTGTAAAGTGCAATAAAGTGAAGTGCAATAAAATGAGATGTGCCTATAGTCAGTTTCTACAAAGAGCTGCACAAGAAACAGACCCTGAAAACATTGGTTCAAATAAATTCATGCTCTAATTCATGTTTCTGCCTTGGTGGATAACTGTATTGTTACACAGTATTCCAGGAACAAAATTCCAACAGCATGTGCTCATCAAAACCACTCTATCAGTACACAAATTTTCTAATGTAAATTCCTGATGAACTCCAGAATTTAAAATTTTTCACAAGATACTAAAATTATAAAAGTTAACATGATATATATATAACATTTAGTGATGCATTTAGATTGAATAATTTAATAATATATGAAACATGATAATTTTATCTTCTTTGACTCAAGATAGAAATTCATAAGGTAGATGAGCAATTATTTTCACTAAATATGACACAAAAAGAAATAATATATAAAGGTTTCAGGTTTTATTTATATAAGTTGAAAATGTTACCTATTAACAATCCATCATCAGAAGGTCCAAATGAGAGAAGATTAAATAATTAAACGAACACATGGAAATTATTTATATTCTTTGGTAATAAAAATGTAAAGTAGAGCAATTGTGGTCATTTTCTATTTAATAAACTAGCTATTTAATAATAATCAAATAAAATCTGGTATTAATATGTTGTGGTAATAATGATACATAGTTGAATGTGAGGTACATTTGTGGAAAACAATATAAAATAAATATTGAAGGCCATACAAATGTTCACAGCCTGTGTCCCCCAAATTCCAATTCAGAATACTTAACTTGAAACAAAAACCAATAAAAGACAAAAGTTAAAAAGAGATATCAGAGAAAATGATAAAGTAAGGACCTTTGAAAAATCTACCTCTCCATGAATGCAAAGATTAAAAAAGGCAAAATTGTCAAAATAAACATTTTCAGAATTCCAGAAATATAGCAAAGGCTTCCAGCAATCGTGTGAGCAACTATTCAAGAAAAACAGATAAATCTTGGTAAGAACACAAACATTTGTGGCATTTTAACTTTCCTTGGTCCCAGTCCTGAATCCGAAGGTCAACAGAGCCTTGAAAAATAAAGGTCCACATTTATGACATCAGAGGAGGAAGAAGAGAGTATGAGTTTTCTGCAAGCCTCATTCCTAAAGAATCGTCACTTTCAGACATATCTGGTTATGTCCTGCAAGACTTCACTTCCAAAACTGCGAGCATGATCAGGAAAAAGTCAGGCTAATATTATTAGAAAGAATAGATTTAAAGGAATTCGCATCTATCAAAATCCAACTCTTCTAGAGATATCTTACGTTTCTGAGACATGAGAATTTATATATTACACTTATCTATTCAGTGGTTCGTAACCAGAATAGTATCCGGATTTTGAGGACTTTGTTGTTGTTGTTGTTGTTGTTGTTACTGTTAGAGGAGGGTCTTATTATTTTCCCAGGCTATACTCAAACTCCCAAGCTCAATCAATCCTTCCACCTCAGCCTCCCAAGCAGCTGGGACTACAGCTGCTGCACTGCCATGCCTGGCTTCAAGGAAATATTCATAAACATACATGTCCAGGCTTTATTAGACTTACTCTATCAAAATCTTCAGGGAGAGCCTAGACTTGTAGATTTTAAAATTTTTCCTCAGGTTATTGTGATACAAATTCTAGCTGAGAACTAGTGCAACAGACAATTACTTCAGTCTCATCTCTCACCCGTATGACCAATTCCCTTTATCATTTGAGGATTTGGAACACACACACAAAAGACTCATGAAAGCCTTAATCTCTCACCTCTGGTTGACCTTGAGACTCTGCATGTGCCAGAAGGAAAGGCTAAGGCTGAGCTGTCAAGTCCTTGGATGAGTGTTGAAGATGTATCCTAACATACACATAAAGATGCTTAGCAAAGACTGAGAGATTTGATTCCAGGAATGTAGAGAAGTATCTGTTTAATCATTAATTGACCATTAAGCCAACTGGATAGAGATTTCAGTGGGTGGCCACAGAGGACAAAAAAAAAAAAAAAAATGTGCTTCAGAGAACTAATTCAGAAAAGTTGCTAAATTAACAACTACAAAAATCAGCAGGAAAGCAAACCCTAGAGAAGAAGAGGAATATGATGTCCACAAGTTTTCACATTCTATTATTTTAAATGCCCAGTTTTCAACAAAATGTATGACATCAAAGCAAAACAAAACAAAACCTAACAAATGGTTCATATAGAGGAATAAAACAAATAGACCTCTGTCAAAATCAGTTTGGAAATTACAGTTACACTTTGACACATAAAAATCTTGAAAGTCAGCATTCGATTTTTCTTAAAAGAAAAACTGAAAGGAAAAACTCAACAATTTTTCTTAGGTTCATCAGGGAATTAAGGTTACAATGCAAACTGACACCCCAAAAACTGGAGGGTCAGGCTAATGCAGAAGTTGCTGGAGCCAAAAATGGGTAGAAAAGTGTAAAATCTAATTGATTAACTATTGGAGGCTGAGTGTGGACTAGTTTGAGAGTTAAAACTTCTGGGGAGTCAGTCTTAGAGGGCCAAGTATGTTTTACTTTTATCTCCAGCTCCACCATATTCTCACAGTTGAAATTTGGGGAATAATACTTCCTACTTCTAGAAGGGGAAAAGTAACTATTTTCGATTATTCCCAGGGTGAGAACTGCCATTTTGAAATATGCCTGGAAGGTTCTGTCTATCACTACCCGTCAAGGGAAACTACCTTAACAGAGACTAACCAATTGAGAGAAGGGAAATACTCACTTCAGCCCCTCTAGACTTTTTGTTAAACCTAAGGTGGAAAGAAGTCTGAGAAGCATGAGATAACATTACGCATTTGTCAAAACCCACAGATCTGTACCACGCAAAGAATGAGCCACGGACCTTAGTTCATAAAATGTATCAATATTGGTTTATCAACTTTAACAAATATACAACACTAATGCGAGATGTTAATAATATTGGAAACCATGAATGTAGGTTAGGAAATAGTGAGTACATGAGAGTTCTGTATTACGTACCAGCTTTCCATAAACCTGAAAATACTCTAAAGACAGTCTACTAATTTAAAAGAAAAACAAGTGAAACATCACTTCACAGCCACTAGGAGGCTATAATAATAAAGCAAAAACAAACCAAGAAACTAATAACTTTTGGTAGGGATGTGGAGAAACTGGAGTCCATGTATTTTGTATTATGAAATGTAAACTATTGGTGCTTCTGTGGAAAGCAATTTGGCAATTACTAAGCAAGTTAAACACTGAATTACAAAATGACCCAGCAATTCCATTCCTAACTATACACCCAACAGGAATGAAAACATATGTTTGCACAAAACTTGTGCTCAAATATTCATAGCAGCATTATTCATAATAGCCCTAAAATAGAAACAACTAAAACATCTATCTACCTACGAATGCATAAACAATATGTAGAATACTCATAAAGAATATTATTCAGTCATACAAAGGAATTAAATATGAATACAATTTACAACATGGATCAACCTTAACAGCATTATCCTTGCTGAAAAGGTGAAAGGCATGCAGAGGCAACTGTTTATAAAATCATTGATATGAAATATCTAGAGTGAACAAATCCATAGAGCAAGAAAACAGATTTGTGGTTACCAGAGGCTGGGTAGAGGAGGAATGGGGAAAGAATGCTAGTGGTGCAGGGCTTCTTTCAGGAGTTATTAAAGTGTTCTAGAAATAGATAGCAGTAATGGCTGCACAAACTTATACTAACGATGCTAAATTGTAAACTTAAAAAGGTAAATTTTATGCTATGTGAATTGTAGCTTAATTTTAAAAAGCTAAACACAGTATCACAGCATATATGCCAAAATAGAACAATAGTTATTGAAATTATGATAAAGAAGGCTGAGTACTATTATTCAATAAAAATGTAATTATCAAGAATGCCAAAAATGTATAAAAGTTAATTATATAAACATTAAAATTATACTTATAATGCATCTGTATAAATGCATGTCTATCCATTAAAAGATAATGTACATGAAAGAAAAGAGTAGTGTTTTACTATTAGGCATGTCACATTTTTTGTATTTCCAAAATTTTTATATTCTAGTAAAATTTTAAACTGTAAAAAAAAATAAAAAATCCTTTGGAATCTAGGTAAGAATACTAAGTTGATTATAATTTGATGAAAATAAAATTGATATGATTTGATGCCAAATGACAATTAGATAATACATTTAAGATACTCTCATAAACAAAAAATAAATTATTTAAAAAATGTAAGCCAAATAATTTATCAAATAAAACTGTCACTCAAGTATATAGTCCAGAGGTAATTGCTATGAACATTCAAGAAATGAAAGAATATATTTCCTTGGATCCCCCTTCCTGAATCCACTAGAAAGTAAATGTAATACAACAAAAACGATAGGAGAAATTTGGCATAGTACTGGCAGTGAGCCTTGAATATATTAGCTTTTTAACTAATATTGAAGAATGAGAAAAGTATAATAGATTAGAAGGCTTATGTACTTGACAATGCAGACACAGTACTGATGATGCAGATAAGTACTAGTACCAAAAATATGGCGTTGGGTGTGGAGTGGGAGAGTATATGCAAAATACAATAAGAATACAAGTATAAATCAGGAATAAAACAATATTCCTTAATTAAATGATAGGAAAATGGAATGTAAAGGCAAGAAATCTTCCTAGCTGATTTTGGTATTGCTCATAATAAAGATCCAACACACATTATCTAAGAGAGAGAGAAGTAAGGTATTAGTAGTATCATAAACTTTAAGTGTTAAAAAGGACAGCAAATAATGTACATAATACATATGTATAAATGTATTTAAATATAAAAGTGTAATGAAAATGAGACTTTATGAGTTTTATTTGTAATTGTAAATGGGCTTAAATCATCAATAGTAAAATAAAGTGAAGTGAAAAAAATATGTTGTATACATCACACAAAGTGATTCAGAAAGTTTTAATTTAAGTGATGGGCAGAAATATACTAGGCAAATGAATAGAAAATACAGCAATTGTCATGACCTTTGTATCTGACAACGCAGAATTTTGATCAAAAAACATTAAGTGATGCAAGTTTAAATATTTTATAATAGTAAAGACTACTATACAAAATAATAGTATTACAATTCATAACATTTATGCTCCTAATTACAAGGGACCAACTTTGAGGAGATGAAAAGAGAAACAAAAAATCTACCAAAGGTAGGTAAATTAACAGATTACTCTCAATCTAATAAAGATTGAAAGGAAAAAGTTGGCTGGGCACGGTGGCTCACGCCTGTAATCCCAGCACTTTGGCAGGCCGAGGTGGGTGGATCACGAGGTCAGGAGATCAAGATCATCCTGGCCAACATGGGGAAACACCCTCTCTACTAAAAATACAAAAAATTAGCCAGGCGCAGTGGTGGATGCCTGTAGTCCCAGCTACTAGGGAGGCTGAAGCAGGAGAATGGCGTGAATCTGGGAGGCGGAGCTTGCAGTGAGCCGAGATCTTGCCACTGCACTCCACTCAGTTTGGGTGATAGAGCGAGACTCCGTCTCAATAAAAAAAGAAAGAAAGAAAGGAAAACAAATTAGTGAAAACATACAGCGGATCTCAGTCACAAACATGACGTAGATCTTACAGATATTAAACTCTTAACCAAAATATTTCATAGGTCTAAATAATATGAGTCAAAAGTAAATCAAAATCCAATTAAATCTAAAAGTTATTGCAAGTCTATAATCCATACTTTCCCATGGGGAGTCAAGGAGAGGCCCCCAAAGAAAGGAAACAGGCGACCAGGTCAAATTCCCTAGCAAACATGCTAATAACAGACATTCTGGCAAACATACTAATTGACATTTGTTAACTGGAGAGTTCTTATCAACAGAAAGCTTTTAGCAGGATGTTTTTGGCTGTTTGAATTATAACCATAAACAAACCTGAACCTATGTGTTTATGGGATATGGCTCCCTGAAAAACATCATGTTAACTATTAAACTACCTTAATAAAAATGAAGCTGTTTCATGACTACAGGGCAGTCTTCTGAATGAATCGCATGGCTGCACATACATGCTTAAACACATCATTCTTTAATCTGGAGCAGAGCACATCCAACCAGGTGAGACAGGACGTGGAGAGCTGTTCTGATGGTCCCATATGTCTCCCTGCTTCAAATGTACTTGAGAATTTCCTGTAACCTTAAAATTGTTAGCAAAGCTATACACTTTATATGAGTCTGATTTGATTTGGCCCTCCAATCCTTTTTATTATCTCCTTGTTATTTCAAGGAAACTTACAGCTTGAGATAACTATATTAAAAAGTAAAAGTCTGAAAATTAGTGATCTAAGTAACCAAATTTAAAACATGTGGGAGAGCAAACACAAAGAAAGTAGAAGGAAGAGAAGGAAGGTAATAACATTCCAAATTAATAAAATATAAAGCAAAATAACAACAAAAACCTAGAGATAATCAACAAGTTTTAATTTAAGTGATGGGCAGAAATATACTAGGCAAATGAATAGAAAATACAGCAATTGTCATGACCTTTGTATCTGACAACGCAGAATTTTGATCAAAAACATTAAGTGATGCAAGTTTAAATATTTTATAATAGTAAAGACTACTATACAAAATAATAGTATTACAATTCATAACATTTATGCTCCTAATTACAAGGGACCAACTTTGAGGAGATGAAAAGAGAAACAAAAAATCTACCAAAGGTAGGTAAATTAACAGATTACTCTCAATCTAATAAAGATTGAAAGGAAAAAGTTGGCTGGGCACGGTGGCTCACGCCTGTAATCCCAGCACTTTGGCAGGCCGAGGTGGGTGGATCACGAGGTCAGGAGATCAAGATCATCCTGGCCAACATGGGGAAACACCCTCTCTACTAAAAATACAAAAAATTAGCCAGGCGCAGTGGTGGATGCCTGTAGTCCCAGCTACTAGGGAGGCTGAAGCAGGAGAATGGCGTGAATCTGGGAGGCGGAGCTTGCAGTGAGCCGAGATCTTGCCACTGCACTCCACTCAGTTTGGGTGATAGAGCGAGACTCCGTCTCAATAAAAAAAGAAAGAAAGAAAGGAAAACAAATTAGTGAAAACATACAGCGGATCTCAGTCACAAACATGACGTAGATCTTACAGATATTAAACTCTTAACCAAAATATTTCATAGGTCTAAATAATATGAGTCAAAAGTAAATCAAAATCCAATTAAATCTAAAAGTTATTGCAAGTCTATAATCCATACTTTCCCATGGGGAGTCAAGGAGAGGCCCCAAAGAAAGGAAACAGGCGACCAGGTCAAATTCCTAGCAAACATGCTAATAACAGACATTCTGGCAAACATACTAATTGACATTTGTTAACTGGAGAGTTCTTATCAACAGAAAGCTTTTAGCAGGATGTTTTTGGCTGTTTGAATTATAACCATAAACAAACCTGAACCTATGTGTTTATGGGATATGGCTCCCTGAAAAACATCATGTTAACTATTAAACTACCTTAATAAAAATGAAGCTGTTTCATGACTAGAGGGCAGTCTTCTGAATGAATCGCATGGCTGCACATACATGCTTAAACACATCATTCTTTAATCTGGAGCAGAGCACATCCAACCAGGTGAGACAGGACGTGGAGAGCTGTTCTGATGGTCCCATATGTCTCCCTGCTTCAAATGTACTTGAGAATTTCCTGTAACCTTAAAATTGTTAGCAAAGCTATACACTTTATATGAGTCTGATTTGATTTGGCCCTCCAATCCTTTTTATTATCTCCTTGTTATTTCAAGGAAACTTACAGCTTGAGATAACTATATTAAAAAGTAAAAGTCTGAAAATTAGTGATCTAAGTAACCAAATTTAAAACATGTGGGAGAGCAAACACAAAGAAAGTAGATGGAAGAGAAGGAAGGTAATAACATTCCAAATTAATAAAATATAAAGCAAAATAACAACAAAAACCTAGAGATAATCAACAAGTTTTGATCTTAGCAATTTGAAAAGTTTAACACAAATGAATTACCTCTGGCAAGATTGTCAAGACTAAACAGAGGAGAACCAGAAGAAACAAATACAATATTATGAGTGTAAAGAAGAAACAAATACAATATTATGAGTGTAAAGAAGAAACAACTGCATATAGATATAAAAATAAGGACTATTATTAACAGTATTGTACCAATACATTTAATATTTAACCAAACAGATTTTTAAAAGAAAGAATTATAACTCGCTAATCAATAGTGAATAGAAGATAACCATAAAACTTGAATAGTACTAAGGTCAATCAATATTTTGTATCAATAATTATATCCTCCAAATTAAGAGGTAATTTTAGCCAAATATTCCAGAAAATAATAATAAAAATATATTATCTTTTTTTGAAGAACAGAAAATAAAGAAGCACTCTATAATTCAATCTTGAACTTATAAAACCCTTATTACCAAAACAAGACAAGAAATGTTCAGAAAACATAGGGGCCAATGTTACTGAATAAGAACGATGCAAAAATCCTAAACAAATGATTATGAAAAAAGATCTAGAAATATATTAAATTACAATAAAATTTAAAAAATTGTTTGTCCCAGGAATGAAGCTTGTTTAAAAATTTTAAATCCATGCACGCAAGTCATTAAATTTAAAGATTAAAGGAAACAAAAGTCCAGAAAAATGTTAGTAGATGTAGAAAAAGCATTAATAAAATTCACAACAGGTTCACAATTTATAGAAAATTATGAAGAACGATCTTTACAAACCATAAAAACTCATATTTAATGACAAAACATTAGAAGTCTCACTTTAAAAATCATGAATAGGAAGATGCGTGCACATTTTAGTCACCTTCATTCAACAGGGTGCACACAAAAAAATCAGCCTAGTGATAGAGAAGGAAATGGAAAACAATTACATTGAGAAGAAAGTAAAAATTAAAACTTATTATTTTCAAATGATTTAACAAACATTAGTGAACTAATAGGAGAGTTAAACTTGTTATATGAAATAAAATATATAGAACTGTATATGTATTATATTAATATTTATATGTAATATATAAAATTAAATGCGATTTGGAAGAGATGAGTGAACACCAGGTTCTATTCTTTCAGCCAAATTATAAGTGCACAAATATATAATTTTATCAATATTCTTTAAATTTTACATGTATTTTTCAGATATTTTTACACATGCAAAGTATTTTCTATTTTAAAATATCAAAATACTGTTCTGTAAAAAAATTCACTCTCTGCCTGTTATACAGAACACGTTATGGAAAAGATACATTAGGAAAACCTTAATAAATAAACACACTATCGGTATTTCGATACAAATAAATGTGATGCTGCCATGAAATGTAGTTTTGTACTTAGAGAAAATACTGCCTGCAAAGCCAAAAATTATAGTTTGTTAAAAGGTCCTGTTAACTGTAATAAAAATTGTTATCCCAAAGAGAGCTAACCATTTGTAAATGTGAGTCATCTGAAAATACTATTGGTCAGCTTGTTTAAGATATATGGCTGTAACTTTACAGAACAATCTGAAAAAGATTAGTAATTTGTTTTATGATTTCTGTCAACTGAGAACACAGAATAATCACCCAATTTAATTGTTTATTTGTTTTTGGAGACAGGGTCTTGGTCTGTCACCCAAGCTGGAGTGCAGTGCCACATGCAACATCTGCTTCCTTGCTTCAAGGGATCCTCCTATCTCAGCTTCCCAGTAGCTGGGACTACAGGCGCATATCAGCAGGCCTGGCTACTTTTTGTATTTTTGTAAAGACAGGGTTTCATTCTGTTTCCCAGGCTGGTCTCCAACTCCTGGTCTCAAGTGATCCACCGTCTCACCCTCCCAAAGTGTTGGGATTATAGGTGTGAGCCACCATGCCTGGCCCCATTATTTTTAGAATAGTGAGAGTTTCCATATGACTGTAGTAGTTACATCATGAACAAAAGAACATCAAAAAGTGATTTATTTTGGATATTTTTAAAGTGTTATGTTGAATGTAGTTTCACAGAAGTTAGTAAATATGACCTCCCACTGTGTTCTTGTGATAGAATTAATGACAAGCTTTTTCAAAAGTTAGTACATAAATAGGTTGAGTACATTATCCAGCAAAGATGGACTTTAGACTTAAAAGTTTAAAATATTCGAAGACATAGTAATAAACACTGGCAACAAATACACAGGATTGATAAATTCCTGTGGCTTAAATGCAGACATTTCAATGCTTTGCTGGATTAGCTGAATGTTGTTTATAACGGTTGGTTGTCTTATATACAGAATAGGAAGTTTGATGATGGTGTGAAGCCAAAGTGATAAAAGTAAATTTTAACTGATAATCCCTATTGATGTTAGCATTCCAAATATGGTTTTAATGTCACTTAAATACAAAAATCCTAAATTTGCTAATCAGGCACATTTTAAAAGACAACGTATTAACTATATTATTTTCCAAAGTGTTAGCCAAACAGACATATTTCCATTTCTTATGCCTTTACAGAAGACTATATCACAGAAGACTTACATTCCATTAAATCATGTGATATATAGTTTTATCTGCTACATATATCTATTGCATCAAACGACTGTGGGAGGCTTAAGTCATGCTTAATATGATTAACTTTCTAGCTTTTGCTTGCAAACGAGTATAGACTGAATCATTTTCTTTTCCAATTTAAAATAGGCTTTGCCAAGTCATTCAAAGGAAAATCATCAGCTCAGCTTTTGGAAGTCTTGGAACAAACTATTAGTCTTTTAATTCACATTATAATCAACCCCAAAACTTTCAGTAGTTCTTTCAACTATTTAAATATGAGTTGCACACCTGTATGATTTGATTACTCTGTTCATTTCAAATTGTGTTTTTGGGGAACTTATTTTAAATAAATAACTTGTTCCATGTTACTAATCTGAGATTGGGATCCATTTCCAGAAATAAAACAAGCTTTTGCTTAAGCTTTACCAAACTCTATACATGAAAATGAAACAATATTATTTTTTCAATTAATATTGATAGAAGAAATAAAGAGCTACAAACCAAGGTTTTTCAAATATTTAGAAAATATGTGGTGATGAAATAAGATTCTAACCCAAGGCTAATAATTTTAAATAAAATCCATTATGTCATGACCTCATCCACGTTTGCAATTACTAAATGACTGTTTTCAATTATAACCCTGAAGAAAATTGTAGTAAGTTGATTGCAATAATAACCCCAATAATTTTCTCCTCCCAGTATTCATTTTCCTTTGCAATGTCACTGCATCATCTTCCATCAAGAGGTAGAGTCTAATCTCCTACCCATAGATCTGTGCTAGTTCTGTGACTTGCTTTGATCAATAAAATGGGACAGAAGTGATAGTGCACCAGTTCTGCGCATTGGCCTGAAGAGGCCTTCTGTGCTTCTGTCCCTCCTCTTGAAACTGCCAAAACCCAGAGATCAAGCCCCTTAATAGTATGCTGGAATATGAGAGACAAGCGAGTGCAGAGCTGAATCAGCCTAATTTTCCCAGCCAAGACCCTAGACCTGTAAACAAGCTCAGCCAAAATAAGTAAGATCAATAATGGTACTGAATTAACCTGTGGCTTAGTGCAGATGCATGAGTGAGCTGTACTGAGCCCACCTGATATCAGCAGAACCATCCAGCAGACTCATGCACAAGTGAGCATAAAATGAATGTTTATGATGCTGCATGCACCTGCATTTTTTGGGTTGGTTGTTACATAGCATCAGTGCAGCAGTGGACAACTGATACAAAGACTACCTATTGTTCTCAAAGTATTCAAGGTTAAGTTCTACACCAAGGTTGGCAAATGTTTTCTGGAAAGCATCAGATAGTAAAAATTTTGGATTTTGTAGGCCAAATGCAATCTCTGTTGCATATTCCTTATTGTCTTCTTTTTTCTTTTCACAACTCCTTACAAATATAAAAACCATTCTTAATTTGGGGTCTGTAAATAAAGGGCTGCTGGCCAGATTTGGGCAATGGGCTATAATTTGCTGACCTCTTTTATATCATGCAAAGATATGACATTGCTAACATGATACAGAATAAAAGATGTCAGAGCTCAAGATGCAAAGAAAATAGAGCAAATTAATGCAATAAAATCATATAATTTTAAAAATAGAATTATATTAGTATTTTCATTTCTAATTTTCCATGTTTAGCTTCAGTGGTATGCTGGTAAAAGTTTAATATCCAGCTGTTAGTTGGGAATAAATACTACCACCAGGGCCAATTTGAAGTTACCAGTGGAATGGAATTGAGAAGAGATATATACAAGAGCTGAATCCAGCACATGGTTGTACTGCTTGCCTATTTTATTACCCATAACATAGTTCATCCATAATTATAAAAGAAACTGATTATAATTCAGATAATGTGTTTTGTTACACTGACTTACTCTTTTCTCTCAGCTCACTTTACTGGTCCCAGTAAGTTTTGGTTTTGTGACCATTATCCTGGAAAAGATTACTATCTTTGCAGTTGCTCTCCTCTGTAAGTGATTTGAATTCCATTTATCTATGAACTATTTTCAAAGAAAACCAATTTATGACAAACTTGCCTGTATTGGTTTGATCATCTCCAGTGGAAGAAGAGGAAACTGTCTCGTCTTCAGGCATAGTTATCAGAGTCTTTTAAAACCTAATTAGAGGCCGGGCGGTGGCTCAAGCCTGTAATCCCAGCACTTTGGGAGGCTGAGACGGGCGGATCACGAGGTCAGGAGATCGAGACCATCCTGGCTAACACGGTGAAACCCCGTCTCTACTAAAAAAAATACAAAAACCTAGCCGGGCGCGGTGGCGGGCGCCTGTAGTCCCAGCTACTCGGGAGGCTGAGGCAGGAGAATGGCGTAAACCCGGGAGGCGGAACTTGCAGTGAGCTGAGATCCAGCCACTGTGCTCCAGCCTGGGCGACAGAGCGAGACTCCATCTCAAAAATAAATAAATAAATAAATAAAACCCAATTAGAAAGAAAAATATGTAAATATCATGAATCTAAATTAGTTTGTATTTAATTTTACTAAAATGTGCAATTCAAGAACTGTCAGGAAAAATTTCTACTATAAAAGATATGAGATATATAATATATATTCTTATATATATATTCTTATATATATTATGTATCAGTACTAAATTATATGTAAAATGTAAGGAAGTCCAACAATGTACTCTTTTTCTTATTAGGACTATTATGATCTCATTCAGAAATATCAAATATAAAAATCTTCATTAAAGAGGAATCTTTGATCTTTTACTTTGCTGGTAACTTACACCAATACCTAGGCTGACCATGAGATAATTTAGCATTGGCAATTGCAGCTATGGGTTCAAAGCCCTGGGGAGATTCTAGAATCTACGATGTTTTCATTTCATATAATAAAAGTTTAACTTTACTACCATCTCTTCTTTACCTTCCTTCAGTTCCTTTTCAAAATATTTTAAGAGTAGAGCAAAAAGCGCAATGGATTTCTATATGTCCATCAACCAATTTCAACAGTTATCAATTTGTGGTCAATTCTGAATTCTATACATCCACCAACTGCCCTGTCTCCCCTACTTCTGATAATGGTTAAGCAAATCACAAGCATCATATTATTGTATCTGTAAATACTTCAAAAAATTTTTAAACATAGCCATAATATCAATAATGTAATTAACACAGTTAAAGATATTTTAATATCACTAAACATCTTTTGTGTTCACATTTTTGTCTCATATTCTCTGTTTTTAAGAATGGTTTAAAGTAATAATACAAAAAAGGTCCATACATAGCATTTAAGTGAAATGTCTCTTAATTATCTTTTAGTCTATGTGTTCTCTGTTCCATTTTTTTCTCACTCTACTTTACCTATGTAAATATCAAATATTTTGTCCTATAGATTTTTCCACATCGCTGGCAACCTCCCTGTGCTGTATTTAACAAGTTTCTCTGTTCCCTATAATTCCTGCAAATTGGTATTAATTAGAAGCCTAAAGTGCTGAACAGAAAGAAAATAATTCTATAAACATAGAAATAACAATTGTCTCATTTAATTTGCAGATCTAAATCATTAAAGAGTTTAGAGACTGGAAATCATCTAATTTATTTTTTGTTTGTTTGTTTTACAAGTCAGAAAATCTTGACTGAAATTAGTAAATTAATGCAATGAAAAAAGACTTCTTAGACAAAAGTGCTATGAAAGAAAACTCTAAATTCAAGACTAGTGCTCTTCCAAATAAACCACTCTACCTCATAAAGACCAACTTTTAAAGAAAAGGTAGCTATAGAAAAGAGCATAACTAAATGTTGAAAGAATATAACAGTGTTTTATGGACATTAACTTTTTTAATTCAATGAAGATTATAGTTGAAACATATAATTTTATTTTCTCTACTACACAAAATTACCAGAAAAACTAAATAATATTAACAAGAAAATTAATTCCTCCAGTAAGATAGAACTGGGTAAATTGAAAAAAAAAGTGCTTCTACTACTATTAAAAAAATCCGGTTGAAATATAATTTTTGAATCTTCAGAAAAGCATCTAAGAATTAGCAAGGTAATAAGGAATACATAGTTTCAGATCTAATAGAAGTCAAAAATCCAGAGAAGTGAGACTAACATTTTAGGCCACTTTTGCCCTTGGGGCAACATCTGACCCAACTGAGACGCTGGGCAGTACTTGTAAGGGCCACATAAAACTTTGGAAACAGAAGATGGAATCCAGACTCTGCCAAGTGTAGGTGCCCTGAGAAATTAACCCATTCCTAGGACTGAGACCCCAAAAGTCTGTATTTTAAGAAACAGAATGAAACAGAAATAAAGTCTATGAGATGACTGCCCATAGACTGAAGCCCAGCCTCAAATTACCTGGGTAATTCCAAACTTCAGTAAGGCCATTCTTGCCCATTTTGTGTGTTCACTCAAAGGTCACTCAACATACAAAATGACTACATAACCAAATTCAACAGAAACAAAAGACAACATAAACTAATCCAAAGTTACTCTAAAGAGCAAAATTACCAGATAATATATCAATAGACAACTTTGCTTAACATCTTTATAAATCAATCACGTTTATAACATCAAATTTTAAAATGTCAGAACTAAAAATAATAAAAATTAATATTGTAAATTTGAAAAGCAGCCAGTTAGAAATCTGTGAACTGACAACTGCCATAACTGCAATTCTAAACTCCCTGGTTAAATCTTAATGTAGCTGTGACTAGGCTGAAGAAGGAATCAGTAAAGCAAATTTAGAAAAAAAAAACTACCTTGAATAAAGCATGCCGTTACATAAGAACAGAACAGAGCCCTCACATCTACACATCTACAACCATCTGATCTTTGACAAACCTGGCAAAAACAAGAAATGGGGAAAGGATTTATTAATGGTAGTGGGAAAACCGGCCAGCCATATGTAGAAAGCTGAAGCTGGATCCCTTCCTTATACCTTATACAAAAATTAATTCAAGATGGATCAAAGACTTAAATGTTAGACCTAAAACCATAAAAACCCTAAAAGAAAACCTAGGCAATACCATTCAGGACATAGGCATGGGCAAGGACTTCATGTCTAAAACACCAAAAGCAATAGCAACAAAAGCCAAAATTGACAAATGAGATCTAATTAAACTAAAGAGCTTCTGCACAGCAAAAGAAACTACCATCAGAGTGAACAGGCAACCCACAGAATGGGAGAAAATTTTTGCAATCTACTCATCTGACAAAGGGCTAATATCCAGAATCTACAAAGCACTCAAACAAATTTACAAGAAAAAACCAAACAACCCATCAAAAAGTGGGCAAAGGATATGAACAGACACTTCTCAAAAGAAGACATTTATGCAGCCAACAGACACATGAAAAAATGCTCATCATCACTGGCCATCAGGGAAATGCAAATGAGATCAAAACCACAATGAGATACCATCTCACACCAGTTAGAACGGCAGTCATTAAAAAGTCAGGAAACAACAGGTGCTGGAGAGGATGTGGAGAAATAGGAACACTTTTATACTGTTGATGGGACTGTAAACTAGTTCAACCATTGTGGAAGACAGTGTGGCGATTCCTCAAGGATCTAGAACTAGAAATACCATTTGACCCAGTCATCTCATTACTGGGTATATACCCAAAGGATTATAAATCATGCTGCTGTACAGACACATGCACACATTATGTTTATTGTGGCGCTATTCACAATAGCAAAGACTTGGAACCAACTGTCCATCAATGATAGACTGGATTAAGAAAATGTGGCACATATACACCATGGAATACTATGCAGCCATAAAAAAGGATGAGTGCATGTCCTTTGCAGGGACGTGGATGAAGCTGGAAACCATCATTCTCAGCAAACTATCACAACCACAAAAATCCAAACACCACATGTTCTCACTCATAAGTGGGAATTGAAAAATGAGAACACTTGGACACAGGATGGGGAACATCACACAATGGGGCCTGTCCTGGGGTGGGTGGAGGGGGAGATAGCATTAGGAGGTATACTTAATGTAAATGACGAGTGAATGGGTGCAGCACACCAACATGGCACATGTATACATATGTAACAAACCTGCATGTTGTGCACATGTATCCTAGAATTTAAAGTATAAAAAAAAAAATCACAAGCAAGCATAAGTTCAACACTCCTGGCCTCTACTTTTGGGAAGATGGAATAGATACACTTTTACTTATTCCTTCCTGTAAGTACAAGAAAAAACTCTAGGTGCATTATATATAAAATCAACATAAGAAGACTGAAAGGTGTAGAGAAGAAGGCAGACTGGCTAGAAGACTTGTTACCAGAGAAATAAGGAGGTAGTAAATTTCGGAGATTTTCTCTATGCTTTGTATATTTCAAACGTGAAGCAGAAGTGACCAGCAACCCAGAAATGCCAGTGGGTATAGACAAAATAAAGCTCCAACGAAAGCCTGCTTTCTTTAGCCAAGAGACCAGTAAAAGAGCGGTTTAGTAAGAGAGAATACATTAAGACAATAACATCTCTACTACACATCAGAAAAAAACTGACCCGTTCAGGCACGGTGGCTCACGCCTGTAATCCCAGCACTTTGGGAGACTGAGGCGGGTGGATCACAAGACCATCCTGACTAACACGGTGAAGTGAAACCCCATCTCTACTAAAAATACGAAAAAAGCCGGGCGTGGTGGCAGGCGCCTGTAGTCCCAGCTACTCGGGAGGCTGAGGCAGGAGAATGGCGTGAACCTGGGAGGCGGAGCTTGCAGTGAGCCGAGATCGCGCCTCTGCACTCCAGTCTGGGCAACAGTCAAGACTCCGTCTCAAACAAAACAAAATAAAAAAAAAAAAAAAAAAAAAACAAGGGAAAAAACTGCCCTCACAAAGACTGAATCAGAAGCCTAGACTATATCTACCCTGGATAGGCTCTAATGAGGACCCCAAATTTCCTACTGGGGTGGTATCAGAGGAAACAGTAGGGATTAAAGACTTTCGTCCTTACTGATTGGACTCAAGCACCACACCCTACTCCCCAACTCTCCCACCATTTCAAGGTCATGTGAAAACTATGTGGGGAGCCTGGACTTCCACCCACACCCAGAAGTAAAGAAGTACCTTTATTCTTCCCCATGGGATAGTATGAGACATTACTTGCACCACAACCCAGCAGTAAAAAGGCTACACCACTCTCATGGTGTCAGTGGAAGCCACATAGAGAGAAGTAACAAGGCATTCCTCCTACCCCTTCCAGCCAGAAGGAGCTGGAACTCCCACCCTTGCCCAGCAGTAAAAGTGCCAAGTGCAAATTCCATCTATGAAAATGACTAAAATTTAAAAAATAGTTGCAACATGAAATGCTGGCAAGTATGTGGAGAAACTGGTCACTTATGCATTGCTGGTTAGAATGCAAAATGATGTAACCACTCTGGAAAATACTTTGGCAGTTCCTTTTCTATCTAAAGATGAACTTAATAAGACTCAGCAATTGCACTCTTAAACATATATCCCAGATAAAACTTTTCATTCAGATTGTACATGAATATTCTTAGCAGTTTTGTCTACAATAGCCAAAACCTGCACACTACCTAGATGTCTCTCAGTGGGTGAATGGCTAAACAAATTGCAATACATCCATACCATGGAATACAATCCAGAAAAAAAGAAAGACTATTGATACATGCAACGATTTTGATGAACTCCACACTAATTATGTTGAGTGAAAAAACCTGCAATCTCAAAAGGATACACATTGCATGATTCCATTTATATTCATGACACAACATAATTACAGAGTGGGAGAACAGATTAGCAGTTGCCTAGGCCTAGAGATAGAGGAGGAGTAATATCAAGGAATGCTGTGGTGGGGTAAGTCTCATGATGTTGGTGATGGTATACAAAGCTACACATATAATAAAAGTTCACAGAGCTGTACACACACACACACACACACAGAGACACATACACACACAAATAACTGCAAGTATTACCGCTGAAATCTGAATAAGTTCCATGACCTGTATCATATAAATTTTATGGTATTACTGTTGTAATCTAGTTTTATATGATGTTAGCATAACACTGGGAGCTGATAGTTGAAGGAGCACAGGACTTTCCTGTGTATTTCTAAGCAATTTCCTATAAAACTATAATTATTTCAAAATAAAAAGCTTCTCAAGGCTGAACCAGGAAGAGATTGAAACTCTGAATAGACCCATAATGAGTTCCAAAATTTAATCAGTAATAAAAATCCTACCAACCAGAAAAAGTCCAGGACCAGAGAGATTCATTGCCAAATTCTACCGGACATATAAAGAAGAACTGTTACCATTCCTACTGAAATTATTCCAAAAATCAAGGAGGAGGAATTCCTCCTAGACTCATTCTATTAGGCCAGCATCATTCTGATACCAAAATCTGGCAGAGACACAATGAAAAGAAAAATTTCAGGTCACTCTCCTTGATGAACATAGATGCAAAATTCTCAACAAAATACTAGCAAACCAAATTCAATAGCACATCAAAAGCTAATCCACCACAATCAAGTAGGCTTTTTAAGTGGGATGTAAGGCCGGTTCAACACACACAAGTCAATAATGTCATTTAGTACACAAACAGAAATAAAAACTACATGATCATCTCAATAGATGCAGAAAAGTCTTTTGATAAGATTTAACATCCATTCATGTTAAAAACTTGCAACAAACCTGGCATCAAAGGAACATATCTCAAAATAATAAGAGCCATCTAATAAGACAAACCCACAGTCATCATCATACTGAATGGGCAAAAGCTGGAATCACTTCCCTTGAGAACCAGAACAAGACAAGGATGCCCTCTGTCACCACTTCTATTCAATGTAGTACTGGCAGTCCTGGCCACAGCAATCATGCAGAAGGAATAAATAAAAGGCATCCAAATAGAGACAGGGTTAAAGTATCCTTGTTTGCAGACAATATGTTTCTATATCTAAAAAAAAAAAAAACCGATAGTCTCTGCCCAAAAGACTCCTAGATCTGATAAAGAATTTCAGCAAGTTTCGGGATACAAAATCCCAGCTGAATGCCAAGTCAAGAACACAATCCCATTCACAATAACCACACACAAAACATTACCTAGGAATACAGCTAACCAGGAGGTGAAAGATCTCTACAATGAGAATTACAAAACACTACTGAAAGAAATCACAGATGACATAAATGGAAAATTATTCCATAGTCTTGGATTTGAAGAATCAACATTGTTAAAATGGCCACACTTCCCAAAGCAATTTACAGATACTCTCCGGGACGCCCCACAGCCGCCGCAGGACCAGGGTGTCTTTGTCTTTTCTTATTAGAGACAAACCCGCCCCTCCCTCCCTCCGGCGGCCCCACCCCACCCCGAGGGCCCCCGGCCGGCTCCGCGCAAGTTGACGAGGGTCCCAGGCGCACGTCCTCGCCGCGACTCACCTCGCTCCGCTGGCCGGCGGCGTCCCCGCAGGCATTGCCCGGGCGGCCCGGTCACGGCGGACCCCGCTCGGCGCCCGGCCCCGGCTCCGAGCGCCTCCGCCCATGGCCCGCGCCCCAGCCCTCCCGGCTCCGGCTGCGGCTTGACTCCGCTCCGGCTTGCCCGGCGGAGGCGACGGCGGCGGCCCGGCGCGGCATGGAGGCCGCTGGGCGGACGGGTGAGGCCGGGGCTGGGGCTGGGGCGCGGGCGCGGGCGCGGGCCGGGGCCCGTGACGCAGCGAGCGACCCTCCAGCCCGTCCGCGCGCGCGCAGGAAACTTCTGGCTGAGCGGCGAGGGGCGGGGCGGGCGTGGAGGGGCGGGGCAGGGGCGGGAGGGCGTGGAGGGGCGGGGCAGGGGCGGGAGGGCGTGGAGGGGCGGGGCCGGGGGCGGGGCGGGCGGGGTGCCGGGAGGATCCGCCCGGCCCGAGATGCGCGCTCCCGAGCGACCCTTCCCCGTCGCCGCCCGGCGCCCCATCCCGCCCCTGGGTCGGGGAAGTTGGACCCCGCCCGCGCCCCCTCCACGCCCCCGCACTGGGCTCCTCCATCTTGCTCCCCCGCCAATGCCGGGCGTGGGGTGCACCAGAGGGCGCTCGCGGGAGGCTCCAGCGGGGTGGGAGGGGAGCACCTAAGTCAGCCCATCAGAGAGGCCATCCCTCACCGTGCTCTCCCAGGGAGAAGATGAGCCACCAGCCCCTTCTCATCCACCCTCCCACACCTGGGAACGGTGCATCTCTGGACCCCGGTGGGAGCCGGAGCGGGGGCTGCTAGAATTTCCAGATGGCAGCCACTGCCCCACCCACCTTCCCCAAAGGTGTTCCTGAGAGAACTCCTAGAGAGACGCAGAGTCGGGTGGGGTGGGGCAAGTGCCTGGTCTCCCTGCCCTCCGTGATCTGTGAAGACACCACCCAGCAGGGCTTCCACCCATGCACTGAGGGGAGGCAGCTCCCGTCCTGGGCCCAGCATGCCCCATGCTCTCAGCCAAGTCTCTCCCAGCAGGGCCTGGCTGGCTCTGCCATGGCGGGTTCCGTGGGTGTCAGGAAGCCCCCGGGGGCCCTGCAGTCCTGGTGTCCCACGTCCCTACCCCAACTGCCCGGCAGGAGGGCCCTCATGACCATGGGGCCCCGTGGTGTTTGCCCTGGGTCTCCTGGAGTGGCTTCTGGCACAGAGCTCCCAGGGCTGGGGTGAGTCGGCTCTGCAGAGTGTCAGCCTGGAGGAAGTAAGAGGTGAGCAGGCCTCGCAATGTCTTGCAGGCCCCAGGAACTGCAGAGACAGAACCCACACGCAGGCCAGGCCCATGGCTGCCTTCCAGGTGGACCCAACGCTTCCTGAGGCCTCCTGTGTCTGGGGACCCTGGGTTGGCCCTCAGGGTGTGACCAGGGCTGGAGGAGAAACAGGGCAGGGAGGAAGAAACCTCGAGACAGAGGGAGCCTGAGCTTCATGGACGCCTCGGCAAGCCCATTGCCACATAGACCAGCCACACCTGGCCGTGGCCTCTCTGGGCCGCTCAGAGCAGATCTGGGTCTGAAGCGTGATGGCCTGCCTGGCTGCATGACCTGGGCAGGTGTCCTTAGCGCCTGAGCCTTGGTCTCCTCACCTGTGACATGGGTTTAGTCATTGTTCCTGTGCAGAGGGTGGCCATGGCTGTGAGACAAAGGAGCTGTTTGCCTGGCTGGGACCTGGGTGCCTGGCATGTCCACGGCTGCCTTGGTTATCTCCGTAGACCTTCCTGCCGGAGGACAGACAGGGAAGCTGGGCAGAGCCTGGGGAGGAGCGAGGCCCAGCGGTTGGGGGTCTTCTCACTCCCACTCCCAGGGAACACCCGGCAGGTAAGGTGCATTTGGACATCCCGGTTTTGTTTTAGCAGGCCTGCAGGGCTGGGGGAAGCCGCAAGCCTCCCAGGGGACCACGCCTCTGGTTTGGTGTCCTGGCAGCATAGCGGCCATCCAGGGCTGCAGGGACAGCAGAGGTGGGGGCCTGTGGCCTGGGAGGCGCAGGATGGGGTCTCCTCTCTGCTGGACTGGACTGGCCCTCACTCCCTTCCCCTGGGGGTGGACGCAGGTCTGGGGAGAGGGACGTAGAGGGGACCGGGCAGTGCGAAGCCTCGGACTTTCTTGTGTTTTGTAAGCAAGAGTGGAACGGCCAGCTCCCCCAGTGCCTAGAGGCCAGCCCGAGTCCCTGTCCGGGCTGCCGAGGCCTCCGCCCTGGTCTGTCTCCTGGCAGCACCCCTGGCCCAGCCTGCCTGGGCCTGCTCTGAGCCAAGCCTGAGGGGTGGCCGTTGCCCTTGGGTTTAGGAGCTCACCCGGACCCACCAGGCAGGGTTCCCTGGAGGCCTTCCTGGGCAGACGCTGGTGGGAGGGCAGAGCCAGTGGTGGACACAGCATCTGTCCCAGCCTTGGGCCAGCAGGAGGGGGGTCCCAGAATGTCCTAGAAGGCGTTAACCTCGTGTGGCCTGTGCACACAGGGCGGTGGGTGCTGTGGTCCTGCAGGCATAGCTGAGCACATGGGCCCACAGACCCCATGGGGACCCCATGCAGATGCCAGGCAGACCACATGCAGCCCTGACATGGCATCCCACGTGCCCCCAAGCACCCCCTCCTAGCCCCCTTGCAAACCAAGTGGCCCCCACACGGCCCGACTGTGTGGGAGCCCCAACGCACCCCACCAAATCCCCACCGAGTCCCCTCTGCGTCTCTCGGCCCCAGCCTGGCCTCCGCCCCTCGCTGGCTGAGTCGAAGCCAGTTACTGGCAGCAGACGCTGCCCCAGGATGGGCTCCTAATGAGTTGTTTGATCTCGCGCCCCTGTTTGATCAGAGGAGGGAGCTGCTCTGGAATGAAGCAGGTGGCCCCAGACCCAGCGGTTCTGCCCCACGGGGGGCAGGAGGGGACAGAAGGTGCTGGGGGTTAGTCCTGGTGGGGAGGGGAAGCCTGGCGGGGGCATAGCAGGGGCAGGCAGGCCTTGGGCTGTGCTCTCTGTGGGCTGTGCCTTCTCTTGCAAAGCAGTTTTGAGCTGCCACCTGCTCAGGGCTGGGCGGTGGACCCCACGGAACGTGAGCACAGCCTGTGGCCGGAGCCTGTGGAGTCGACGTTCCTGGGAAAAGGATCTTCGCAGACGCGGCCCTAGTCAAGGACCTCCAGGTGGGATCGTTCACGTGGGCCTTCGCTCCAACACTGGCATCCTCAGAAGTCAGAGCAGAGGTCAGAGCCCAGGACGCCAGGAGCCCTCGGGAGCTGGAAGAGGCAGGAATGGGCCTCCCTGCGGCCTCTGGAGGGCATGCGGCCCTGCCCACACCCGAGGCTGGACTTCCGGCCTCCAGCACTGGGAGAGGACGCTTCTGTCGTTCGACACCCCCCGAGGGCGGCACAGGAGCCACAGGAACCCGACACGTCGCCCGAGCTTCCAGTCCACGGGCTGAGCACGGAGATGTCCCGACCAGCAGCCACAGCCCTGCTCTTGGGTCCCAGCAAGGGCCAAGGGAGGCCCTGACGCCTGTCCAGGTGCACACAGCGGGGTCCGAGCACTCGGACCCTCACCTGGGACGTGTGCCTGCTCTTGTGCGGGACGCCCTCCCTAGGCCTGGAAGGAAGGTGAGGACCCAGCACCCGGAGACACCTGGATTTCTGCGCTGGAAGGTGGGGTGTTGCTCCTGCCCACGGGGAAGCGTGCCAAGGGCTGGAGCATGGGCAGGAGAGACCAGGGACGGGCTCAGGGGGTGTGGGTGGGAGTCCGGGGATCTCTGTGCTGCAGCCTGGTCTGGGGCTGCAGGCCGGGCGGGCTGCCCCATGGATGCCTCACCCTCAGGAAGGCTCCTCTGTAGCCCCCAACTCAGGCAGGCCCAGGCCTGGGAGGACCCGAGGGGCACATTCGTCCAGGTTGCCCAGGCCTCAGAGCTTCCTTGGAGCTGGGCTCTGGGCACATGCCAGGGACCCGGGCCCCAGGTTCCCACGAGGCGCTGGGCAGGCAGCCCGGATGGTGGTCTCGGTTTGGGATCGATACTGAAGTCTCTGGAGCCGGGCAGCCCCATGCCAGGAAGGGGTGTTGCTGGGTGCAGTGGGTGAGGGCGGGCACCAGGGCAGCTCACCGCCTGACCCCACCCCACTGCACCCCGCCCACCGGCCTACCCAGGGAGCCTCGCTAGCTTGAGGGATGATTTAGGTGCAGACAGCAAGAGAGGGCCAGGTACTTTGGGGAGAAGCTGACCTGCACCAGTCCTCCTCTGCCCTCCCCATGTGCTGTGTTCCCAGGGCAGGCCCAGTGTGGGGCTGGGGACACATCCACAGGTGGGCCGGGAAAGCCTCCTGGGTGCTGGTGGCCTGGGGTGAGGGGCAGCATTATTGGCGTGATGGATACATTGGGGTCAAAGGTCATTGCAGTGTGACCTGGGAATGGGGCTGCCCATCACTCAGACCTCAGAGGACAGGGATGAAGGGGCCGGAGGCAGTCCTTGCCCCAGTGACCTTCTGGCCCCTCAGCCATAGCCTGCCCTGGCCCTCGCCAGATGGACCCCAGACCAGGCCCTTGGTCTTTCTCCCCAGCCCCTGGGCAGCCTCTGGGGTCTCTGAGGACCCCAGCCTGCCCCCAGCTCTCACGAAGTGAAGGCCTCACTTGGGGCTCTCCCTTGGGAGGGTGCACAGGCCAGAAGGGATGGCTGTGGCCACTGCAGGCCCTGAGGCACCTCGGGCTGGCTGGGGCCTGGAGGACAGGGCAGGGGTCCCTGAACGCCTCCATCCATTTGGTTCGTATAAATGAACTGTGCCTCTGACCCCAGGAAACACAGTCCAGTGCCTCAGGAAAGGGCAAAGCTGTCCCCTGAGGCAGAGGCGAGCTCGTGGGGAGCGGGGGGTGGGGCCAGACTTTTCCCAGGGGTGCAGGCAGAGCTGGGCAGGGCATGCAGCCTGGAGGAAGGCAGGGGCAGGATGAGACAGGGACCCCAGGTGCATTGGAGTGAGGCTGCCAGTCCGCAGCATGTAACGTGCACTCATGGGTGCTGGGCCCTGGACTGGCTGCTGGGGTCTGCCCTCTCCACACAGCGACTGCAGAGACCCCGGGGCATGGTGGGAGAGGCAGAACCAAGCAAGGAGACACACACCAGCTGGGAGCCCTGCACGCCGTCTCCAGTCTGCAGGTTGGCACAGACGCCCCAGCAGCGAGGCATGAGGCCCCCGGTGTTCACCCTGAGGGTGAAGCACGCTACATGCCTTGTGGACCCAGCCAGAGCCTGGGGTGGGGGGCTGCAAACAGTAGCCGTGCACTTACCAGCAGGGGCGGCAGCCCACGCGGAGGCGGGGCAAGCAGGTGGAGGGGAGACTGAAGTGCGGGAAGGCTGAGTGTCCCCTGGTGTATCCGGCCGGTTTCTGGAAGCAGATCCTCCCGAAAGCAGATCCTGAGACCCAGACTCAGTGCAGCCTTCCCAGGAAAACCCAGCAGCGGGGGCAGGCCCGGGCGGAGGGCGGCCAGGCTGGGTGTGAGGGCCACAGACGGGCCCCAGAGCGGAGGGCACAGGACACCTCTCTGTGTCTGTTCAGGAGGAGGCTGGGATATTTAGACCCCACCCCAGTGGTCACTGGCTAAGGCCCTCAGTGCCCAGAGGGTCACCATGCGGGGACAGGAGGGTTGGGGAAGGCCCCAGACACTACCCTGCTAACGAGGGACGTGTTCCTAGCCCCACCCGGCCTCTGCGGGGCAGGCACACCAAGGTGTCAGGACCATGGCGTTCAGTCCTCACCCCCACCCCGTAAACAGGCTGGAGGTGGACTTGGTGTGGTGAGACCTGGGCAGCCTGATCCCAGAGTAAGACATTCGGTTTCCAGGGCTGATGCCTTGAAAGGCAAATATCACCTCTGTTTCCAACACACGTCCATGTGGGCCTGGAGGCGTCTGTGCAGGATCCCCGGGTGGGGCAACTGTCCCATCCTCCCACGTCCACTGTGCCTGTCCCCCATTGAGCCAGGCCAGGGCATCTCTGTGGCTGCTGCTGCATGGATGACCGCAGAAGTCAGGGCATGGCCTCCATTGCCCGTGTTGTGGGGCAAGAAACAGGCTCAGACCCAGAGGCCCTGGGGACCCCATAAAGGGCTGGTTCTAGGGGTCAGCCTGGGGTCTGCCCAAGGACCCCAGGCTCTCAGAAGGGGCTCTATGGGAGACCAGGGAGGGAGGCAGCTGCCTGCTTGGAGGGTGTTTCCAGAGCTGTGTCCCCTGTCCCCAGTCCTCACAGTCAGAACTGGCAAGAAACTGATGCCCAGGCTATGGCGAGGCTGGGATGTGGGGCCTGGTCACCATGGGTGAGACCAGGACGGGGACGGAGAGGCACGCACCTCGGCAGGGGCCCCCCAGGACCCAGAGCCCAGAGACACTGACAGCTCCCACGGACAGCAGCAGGGATGGGGTGTCCTGGGGACACGGGGGCCGCCTGGGGCCCCTGTCGTCCCATCGTCAGCTTCCTGCGCTCTCCCAAGTCCTTATCAACGCCTTCTCTGTTGTCTCGTCCGGTCCCCCGCCACCTGAATGGGGCCATTCCTGGGTGTTCCCTGCACCCTGCCCAGCCATTCCCGCATTCAGTAGGTGTTCAGAGTGTGCAGTGTGGCATCGCCTCCCAGTGCAGCCCCATTCCCCCTTCTCTGGGACCTTCTGGCGCCTTCCCCAGGGCCTCGCCCACCTGGCTCAGGACAGCCCCACCCCCAGTGCCTGGTCGCCTCCTTCCCAGCCCTGAACCAGTCCCTGGGGTCTGTCATCAGATTCACGCCCTCAGCTCTGCCCTGCAGGGCTCTCTGCCTGCTCTGTCCCCAGGTGTCTCCACCATCCAGACTGGCTGGGGAGGGGCCCTGGGCCCTGGGCCCTGGAGGGGAGGGAGGGGATGGGGTAGAGGAGGGCCCTGAGCCCCTCTGGGAGGGTAAGCAAGTGGGGCTCTCGGGCTGCGGAGTCCTCTGCAGAGATGAAACAGCAAAACTCACTCCGGGTGGGTGAGTCCTGAGTGGGGAGAGGGCTCCTTGGTCCCCAGAGCCCCCTCAGGACAGCAGGTGGTGGGGAGAGGGGCAGAGGCCTCTCAGTTCCAGCTCTGGCCCAGCCCTATGATTGCAGGTGGCTCTCAGCACCTGGGCCTCCCTCACCAGGTGACTGTGGAGTCAGTTCCAGCCCCGGGGAGCCGGAGCCGAGGCGCCTCACCCTCTGCTGCTTCATCAGGGATCTCTCAATGGGAGCCTCCCACTGCCCAGGTCAGCCCCGGATCACACATCACACGGGGATGGGCGGCATCACCCCTGGTCTAAAATTCCACTTCTCAAATCAGCCGGTCCTGCCCCTGATGAGGCCAACCCGCCACCTGGCCACGGGCCGGCCCAGTCTGTGCCTCAGTCCTTCATCTGAGGATGGCAAAGAGGCTGGAGCTGCAGAGGTCACTCAGAGGCTGGAGTGGGGCCAGGTGCTCTTGGTGGGGACTCTCTGGCTCTCTCTTTGTCTTTTGGGGGCAGGAGCCCTGGGGCAACAGGACGCTGTGGATAGGAGAGTCGGCAGACGCCCCACCTGCCCAGGGGGATTCGACCAGGGCTCCCTTCCGCTCCACCATCAGGGCCTGCGGGCCGAAGCCCACCCCAGGAGACAGGGAGTCGGCCTGGCCCGTCTCGAGAGGGGGTCTGCACCCAGTCCCCTCACAGCCTGGCCAGATGGAGCCCCGAGCAGGAGGTGCTGAGTGGAGGCAGGGCTGGGCCTGCCTGGGCGCTGGCAGCAGGGTTGCCAGGCAACCACCTTGTGCATCCGGCGTTTCCATCTCCGTAGGGTGGAGGAACCCGGGTTCCAATATTTATGTCTTGCCGCTTGCTAAGGCGCGGCAGTGTTCACGCTGGACGGCCGGGAAAGGGAGGTGCGGCCCGCCGGCCCTGGAGGGTGGGGTGGCTCTGGAGCTCCAGGCTCCCACCCCCAGCCCTGCCCCCAGGAGGGGCTGACAGTTCTCTCGGCGGCTGCTGTGGCTTAAAGCTGAGAGGCCAAGCAGCTTCGACGGTGGAACTCCAGGCTCAGGGGGCGGAGGGGGACCTTCCTGCTAGACCCAAAATGACAGCGGGAGCTGCCTGTCCCCTCTGCCTGGGCCACAGTGAGGAGAGGCCGTGCCGGGTGCAGCCCCTCCTGGGTCCCTTCAGGCAAGGCCAGGTCTCCATGGGCCTCTGTACAGAGCAGGGTTGCGGAGGCACCAGGGTCTAGCCGCGTCTCCATAGGCCTCAGCTTCCCCAAAAGTGCCGTGGTGATCCTGGGTGGCCTGGCGGTGCTCTGACAGTTCGGGGGGACCACAGCCCAGAGGCCCTGCAGGCCAGAGGATGGGGGCCCCATGGGCTCCCAGAGAGGAACATCAGGTGTCAGAGACGGCCCCACCGGGAAGGTCCCCACTGTCCTGGGACGCTGTCCCAGGGCTTCCTGCGGTGAGGGCCGTGGGGGCCTCCAGCCAGGCATGGGAGCCTCAGGATGTCGATCCTGTGGCCAGGGGTCCAGTGTGGTCCACTCCCCAAGGGCTGAGCCCCCGCACCTGGCCAGGGGAGCTGGAGCGCCCAGCTGGGTGGAGGGCAGGGTCTTCCAGCGCCTTCCGTGGTCCATCTTCTCCTGAACCCAGAACTCCTGCCAGTTCAGGCTGGGAGTGGGGCGCTCCCTGCAAGTCAGTCCTGCAGACCCCCTGGAAGGGTCAGGGCCTGGGTGGAGAGGAGGCCTCCATGTGGGTGAGGGCTTCTGGCTGTGGTCCCATCCTTCCGTGGGACCACCTCGAGGGACCCCAGCCCCCCCACCCTGCAGGCAACGCTGAGCCTCAGTCTTCCCAGGCAACGGAGGGTGGGGGCCCAACCTGCTCTAAACAGCTGTGGCTCGGTGGCCCATGCCCTGACCTGCCTGCCCTGAGGGGAAGTCCCCGGGTCCCCAGGTGGCCTGGGCTCTGGTTGCCCACCTGGGCCGTTACCTGTGCTTCCGAATCCTTGTGCAAACCAGGACATCCTGGACCTGGGGGGTCCCCTGCTCAGGTACCAGCTGGGGCTGCCCACGCCCCTGAGTGCAGCTAGCAGAGCAGAGGAGCACTGACACCAAGACCCCTCTACTGTGTGCTCCCGTCCAGCCCAACGGGGGCCCAGCCCAGGCCACACCAGCCCCGGCCTCCTGCTTCTCTCCCCTTGGCCTAGGAGCTTCAGGGAGAGGCAGGAAGTGCTACAGGGCAGAGGGGATTACAGGATGGGATGGGCTTGAAGGGGGTCGGTGCACGGTAACCCCTTGGTTTCTAGGTCCAGGGATGGGGACCTCTGCACCCTGCCCCTCCACCTGCCGACGCAGGGACAGCTGTGCCCGGACCCCCGTGGCTCCTATCGTCCCATCCACCAGATGCCCAGGGCTCCTCCTGCCACCGCCCTCACCTCCCGCTGTGAAACCTGAACGTCACAGCTCTGGGCCCTGGGTTCACCCACACTGCAGAGCCGAGCCCCTCCCCCAGGCCTGCAGTGCCCGCTCCAGCAACTTAAACTTGAACTCAGTGCTGGCCCAGGAGCTGATGGGAAGAACTGCCCAGCCTCCCCCAGCCCCACAGTCCAGCCTGACCCACCTTGGACGCTGGGGTCCTGGGGGCAGCGCAGGCAGTTGGGGGAGACTCCCCTGGCCCGGCCGAGTAGGGAGGGGTCCCTGGAGGGAAGTCCCCCCAGCTTTGTACAAGGGTCTGTCCTGGGACAGGGGAGCGGCTTTCCCAGGCGTGCAGTACCCAGGGCCCCGGCACAGCTCACAGGTCAGCCCCACAGGGCACCTCCTGTCCTCGCCCTCTAGCATTGCTGGGTTTCCCACTGGGACCAGGCCTGGGTCAGCCCATCTCTCCCTCCTGGGGTCCTGGAGGCACAGGGCAGCCAGGAATCCGGGTACCTGGGAACTCCAGAAACCCAAAGCCAAGGCTCCTGCAGAGGGTCCAGGGGCTTCCGAAGACCACAAATGCCAGTCCCTGCCACTCCCAGGAGGAGGGGCCACCCAGTTGCAGCCGCTGGACCTGCAGGCAGACGAGACCCTTAGCCGCACACGGGAGACCAGAATTGAAGGCGCTTGGGAGGCTGGAGGCGAAGGCCCACGGGCCTCCTGGATTCTGGGATTTTCCCTTTATCAAACAAACAATGTGTGGGTCAGATTCTATGTGCAAAATGCACCTGGAGGATGGCCCCAGGTGCCAGGGGCTGCTCAGAACTGGTGGGCGGGGTGACTGCAGACGGAGGGCCCTGAGCCAGCCCCACAGCCCGGGACCTGGGCCCCCATCCCAGCTGGCTGTCTTGCAACAAGGGACGGGGCTCCCGCAGGCTCAGCCCCCCAGCCCTGTGGCAGTGGGAGCTGAGCCCCCTATCCCCAGGCCCCTCCCAGCCTGCTTGGCCTGGCCCCCTCCACTGATGGGGGAGACCCCAGGACCTCAGCCTCTCCAGGGGCCTTCGGAGGAGGACAGGGCCGTGCTGCTGAGGAGTGTGGAGGGTGCCGGGGAGGCTGGGTAGGGGCTCTGGGTGGGTATGGAGGTAGGACCAGGGCTGGTGTGCTTCAGGCCTAGGGGGGAGGGAGACTGATTGGGCGGGACAGGGTGACAGCAGCATTGAGGCCTCAGCAGGGACAGAGCTGGTGCAGGTCATCGAAGGGCTTGGGGGCCGGCTAAGGGGATGGTACATTTTTCTTATGGGCAGTGGGGAGCCATAGATGGTCCTTGAGTGAAGGGATCACGAGTTGATTCCTGAAGGAGGCTGAGAGCTACCAGGGACTGCGCCCGTCCAGGTATGGAGAGGGTAAGCAGAAGGGTCCAGTCGTGTGTGAAAACAAGTCCTCCTCGATCTCAGACCCCGAACAAGAGAACTGGGACATCCCCCCACGCGCCCGAACAAGAGGGCTGGGACATCCTCCCACACGCCCGAACAAGAGGGCTGGGATGACCCCCACACGCTTGAACAAGAGGGCTGGGATGACCCCCACACGCTTGAACAAGAGGGCTGGGACGTCCCCCACACGCTCTCCCTCCATTCCCCGATGTCCACGTCAGGGAGGTGGTCTTCCCCCAGCCGCCCAGCACCCACCCTGGTGCCTCTCTGGGGGTCCTCCCAGGGAACCCCTTGCAGAAACTCCCCTGGCCTCTGGGGTCCCTGCCCCCTGCCCTCCCTCACACCATACCCCAGAGCTGGGCCCAGGACTTTTGCCACTTGGGGCAGAGAATTTAGGACTTTTCCTTATGAGCTGAGACACAGGGCCCTGCCCACCCTGGAACGGTGGGAAATGGCTGGCCGGTGGGCAGGTCACAAGACACCCTGTGTCTCTAGACGGGCAGGGAGGAGCACACGGAAGCCCCGGGCTTTGGGACGTCTTCGCCTCATGCCTGCGCGTGGGGTAAATCGGCCAGGCATCAGGACCTCCTCCCATGTCCGTCCAGCCGGAGCAGCCGCACAGAGTACCCTGTTTCTCTCTCTTGAAGATAATCAGGGCCCAAACAATGTCTTGTCTCTCTGAGTGTGTTCACGTGTCACCCTCAGGAGTGACTGTTTCAATGTTTTGCTGAAGCAGAGGCTGCAGAGTCCCCTCTCTCTCCAGGCTGCCTCTCGTGTGTGCCTCAGGCCTTTGACATCACCAGGAGAGCTGGAGACAGGCCCAGGGACCTGAGAGGGCTCGGCGAGGGACTGGCTGGTCACCCGGGCCCCGGCGTCCCAGTGCCCCTCACACACAGGGTGCTTTCTCGCCAGGGCCTCTGGGCGGGACCCCCGGGGCTGCACGGGAACCTGCCTCAGCCTGAACCTTGGGGTGGCTCTAGATGCCAGGCGAGGACATCCATCCTGCCCAGGGCTGTGGCTGTGGCCCTCAGCCCCCAGCCCCTCGGGGACCCAGGCCCAGCCAACCCCTCCCTGGGTCTCTCTCGACTCCAGTGACTGAGTCCTCCCAGAAACGATTTCCCTGGCCTCTGAGTCTCCGGTGCCGTCCGGGGTATCCAGATGGAGCTGGGGATAGGCGGGGGGCCCCGAGGGGCGGCCTGGCAGCAGCCTGGCTGAAGCTGAATGCTCCCTATTGATCCGGGACAATTATGGGATGGTGAGACCCATTATGTCACTCGCACACCATTAGAGAGTTTAAAAATATCAACTGATCACCAACGCAGCAGGCCAGAGTTCAGGCAGGACACTGGGCGCTTTGTTAAGAACCCAAGGGCACGGAGAAGCCACCCCCCGGGCCGGGGGATGTGTGAATCTGGCCCTCCGAGGGGCACACTTGGTCCCCGGGGTGGGGAGGGGGCAGACAGACCCTCCTCGGCTTGGGCCTGGCCCCTGGGTACTCAGGTCCATTCTGGGGCCCGGGAGCCCTTGGAGGTGGACTTGAGCACTGCGGGTGCGTGGAGGGGTGTCACCCCTGAAACGCACCCTCACCTCCACTCTGCCACTGACTCGACACCCTCCCTGGCCAGGCTCGGGGCTCCGGGGAAAGGGGTGCAGCCTCCCAGGCCTCCCCGTTGTGTGTGGGAGGGGGTTTCGGGGGAAACATTTAGAAGAAGATGGAGAATTCCAGCCCACAAGCCGGGAGGCTGAGGTGCAAGTGACGTCAGAACCGAGACTGGGAACCGGGGGAGCCGGTTTCCCCTGAGAGAACCCCAGCCTGCAGGACATGTTGAGGGGATGTTGGGCCGAGGGCACCCGTGGGAGACGGGACCGCACTGCAGGCCCCCAGTTCCAGAACCCCGGGCAGCCCCGGACACCAGCGGGAGGGGTGCGGCCCCGTGGGAAGCCCCGACCCTTGCCTGGCAGTGGGGGTCCTGCTCAGCCCCCACCTGCAGCCCCACTCCCAAGGCCTGGCGAGCGTCTCTCCGCCGAGATCAGGAGGGCCTCATCGTCATAGAAACAGGCCACATTCCCAGAGTGCACCGGGGCGATTTGTGTCCCTCTCTGGCCAGGGCCTGCGGTGGGTGGGGACCCCTGCGTCCTCAGGTCTGTTAACTGGACCAACAGGGTCAGGCCCCTGGGGGCACCCAGCCCCACCTGTGCGGCTCCCACAGCATGGAAATCATATCTTGTGGTCCCCGCTCCACCCAACCTGGTCTCCCACGACAGCCTTGCCCCGCGATGCCCACAGCCCCGGGCAGACACGCCACACCCGAGCCACTCCGGGCCCAGCACACGAAACAGCCACAAGCCTGGGAACTGGGGGCCCCGGGGCTGGCGGAGGCCGGAAGGATCCTCCCTGGAGCCTCTGGAGGAAGCCGGACCCTGCCAATGCCCAGGTTGGACTCCACCTCCAGCACCGGGGAGGACTGTTTGTTGTTTTAGCCACCAGGTTTGCAGCACGTGGTCAGGACAGCCCCAGGAAGCTAATCTGTTGCCCTGAGCGATGATTATCAGGGAAATCCTTAGAGCAGACGGCTGGCAGCTTATGGCGAATGTGAAATAAATGCAAATGCTGTTATCTTAAGGCAGCCCACCCGCTTCTGACAAGAGGGGCCACGGGCCTGCAGCCCCCGCTGCTGTCCTACGACTCCTGTCAACCCTCCAGGAAGCGGGTGGTGTCAGAGCCTCTGTCCGGGGTCTGCTGGCCTCAAGTGGCCGGGCCTCTGCAGGCCAGAGTGTGCCAGCAGCTCCTCCAGCCCTGACGTGCCTCATGCCCACGCCAGGGCTGAGCGGTGGCACTTCTGGGACTCTGGCCGTGATCAAGACGTGCCCTGGAGGAGGGCCCCAGGCGTGCCGCAGCGGGGCGGGGGGGACCACAGCCGCTCGCCTCGAGCCTCGGAGGACCCTCTGCTTGGTCAGGAGCGAGCTCAGCTGTGCCTCAGAGGGCTGCTCTGTGCTCAAGGTGGAGCTGGGGGCAGCAGGAAGGCGTCGGGGAGCTGGGGCAGCCGTGGAATGTATCAGGAGGGGGTCCTGGGTGGGTCTGAGGATGAGGGAGAGATGGGTCCTGGGTGGGCCTGAAGATGCCAGAGAGATGGGAGGAGGAGACAGGATTCTGAGTGGCGGTTGGCAGGGCGTGGCTGCCCCTTGCAGGTGGCTCAGAGCCCAGCCATGGCCCCACTGGGAGAGAATTTCCTGTCCGCCCGGAGTAAGTGCTGTCTGTCAGACCGAGACGCCTGTCCTTGCCAAGCCAGGGCCCCAGAGCGCCCTTTCCTCTCTTGTGAAGGAAACCAAGATTTATAATAACGCAAAGTGCGTTCGCGCCATGGGAGGGGCCTGCTCCTGCCGGCCGCATCGGCGGCGTCATCTTGGGCTCATCGTGTGGGCTGTGGACGTGGGGCCATCCCTCACCAACATCCACACGAGCCGAGCCAGGGCCTCGAGGGAGGGCCCTGACTCTGGCCTTGCTGGGCCTGGGGCCATGGGGAGACCTCACCTTCCCCCAGTGGCTACTGTGGAGGCCGCACCTGCATCTCTCTCCCCCAGGAAAGGGGGCCCCAATTCCCAAAACCTTCCTTGTACCTCTCGAGGGCCCAAGAGGGGCCAATGTCAGCACCCGGTCAGCAGCACCCAGAGACCCCTCGAGGGCCCGAGACGGCCGACGTCAGCCAGGCACCCGGTCAGCAGCACCCAGAGACCCCTCGAGGGCCCGAGACGGCTGAGGTCAGCCAGGCACCCGGTCAGGGGCACCCAGAGACCCCCCTCGAGGGCCCGAGATGGCCGACATCAGCCAGGCACCCGGTCAGCAGCACCCAGAGACCCCTTGATGGCCTGAGACGGCAGACGTCAGCCAGGCACCCGGTCAGGGGCACCCAGAGACCCCCTCGAGGCCCAGCGGTGTCAGAGAATCGGCTGGAATCACTGTTGCTGGTGTCTGTGGTGGGTGGGGGTCCCCACCTCAACTCTATCTTCATACCTGCTCAGGGCTCACAGGCCAAGAGGCTGGGCAGCTGCTCACAGGGCTGGTGCTGGAGCCTGTCCGCAGGCCCTGGCCCTGCCCACCATCCGCCGCCCACTCGCTCTTCTTCCTGGCCTCCTGGGCCCCAGGCCGCGATGGAGCAGAGGCCGCACCTCCAGGACCCGGGCACAGCTCACCTTCCGCGGAGGCTGCTCCATGCTCAGCAGGCAGGGCTGGCGGAGGTGCCAGGCTGGGCAGAGGGGCCTGGGGACCGTGGGGCCAGGGCTGAGAGCACCCCCTCTCGCTTGCCTCCTCACTGCCCTTTTGGCCTCCAGAGGGCTCAGGACCCATGGCTGGACCTCCTCGTGCCTCCCTGGAGGCTCTGCTCCTGGCCCCAGTGTCTGGAAGCCTTCTTGGTCCTTTTCCCCACCCAGCCTGGGGGAGGCGGAGGCTCACCAGGACTCGTGCCGGGAGGGGCACCCACGCACGGGAGCTACGTTCACACCTGAGCCCGCTTGAGAGGATCTGGCACAGCAGCCGGGGACGGCTGACCCTTACGGATGGGAGCAGGGCCAGGTGGGGATGGGCGTGGAGCCTTCATCTTTCCTCCTCCTCCGCTTAGGCTCCAGGCCCCCCAGCCAGCCACGCCTTCCCAGCCTTCCCCTAGAACCCCAGGAGGTGGGGGCACCCCGCTGACCTAAACTCCTGGCCCCCCCATAGGTGGGCAGGAGCCCGTCTGACACCACCTGGTCCCTTCCTGATGGACCCACATGGGCCTGTGGAGCCGGGCACATGGCCTGGCCAGCTCTGGGGGTCTGGGCGCAGGTGGAGAAGGCTAAGGGGGGCGCAGGCGGTGGGGTGCCTGGAGGGGGGTGCAGCCAGGTCTACAGCCCTGGCCCGAGGCCCTCCCAACCCTGTAGCCCCAGCACCCGGGGTCTCAGGCACACCCTTCCATGCCTTTGCACCCAGCCCCTGCTCCCCTGTGTGGCCGCCACATCCGGCCGTGTCTGGGGCTGCTCCTGCCGGGTTATCTGAGCCGCCCCGGGCTCCCTTCCTCCCTTTCTCTTGGCCTTGGGAACAATCTGACCTGATTCTCAAAAGGAGTCATCAGGCTGTGTTCCGCTTGTGTTTTTATTACCAAGGAATGTACGAACGAGGGAAATACTGTCGCTGACACTCCCAGCTCTGTCCTGAGCCTCGTGCAGCTGGGACCCCAGGACGCGTTGTCCTCAGGACGTCTGCGGCGGCCGGGCGGATCTGCAGGGACTGGAGGCTGAGCTTCCTGTGAGACCTCGGCCTCGGTGGTCCGTCCGGGGCCAGGTGGCACCGCCTCCCTGTCCTGCGGTGGGGAATGGGGGTCCGCCCGGGCACCCAGAAGCCACATTCGGAGGTACGGGGACTGACTCCCTCCCCGGTGTCCTTCCCTGCTTCCCCCTCTGTCCCTCTCCCGTCCAACCATCTCCCTGGCTCAGGCTCGTGAGGACAAGGCCTCGGGAAGTCCGCAGCCTCCAGCGACCCTGTGACAGGGACGTCCCCAGCACTCGGGAAGGGGGCTCCCTCCCGGCCCCGACTCAGAGTCAGGAACACCAGGCACAGGGGGCAGCTGCCCTCCCTGAGGGAACCTTCCAGAAGCATCTGTCCAGGGAGGCAGGGATCGGACACTGACCCCGTCCGCAGGGTCAGACAGGGCCTCAGGGGAGGGTGGTGGTGCAGGATTGCCGGGCTCTGCCTGGGATCTGGTCCCTGCCCCTCCCCCCTGGCAGCTCCTGCAGGCGGAGGCTCCCGCTGGCGGGGCCCTTCCCAGTACTCCAGCTTCAATTTCCTCGTCTATGGGGGCCGATGGTGACCACACGGAGCTGTGGGAGGCTGGGGGACCCACCTC
>CM058079.1:5438115-5469002 GCA_030247045.1 Colobus guereza | reverse complement strand
CTGGAGGCTGAGGTCCTGGGGTCTCCCCATCAGTGGAGGGGCCAGGCCAAGCAGGCTGGGAGGGGCCTGGGGATAGCTCAGCTCCCACTGCCACAGGGCTGGGGGCTGAGCCTGCGAGCCCCGTCCCTTGTTGCAAGACAGCCAGCTGGGATGGGGGCCCAGGTCCCGGGCTGTGGGGCTGGCTCAGGGCCCTCCGTCTGCAGTCACCCCGCCCACCAGTTCTGAGCAGCCCCCGGCACCTGGGGCCGTCCTCCAGGTGCATTTTGCACATAGAATCTGACCCACACATTGTTTGTTTGATAAAGGGAAAATCCCAGAATCCAGGAGGCCCGTGGGCCTTCGCCTCCAGCCTCCCGAGCGCCTTCAATTCTGGTCTCCCGTGTGCGGCTAAGGGTCTCGTCTGCCTGCAGGTCCAGCGGCTGCAACTGGGTGGCCCCTCCTCCTGGGAGTGGCAGGGACTGGCATTTGTGGTCTTCGGAAGCCCCTGGACCCTCTGCAGGAACCTTGGCTTTGGGTTTCTGGAGTTCCCAGGTACCCGGATTCCTGGCTGCCCTGTGCCTCCAGGACCCCAGGAGGGAGAGATGGGCTGACCCAGGCCTGGTCCCAGTGGGAAACCCAGCAATGCTAGAGGGCGAGGACAGGAAGTGCCCTGTGGGGCTGCCCTGTGAGCTGTGCCGGGGCCCTGGGTACTGCATGCCTGGGAAAGCCGCTCCCCTGTCCCAGGACAGACCCTTGTACAAAGCTGGGGGGACTTCCCTCCAGGGAACCCTCCCTACCCGGCCGGGCCAGGGGAGTCTCCCCCGACTGCCTGCGCTGCCCCCAGGACCCCAGCATCCAAGGTGGGTCAGGCTGGACTGTGGGGCTGGGGGAGGCTGGGCAGTTCTTCCCATCAGCTCCTGGGCCAGCGCTGAGTTCAAGTTTAAGTTGCTGGAGCGGGCACTGCAGGCCTTGGGGAGGGGCTCGGCTCTGCACTGTGGGTGAACCCAGGGCCCAGAGCTGTGACATTCAGGTTTCACAGCGGGAGGTGACGGCGGTGGCAGGAGGAGCCCTGGGCATCTGGTGGATGGGACGACAGGAGCCACGGGGTCCGGGCACAGCTGTCCCTGCGTCGGCAGGTGGAGGGGCAGGGTGCAGAGGTCCCCATCCCTGGACCTAGAAACCAAGGGGTTACCGTGCACCGACCCCCTTCAAGCCCACCCCACCCTGTAATCCCCTCTGCCCTGTAGCACTTCCTGCCTCTCCCTGAAGCTCCTAGGCCAAGGGGAGAGAAGCAGGAGGCCGGGGCTGGTGTGGCCTGGGCTGGGCCCCCGTTGGGCTGGACGGGAGCACACAGTAGAGGGGTCTTGGTGTCAGTGCTCCTCTGCTCTGCTAGCTGCACTCAGGGGCGTGGGCAGTCCCAGCTGGTACCTGAGCAGGAGATCCCCCAGGTCCAGGATGTCCTGGTTTGCACAAGGATTCGGAAGCACAGGTAACGGCCCAGGTGGGCAACCAGAGCCCAGGCCACCTGGGGACCCGGGGACTTCCCCTCAGGGCAGGCAGGTCAGGGCATGGGCCACCGAGCCACAGCTGTTTAGAGCAGGTTGGGCCCCCACCCTCCGTTGCCTGGGAAGACTGAGGCTCAGCGTTTCCTGCAGGGTGGGGGGGCTGGGGTCCCTCGAGGTGGTCCCACGGAAGGATGGGACCACAGCCAGAAGCCCTCACCCACATGGAGGCCTCCTCTCCACCCAGGCCCTGACCCTTCCAGGGGGTCTGCAGGACTGACTTGCAGGGAGCGCCCCACTCCCAGCCTGAACTGGCAGGAGTTCTGGGTTCAGGAGAAGATGGACCATGGAAGGCGCTGGAAGACCCTGCCCTCCACCCAGCTGGGCACTCCAGCTCCCCTGGCCAGGTGCGGGGGCTCAGCCCTTGGGGAGTGGACCACACTGGACCCCTGGACACAGGATCGACATCCTGAGGCTCCCATGCCTGGCTGGAGGCCCCCACGGCCCTCACCACAGGAAGCCCTGGGACAGCGTCCCAGGACAGTGGGGACCTTCCCGGTGGGGCCGTCTCTGACACCTGATGTTCCTCTCTGGGAGCCCATGGGGCCCCCATCCTCTGGCCTGCAGGGCCTCTGGGCTGTGGTCCCCCCGAACTGTCAGAGCACCGCCAGGCCACCCAGGATCACCACGGCACTTTTGGGGAAACTGAGGCCTATGGAGACGCGGCTAGACCCTGGTGCCTCCACAACCCTGCTCTGTACAGAGGCCCATGGAGACCTGGCCTTGCCTGAAGGGACCCAGGAGGGGCTGCACCCGGCACGGCCTCTCCTCACTGTGGCCCAGGCAGAGGGGACAGGCAGCTCCCGCTGTCATTTTGGGTCTAGCAGGAAGGTCCCCCTCCGCCCCCTGAGCCTGGAGTTCCACCGTCGAAGCTGCTTGGCCTCTCAGCTTTAAGCCACAGCAGCCGCCGAGAGAACTGTCAGCCCCTCCTGGGGGCAGGGCTGGGGGTGGGAGCCTGGAGCTCCAGGGCCAACCCACCCTCCAGGGCCGGCGGGCCGCGCCTCCCTCTCCCGGCCGTCCAGCGTGAACACTGCCGCGCCTTAGCATGCGGCAAGACATAAATATTGGAACCCGGGTTCCTCCGCCCTACGGAGATGGAGACGCCGGATGCACAAGGTGGTTGCCTGGCAACCCTGCTGCCGGCGCCCAGGCAGGCCCAGCCCTGCCTCCACTCAGCACCTCCTGTTCGGGGCTCCATCTGGCCAGGCTGTGAGGGGACTGGGTGCAGACCCCCTCTCGAGACGGGCCAGGCCAACTCCCTGTCTCCTAGGGTGGGCTTCGGCCCACAGGCCCTGATGGTGGAGCGGAAGGGAGCCCTGGTCGAATCCCCCTGGGCAGGTGGGGCGTCTGCCAACTCTCCTATCCACAGCGTCCTGTTGCCCCAGGGCTCCTGCCCCCAAAAGACAAAGAGAGAGCCAGAGAGTCCCCACCAAGAGCACCTGGCCCCACTCCAGCCTCTGAGTGACCTCTGCAGCTCCAGCCTCTTTGCCATCCTCAGATGAAGGACTGAGGCGCAGACTGGGCCGGCCCGTGGCCAGGTGGCGGGTTGGCCTCATCAGGGGCAGGACCGGCTGATTTGAGAAGTGGAATTTTAGACCAGGGGTGATGCCGCCCATCCCCGTGTGATGTGTGATCCGGGGCTGACCTGGGCAGTGGGAGGCTCCCATTGAGAGATCCCTGATGAAGCAGCAGAGGGTGAGGCGCCCTCGGGCTCCGGCTCCCTGGGGCTGGAACTGACTCCACAGTCACCTGGTGAGGGAGGCCCAGGTGCTGAGAGCCACCTGCAATCATAGGGCTGGGCCAGAGCTGGAACTGAGAGGCCTCTGCCCCTCTCCCCACCACCTGCTGTCCTGAGGGGGCTCTGGGGACCGAGGAGCCCTTTCCCCACTCAGGACTCACCCACCCGGAGTGAGTTTTGCTGTTTCATCTCTGCAGAGGACTCCGCAGCCCGAGAGCCCCACTTGCTTACCCTCCCAGAGGGGCTCAGGGCCCTCCTCTACCCCATCCCCTCCCTCCCCTCCAGGGCCCCGGGCCCCTCCCCAGCCAGTCTGGATGGTGGAGACACCTGGGGACAGAGCAGGCAGAGAGCCCTGCAGGGCAGAGCTGAGGGCGTGAATCTGATGACAGACCCCAGGGACTGGTTCAGGGCTGGGAAGGAGGAGACCAGGCACTGGGGGTGGGGCCGTCCTGAGCCAGGTGGGCGAGGCCCTGGGGAAGGCGCCAGAAGGTCCCAGAGAAGGGGGAATGGGGCTGCACTGGGAGGCGATGCCACACTGCACACTCTGAACACCTACTGAATGCGGGAATGGCTGGGCAGGGTGCAGGGAACACCCAGGAATGGCCCCATTCAGGTGGCGGGGGACCGGACGAGACAACAGAGAAGGCGTTGATAAGGACTTGGGAGAGCGCAGGAAGCTAGACGATGGGACGACAGGGGCCCCAGGCGGCCCCCGTGTCCCCAGGACACCCCATCCCTGCTGCTGTCCGTGGGAGCTGTCAGTGTCTCTGGGCTCTGGGTCCTGGGGGGCCCCTGCCGAGGTGCGTGCCTCTCCGTCCCCGTCCTGGTCTCACCCATGGTGACCAGGCCCCACATCCCAGCCTCGCCATAGCCTGGGCATCAGTTTCTTGCCAGTTCTGACTGTGAGGACTGGGGACAGGGGACACAGCTCTGGAAACACCCTCCAAGCAGGCAGCTGCCTCCCTCCCTGGTCTCCCATAGAGCCCCTTCTGAGAGCCTGGGGTCCTTGGGCAGACCCCAGGCTGACCCCTAGAACCAGCCCTTTATGGGGTCCCCAGGGCCTCTGGGTCTGAGCCTGTTTCTTGCCCCACAACACGGGCAATGGAGGCCATGCCCTGACTTCTGCGGTCATCCATGCAGCAGCAGCCACAGAGATGCCCTGGCCTGGCTCAATGGGGGACAGGCACAGTGGACGTGGGAGGATGGGACAGTTGCCCCACCCGGGGATCCTGCACAGACGCCTCCAGGCCCACATGGACGTGTGTTGGAAACAGAGGTGATATTTGCCTTTCAAGGCATCAGCCCTGGAAACCGAATGTCTTACTCTGGGATCAGGCTGCCCAGGTCTCACCACACCAAGTCCACCTCCAGCCTGTTTACGGGGTGGGGGTGAGGACTGAACGCCATGGTCCTGACACCTTGGTGTGCCTGCCCCGCAGAGGCCGGGTGGGGCTAGGAACACGTCCCTCGTTAGCAGGGTAGTGTCTGGGGCCTTCCCCAACCCTCCTGTCCCCGCATGGTGACCCTCTGGGCACTGAGGGCCTTAGCCAGTGACCACTGGGGTGGGGTCTAAATATCCCAGCCTCCTCCTGAACAGACACAGAGAGGTGTCCTGTGCCCTCCGCTCTGGGGCCCGTCTGTAGCCCTCACACCCAGCCTGGCCGCCCTCCGCCCGGGCCTGCCCCCGCTGCTGGGTTTTCCTGGGAAGGCTGCACTGAGTCTGGGTCTCAGGATCTGCTGGGAGGATCTGCTTCCAGAAACCGGCCGGATACACCAGGGGACACTCAGCCTTCCCGCACTTCAGTCTCCCTCCACCTGCTTGCCCGCCTCGCGTGGGCTGCCGCCCCTGCTGGTAAGTGCACGGCTACTGTTTGCAGCCCCCCACCCCAGGCTCTGGCTGGGTCCACAAGGCATGTAGCGTGCTTCACCCTCAGGGTGAACACCGGGGGCCTCATGCCTCGCTGCTGGGGCGTCTGTGCCAACCTGCAGACTGGAGACGGCGTGCAGGGCTCCCAGCTGGTGTGTGTCTCCTTGCTTGGTTCTGCCTCTCCCACCATGCCCCGGGGTCTCTGCAGTCGCTGTGTGGAGAGGGCAGACCCCAGCAGCCAGTCCAGGGCCCAGCACCCATGAGTGCACGTTACATGCTGCGGACTGGCAGCCTCACTCCAATGCACCTGGGGTCCCTGTCTCATCCTGCCCCTGCCTTCCTCCAGGCTGCATGCCCTGCCCAGCTCTGCCTGCACCCCTGGGAAAAGTCTGGCCCCACCCCCCGCTCCCCACGAGCTCGCCTCTGCCTCAGGGGACAGCTTTGCCCTTTTCCTGAGGCACTGGACTGTGTTTCCTGGGGGTCAGAGGCACAGTTCATTTATACGAACCAAATGGATGGAGGGCGTTCAGGGACCCCTGCCCCTGTCCTCCAGGCCCCCAGCCAGCCCGAGGTGCCTCAGGGCCTGCAGTGGCCACAGCCATCCCTTCTGGCCTGTGCACCCTCCCAAGGGAGAGCCCCAAGTGGAGGCCTTCACTTCGTGAGAGCTGGGGGCAGGCTGGGGTCCTCAGAGACCCCCAGAGGCTGCCCAGGGGGCTGGGGGAGAAAGACCAAGGGCCTGGTCTGGGGTCCATCTGGCGAGGGCCAGGGCAGGCTATGGCTGAGGGGCCAGAAGGTCACTGGGGCAAGATATAGAAACATATTGTCTGCAAACAAGGATACTTTAACCCTGTCTCTATTTGGATGCCTTTTATTTATTCCTTCTGCATGATTGCTGTGGCCAGGACTGCCAGTACTACATTGAATAGAAGTGGTGACAGTGGGCATCCTTGTCTTGTTCTGGTTCTCAAGGGAAGTGATTCCAGCTTTTGCCCATTCAGTATGATGATGACTGTGGGTTTGTCTTATTAGATGGCTCTTATTATTTTGAGATATGTTCCTTTGATGCCAGGTTTGTTGCAAGTTTTTAACATGAATGGATGTTAAATCTTATCAAAAGACTTTTCTGCATCTATTGAGATGATCATGTAGTTTTTATTTCTGTTTGTGTACTAAATGACATTATTGACTTGTGTGTGTTGAACCGGCCTTACATCCCACTTAAAAAGCCTACTTGATTGTGGTGGATTAGCTTTTTGATGTGCTATTGAATTTGGTTTGCTAGTATTTTGTTGAGAATTTTTGCATCTATGTTCATCAAGGAGAGTGACCTGAAATTTTTCTTTTTCATTGTGTCTCTGCCAGATTTTGGTATCAGAATGATGCTGGCCTAATAGAATGAGTCTAGGGAGGAATTCCTCCTCCTTGATTTTTTGGAATAATTTCAGTAGGAATGGTAACAGTTCTTCTTTATATGTCCGGTAGAATTTGGCAATGAATCTCTCTGGTCCTGGACTTTTTCTGGTTGGTAGGATTTTTATTACTGATTAAATTTTGGAACTCATTATGGGTCTATTCAGAGTTTCAATCTCTTCCTGGTTCAGCCTTGAGAAGCTTTTTATTTTGAAATAATTATAGTTTTATAGGAAATTGCTTAGAAATACACAGGAAAGTCCTGTGCTCCCTTCAACTATCAGCTCCCAGTGTTATGCTAACATCATATAAAACTAGATTACAACAGTAATACCATAAAATTTATATGATACAGGTCATGGAACTTATTCAGATTTCAGCGGTAATACTTGCAGTTATTTGTGTGTGTATGTGTCTCTGTGTGTGTGTGTGTGTGTGTACAGCTCTGTGAACTTTTATTATATGTGTAGCTTTGTATACCATCACCAACATCATGAGACTTACCCCACCACAGCATTCCTTGATATTACTCCTCCTCTATCTCTAGGCCTAGGCAACTGCTAATCTGTTCTCCCACTCTGTAATTATGTTGTGTCATGAATATAAATGGAATCATGCAATGTGTATCCTTTTGAGATTGCAGGTTTTTTCACTCAACATAATTAGTGTGGAGTTCATCAAAATCGTTGCATGTATCAATAGTCTTTCTTTTTTTCTGGATTGTATTCCATGGTATGGATGTATTGCAATTTGTTTAGCCATTCACCCACTGAGAGACATCTAGGTAGTGTGCAGGTTTTGGCTATTGTAGACAAAACTGCTAAGAATATTCATGTACAATCTGAATGAAAAGTTTTATCTGGGATATATGTTTAAGAGTGCAATTGCTGAGTCTTATTAAGTTCATCTTTAGATAGAAAAGGAACTGCCAAAGTATTTTCCAGAGTGGTTACATCATTTTGCATTCTAACCAGCAATGCATAAGTGACCGGTTTCTCCACATACTTGCCAGCATTTCATGTTGCAACTATTTTTTAAATTTTAGTCATTTTCATAGATGGAATTTGCACTTGGCACTTTTACTGCTGGGCAAGGGTGGGAGTTCCAGCTCCTTCTGGCTGGAAGGGGTAGGAGGAATGCCTTGTTACTTCTCTCTATGTGGCTTCCACTGACACCATGAGAGTGGTGTAGCCTTTTTACTGCTGGGTTGTGGTGCAAGTAATGTCTCATACTATCCCATGGGGAAGAATAAAGGTACTTCTTTACTTCTGGGTGTGGGTGGAAGTCCAGGCTCCCACATAGTTTTCACATGACCTTGAAATGGTGGGAGAGTTGGGGAGTAGGGTGTGGTGCTTGAGTCCAATCAGTAAGGACGAAAGTCTTTAATCCCTACTGTTTCCTCTGATACCACCCCAGTAGGAAATTTGGGGTCCTCATTAGAGCCTATCCAGGGTAGATATAGTCTAGGCTTCTGATTCAGTCTTTGTGAGGGCAGTTTTTTCCCTTGTTTTTTTTTTTTTTTTTTAATTTTGTTTTGTTTTGTTTGAGACGGAGTCTTGACTGTTGCCCAGACTGGAGTGCAGAGGCGCGATCTCGGCTCACTGCAAGCTCCGCCTCCCAGGTTCACGCCATTCTCCTGCCTCAGCCTCCCGAGTAGCTGGGACTACAGGCGCCTGCCACCACGCCCGGCTTTTTTCGTATTTTTAGTAGAGATGGGGTTTCACTTCACCGTGTTAGTCAGGATGGTCTTGTGATCCACCCGCCTCGGTCTCCCAAAGTGCTGGGATTACAGGCGTGAGCCACCGTGCCTGAACGGGTCAGTTTTTTTCTGATGTGTAGTAGAGATGTTATTGTCTTAATGTATTCTCTCTTACTAAACCACCCTTTTACTGGTCTCTTGGCTAAAGAAAGCAGGCTTTCGTTGGAGCTTTATTTTGTCTATACCCACTGGCATTTCTGGGTTGCTGGTCACTTCTGCTTCACGTTTGAAATATACAAAGCATAGAGAAAATCTCCGAAATTTACTACTTCCTTATTTCTCTGGTAACAAGTCTTCTAGCCAGTCTGCCTTCTTCTCTACACCTTTCAGTCTTCTTATGTTGATTTTATATATAATGCACCTAGAGTTTTTTCTTGTACTTACAGGAAGGAATAAGTAAAAGTGTATCTATTCCATCTTCCCAAAAGTAGAGGCCAGGAGTGTTGAACTTATGCTTGCTTGTGATTTTTTTTTTTTTATACTTTAAATTCTAGGATACATGTGCACAACATGCAGGTTTGTTACATATGTATACATGTGCCATGTTGGTGTGCTGCACCCATTCACTCGTCATTTACATTAAGTATACCTCCTAATGCTATCTCCCCCTCCACCCACCCCAGGACAGGCCCCATTGTGTGATGTTCCGCATCCTGTGTCCAAGTGTTCTCATTTTTCAATTCCCACCTATGAGTGAGAACATGTGGTGTTTGGATTTTTGTGGTTGTGATAGTTTGCTGAGAATGATGGTTTCCAGCTTCATCCACGTCCCTGCAAAGGACATGCACTCATCCTTTTTTATGGCTGCATAGTATTCCATGGTGTATATGTCACATTTTCTTAATCCAGTCTATCATTGATGGACAGTTGGTTCAAAGTCTTTGCTATTGTGAATAGCGCCACAATAAACATAATGTGTGCATGTGTCTGTACAGCAGCATGATTTATAATCCTTTGGGTATATACCCAGTAATGAGATGACTGGGTCAAATGGTATTTCTAGTTCTAGATCCTTGAGGAATCGCCACACTGTCTTCCACAATGGTTGAACTAGTTTACAGTCCCATCAACAGTATAAAAGTGTTCCTATTTCTCCACATCCTCTCCAGCACCTGTTGTTTCCTGACTTTTTAATGACTGCCGTTCTAACTGGTGTGAGATGGTATCTCATTGTGGTTTTGATCTCATTTGCATTTCTCTGATGGCCAGTGATGATGAGCATTTTTTCATGTGTCTGTTGGCTGCATAAATGTCTTCTTTTGAGAAGTGTCTGTTCATATCCTTTGCCCACTTTTTGATGGGTTGTTTGGTTTTTTCTTGTAAATTTGTTTGAGTGCTTTGTAGATTCTGGATATTAGCCCTTTGTCAGATGAGTAGATTGCAAAAATTTTCTCCCATTCTGTGGGTTGCCTGTTCACTCTGATGGTAGTTTCTTTTGCTGTGCAGAAGCTCTTTAGTTTAATTAGATCTCATTTGTCAATTTTGGCTTTTGTTGCTATTGCTTTTGGTGTTTTAGACATGAAGTCCTTGCCCATGCCTATGTCCTGAATGGTATTGCCTAGGTTTTCTTTTAGGGTTTTTATGGTTTTAGGTCTAACATTTAAGTCTTTGATCCATCTTGAATTAATTTTTGTATAAGGTATAAGGAAGGGATCCAGCTTCAGCTTTCTACATATGGCTGGCCGGTTTTCCCACCACCATTTATTAAATAGGGAATCCTTTCCCCATTTCTTGTTTTTGCCAGGTTTGTCAAAGATCAGATGGTTGTAGATGTGTAGATATGAGGGCTCTGTTCTGTTCTTATGTAACGGCATGCTTTATTCAAGGTAGTTTTTTTTTTCTAAATTTGCTTTACTGATTCCTTCTTCAGCCTAGTCACAGCTACATTAAGATTTAACCAGGGAGTTTAGAATTGCAGTTATGGCAGTTGTCAGTTCACAGATTTCTAACTGGCTGCTTTTCAAATTTACAATATTAATTTTTATTATTTTTAGTTCTGACATTTTAAAATTTGATGTTATAAACGTGATTGATTTATAAAGATGTTAAGCAAAGTTGTCTATTGATATATTATCTGGTAATTTTGCTCTTTAGAGTAACTTTGGATTAGTTTATGTTGTCTTTTGTTTCTGTTGAATTTGGTTATGTAGTCATTTTGTATGTTGAGTGACCTTTGAGTGAACACACAAAATGGGCAAGAATGGCCTTACTGAAGTTTGGAATTACCCAGGTAATTTGAGGCTGGGCTTCAGTCTATGGGCAGTCATCTCATAGACTTTATTTCTGTTTCATTCTGTTTCTTAAAATACAGACTTTTGGGGTCTCAGTCCTAGGAATGGGTTAATTTCTCAGGGCACCTACACTTGGCAGAGTCTGGAGGCAGGCCCCTCGCGGGGGAGGGGGAGGCCAGAGGAGCTGGAGTCAGGGGCGCAAAGTTTTCAGCTGGCGCCTGGTGGTTCGGAGTGCGTGGGGAGACCCGTGGGGCCTGTGAGCGCTGCCAGGGCCTTTTCCATGGAGAGAGGCGGTGACGTTGGTTGTGAACTCGCTTTTTCTGGCTGAACTCGGTGGCGGGGCTGATTTAAGTCATGCGCAGCTTAAGGGTGGGGGGCAGGGAGGCAACTGGCACTGCCCAGGGGAGTCCTTCTCCCAGCCCCTTCCCTGGCTGGAGACGAAGGGGCAGCCCCTTCTACTCTTGGCGAGAGCGGCACAGACTTACAGCGAAGGTTCCAGAGCAGCGTTGGGTCAGGGCCAGTGGCATTTCTGGGATGTACACGGAGGTCCAGGGGGCCCCCTCCGGCAGGTGACCTTAGGGGCGGGTCTCCGCACACTCTGAGAAGGGCCTTGCCTGGTGCTTGTGTCAGGGCTGGGTCTCCCCACCCGCCCTCTGAGGTGGCGGTTGGGGTGGCCAGGCTGTGGCTGCTGCTCCGGGCTTGGGGATGGGTGGTGGGCGGCCTAGGGCAGGGTTAACACCGTGCCCGCAGACGTCCCCTATCCGAGGTGAGGAGACAGGCTGGCAGCAGGAGCGGCCTGTGTACACTTCCCTACTTTGTGTGTTTAACTGTACAAATATTAAACATAAAAGAGGAATCAGTACGAAAAAAGTCATAAAGCCCATGTTTCTCCTTTCCCAAATCTAAACGCGGAGTGAGTCAGACTCATCTCTGCTTGTAGAGGAAAGGGAGGCCGCCGTGGTCCCGGGGGCAGCCGGCCCCGGCCAGAGGGCTGCCTCGGAGCCCGACACCTGCTGCCCTGGTGGCGTTGGCCTGCGTCGCCCGAGGGTGGTGTCTTCGGGTAGGTGGGTGTCCCCGGGAGCTGAGCTTCAGGCCTGGCCTTGAAGGGCAGTTGTAGGTTTGTCTTCTCTAGAACCAAGGCGGGGGGTGGCCATGCCCTTTGTTCTGGTGGAAGGTGTCCGGTGTGGGGTCAGTCCGGTGGTGCCGGCAGGCTGTGGGAAGGGCTAGAAGGCACTGCATGCCTTAGTACGGGAGGCTGGCGCCGAGCCAAGGCCTGCGTTCCTTGTTTCCAAACGTGTGCAGACCAGAGAGGGGGAAAGAACCAAGCAGGGCCTGGACTCTCCTCACAGCCCGGGCCTGGCTGCCCGTTCCCAAGCAGGGCCTGGACTCTCTCCTCACAGCCCCAGGCCTGGACTCTCCTCACAGCCCCGGGCCTGGCTGCCCGTTCCCAAGCAGGGCCTGGACTCTCTCCTCACAGCCCCAGGTTTGGACTCTCCTCACAGCCCCGGGCCTGGCTGCCTGTTCCCAAGCAGGGCCTGGACTCTCTCCTCACAGCCCCAGGCCTGGACTCTCCTCACAGCCCCGGGCCTGGCTGCCTGTTCCCAAGCAGGGCCTGGACTCTCTCCTCACAGCCCCAGGCCTGGACTCTCCTCACAGCCCCGGGCCTGGCTGCCCGTTCCCAAGCAGGGCCTGGACTCTCTTCACAGCCCGGGCCTGGCTGTCCTGTACTCTCTTGGCCGAGAGAGTTTTAGAGCCTGGCCCTGGTGTTCCGGGCTGGCTGTGTTCCTCAGGGCTTCCAAGGAGGTTGTTTGCGTTGCTGTGTGCAGGGAAGGTGTTGACTGGGTGGCCTCACGCAGGTGGGATGAGCCCTCCAGGGGGAGATGAGGGCTGGGGGCCGGCAGCATCACGTGACCCAGGCCCTGTCCCCGGGCATCCTGAGGTGCTGCCCTCGTGGGCTTCATGACCTGACAGGAGGATGCCCTGGTAGCCCGAGAAGGACTTGGGCGCTGTCCTGGTCTCAGGGGCTGAGTGGTGCTTTCAGTCTGGGAAGAGTAGAGTGTGCCCCATCCCTGGTGTTCCCAGGGCTCCCCGGGCCGGGAGAGGACGGGCGGTCGGCCTCTTGTCCTTCAGTGGCATCCCTGGCTTGGAGCACTGGGTCTGCCTGCAGCCTGGTAGGACTCCCACCCTCCTCACCGCCGGCACCTCCCAGCCCCAAACCCAGTGATGTGGGGTTCCCTCCAGGAGACGTGGAAGCGGAGCTGAGACCCCAGGCTCGGTTCGTTCTTGGCCCCGTGGAGATGCCCGTTGGTCAGGTGGAGTGGGCTTGTGGAGTCCTCTGCTGCGTGGCAGTGGGTGTGACCGCCAGCAGATGCCTGGCCTGGAGTGAGGATGTGTGTCCTGGCCTCAGAGAGAACCTAAAATAAGCTGGCAGGCCTGGACAGGTGGGAGATTGGCTGAGCCGGGGAAGCCCGTGTGGGCCACGGCTGAGGCTTTCCAGAGCTCTTCAGATTCCCGGGAGTTGGGAGGGGTGGCTTTGCAGGAGGTGGAGGGGCGGTGGGTGGCTGGTGTGGCCGAGGCATGTCCTGTAGCAAGAGGGTGCTTCCTGGGCCTCAGCCTCCCTTCCGCAGGGCCCCACACCCCTCCCGAAGAGGGTGAACTTGAGAGGGAGGGATAATCGGATTTGCTCAGGGAGCCCACACTCAGTAAAGCGACTCTGTGCTCCCGGGGGTTTGGCAGAGTCCCAGCTGCTGTCCGCCGGGCCCAGCCTGAGCCGGGGTTCAGTCAGCACAGGAACCTGAGGGAGGGCCCACATTTATCCCTGAACCTTTCTGGAGCCCCCAGGTAGACACCCAACACCAGGGAACACGTGCCTGCTGGCTCTGTCTCCAGGATGACTCCATCCCAGGCAGAGGAGCCTCTAAGGACGGCCCTGATCCTTATTGATTGGTTTCTTAAAAATATAATTGTCTTAGAACTTTTGGGGCGAGTGCTGTTTCTTCTCCACAGGTTTATTTATAGAGGAAGGTGGGTGGGATCTGTGTGTTGTCGCCCGGCTGGGCTGTGTGCTGCCTGGGCTTCCAGGGTTCCTGACTCTGCGTTCGCCTGAGACACAGCTGCCACCGTCCCGGCACATGGGCGGGGCGGGGTGGGGCCCCCGGGAATGCTTGGAGGCCAGGAAGGGGGACCCTGCCTCAGTCCCTGCGAGAGCGAGGGAGGCGGGCTGTGGGTGTGTAGGGACCAGAAGGTGACCAAGGGGTGCTTGGGGGGCTTGGGGATGGCAGGACCCTCTGGGAGGCGTCTCCTAGGGCCCAGGCTCCAAACACCCCGTGTCACGGAGCTCTGAGATGGGGAAGGATATATCAAGGTCATCAGGATGTTGAAGGGCAGAGCTGGGTGAGCCCATCTTGGCTCTGAGGGCCACGTGCTTGGCACAGCCCTGCCCGGGTGGGGATGAGCTGCAGGAGCCTGAGACAGCCCTTCGCGGCATCTCTGAACACTCGGCGCTTGGGCTCACGCTGCTCCACGGGCGTCCCCCGGGAGTGGGAGAGGGCACCCGTCTGGAAAGGGCCAGTCCCGCCTGCACCTGCCTCCCCGGGCTCCACGTGCCCCGCAGGCCCTGCGTGGGGCAGGACGGAGCTGGTCATCCCCTCCTGGCCTTGCATCGTGGTACCCTCTTGAACACTGTGTCTCAGCAGCGTCTGGATATCTGAGCTGGTCTGGATATCTGCACTAGTTTCCCTCTCTCTCATCCACCATCAAATGTGGACGTGAACTCAGTTTCCTCCTGTTCTCACAAACCAGCAAATGTGGACGTGGAGTCAGTTTCCCCATTCTCACCCACTATCAAATGTGGATGTGGAAACAGTTTCCCCTGTTCTCAGCCATCATCAAAAGTGGACGTGGACTCAATTTCCCCGTTCTCACCCACAATCAAATGTGGACGTGGTCTCAGTTTCCCCGTTCTCACCCACCATCAAATGTGGACGTGGACCCAGTTTCCCCGTTCTTGCCCACCATCAAATGTGGATGTGGACACAGTTTCCCTCTGTTCTCACCCACCATCAAATGTGGACGTGTGCTCAGTTTCCTCCTGTTCCCACCCACCGTCAAATGTGGAGGTGGACTCAGTTTCCACTCTTCTCACCCACCGTCAACTGTGGACGTCGACTCACTTTTCCCCTTCTCACCCACCATCAAATGTGGACGTGGACTCAGTTTCCGCGTTCTCACCCGGCACCAAATGTGGACGTGGACTCAGTTTCCCCGTTCTCACCCACCATCAAATGTGGACGTGGACTGTTTCCCCTGTTTCACCCACCATCAAAGTGGACATGGACTCATTTTCCCCGTTCTCACTCACCATCAAATGTGGATGTGGACTCAGTTTCCCCGTTCTCACCCACCATCAAATGTGGACGTGGACCCAATTTCCCCGTTCTTGCCCACCATCAAATGTGGACGAGGACTCAGTCTCCCCCTTTTCTCCCCCACCATCAAATGTGGTTATGGACTCAGTTTTCCTGTTCTCACACACCATCAAATGTGGACGTGGACTCAGTTTCCCCGTTCTCACCATCATCAAATGTGGATGTCGACTCGGTTTCCCCGTTCCCACCCACCATCATAAGTGGACGTGGACTCAGTTTCCCCTTGTTCCTGCCCACCATCACATGTGGATGTGGAATCAGTTTCCCCGTTCTTGCCACCATCAAATGTGGACGAGGACTCAGTTTCCCCCTGTTCATGCCCACCATCAAATGAGGATATGGACTCAGTTTCCCCATTCTCACCCACCATCAAATGTGTACGTAGACTCTGTTTCCCCTATTCTCACCCAACATCAACTGTGGACGTGGACTCAGTTTCCCCGTTCTCACCCACCATCAAATGTGGACGTGGATCCAGTTTCCCCGTTCTGGCCTACCATCAAATGTGGATGTGGACTCAGTTTCCCGCTCTTCTCGCCCACCATCAAATGTGAATGTGGATTCAGTTTCCCCGTTCTCACCCACCCTCAAATGGGGACAAGGACCCAGTTTCCTCGTTCTTGCCCGCCATCAAATGTGGAGGTGGACTCAGTTTCCCCCTGTTCTCGCCCATCATCTAATTTGGACGAGGACTCAGTTTCCCCTTGTTCCTGCCCAAAATCACATGTGGATGTGGACTCAGTTTCCCTTTGTTCTCACCCACCATCAAATGTGGACGTGGACTCAGTTTCCCCGTTCTCACCCACCATCAAATTTGGACGTGGACTCAGATTCCCCCCGTTCTCACCCACTATAAAATGTGGACGTTGACCCAGTTTCCCCATTCTTGCCCACCATCAAATGTGGACGTGGACTCAGTTTCCCCCTGTTTTCGCCCACCATGAAATGTGGACGTGTAGTCAGTTTTCCCGTTCTCACCCACCGTCAAATGAGGACGGGGACCCAGTTTCCCCTTTCTTGCCCACCATCAAATGTGGACCTGGACTCAGTTTGCCCCTGTTCTCGCCCACCTTCAAAGGTGGATGTGGACTCAGTTTCCCTCTGTTCTCACTCACCATCAAATGTGGACGTGGACTCAGTTTTCCCGTTCTCACCCACCATCAATTGTGGACGTGGACTCAGTTTCCCCTCTTCTCACGCAACATGAAATGTGCGCGAGGACTCAGTTTCCCCGATCTCATGAACCATCAAATGTGGTCGTCGACTCAGTTTCCCAGTTCTCACCCACCATCAAATGTGGACGTGGACCCAGATTCCCCGTTCTTGCCCACCATCAAATGTGGACGTGGACGCAGTTTCCCCCTGTTCTCGCCCACCATCTAATGTGGATGTGGACTCAGTTTCCCTCTGTTCTCACCCACCATCATATGTGTTCGTGGAATCATTTTCCTGCTTTTCTCACCCACCATCATATGTGGACATGGACTCAGTTTCCCCGTTCTCACCCAACATCAAATATGGCCGTGGTTTCAGTTTCCCATGTTCTCACCCACCATCAAATGTGGACGTGGACTCAGTTTCCACGTTCTCACCAACTATCAAATGTGAATGTTGACACAGTTTCCCCGTTCTCAACAACCATCAAATGTGGACGTGGACCCAGTTTCCCCGTTCTTGCCCACCATCAAATGTGGACGTGGACTCAGTTTCCCCCTGTTCTCGCTCACCATCCAATGTGGATATGGTCGTGGACTCAGTTTCCCCCTGTTCTCCCCCACCATCAAATGTGGATGTGGACTCAGTTTCCCTCTGTTCTCACCCACCATCAAATGTGGACGTGGACTCTGTTTCCCCGTTCTCACCCACCATCATATGTGGACTTGCACCAAGTTTCCCCGTTCTCACCCACCATCAAATTTGGACGTGGACTCAGTTTCCCCGTTCTCACCCACTATCAAATGTGGACGTGGACTCAGTTTCCCCGTTCTCATCCACCATCAAATGTGGACGCGAGCTCATTTTCCCTGTTCTCACCCACCATCATATGTGGACGTGGACTCAGCTTTCCTGTTGTCACCCACCATCAAATGGGGACGTGGACTCAGTTTCCCCGTTCTCACCCACCATCAAATGTGGCCGTGGACCCAGTTTCCCCATTCTTGCCCACCATCACATATGGACGTGGACTCAGTTTCCCCCTATTCTCGCCCACCATCATATGTGGACGTGGACTCAGTTTCCCCGTTTTCACCCACCATCAAATGCGGATGTGGACCCAGTTTCCCCCTTCATCAAATGTGGGCGTGGACCCAGTTTCCCCCTGTTGTCGCCCACCATCAAATGTGGATGTGGACTCAGTTTTCCTCTGTTCTCACCCACCATCAATTTTCGACGTGGACTCAGTTTCCTCCTATTCTCACCCACCATCAAATGTGGACGTGGACTCAGTTTCCCCGTTCACACGCACCATCAAATGTGGACACGGACTCAGTTTCCCCGTTCTCACCCACCATCAAATGTGGACGTGGACTCAGTTTCACCATTCATGCCCACCATCCAATGTGGACGTGGACTCAGTTTCCCCCTGTTCTCGCCCACCATCCAAGGTGGATGTGGACTCAGTTTCCCTTGTTCTCACCCACCATGAAATATGGACGTGGACTCAGTCTCCCCGTTCTCACCCACCATCAAATGTGGACGTAGAGTCAGTTTCCCCATTCTCACCCACGATTAAATGTGGACATGGACCAAGTTTCCCCGTTCTTGCCCACCATCAAATGTGGATGTGGATTCAGTTTCCCCGTTCTCACCCACCATCAAATGTGTATGTGGACTCAGTTTCCTCCTGTTCTCACCCACCATCACATGTGGACGTGGACTCAGTTTCCCCTGTTCTCACCAACCATCAAATGTGGACGTGGACTCAGTTTCCCCTGTTCTCACCCACCATCAAATGTGGACGTGGACTCAGTTTCCCTGTTCTCACCCATCAAATGTGGACGTGGACTCAGTTTCCCCATTCTTGCCCACCATCAAATGTGGACGTGGACTCAGTTTCCCCCTGTTCTCGCCCACCATCAAAGGTGGATGTGGACTCATTTTCCCTGTTCTCACCCACCATCAAATGTGGACGTGGACTCAGTCTCCCCGTTCTCACCCACCATCAAATGTGGACGTAGAGTCAGTTTCCCCATTCTCACCCACGATTAAATATGGACATGGACCCAGTTTCCCCGTTCTTGCCCACCATCAAATGTGGATGTGGACTCAGTTTCCCCTTTCTCACCCACCATCAAATGTGTATGTGGACTCAGTTTCCTCCTGTTCTCACCCACCATCACATGTGGACGTGGACTCAGTTTCCCCTGTTCTCACCCACCATCAAATGTGGACGTGGACTCAGTTTCCTCATTCTCACTCACCATCAAATGTGGACGTGGACTCATTTTCCCCTGTTTCACCCACCATCAAATGTGGACGTGGACTCAGTTTCCCCGTTCTCACCCACCATCAAATGTGGATGTGGACTCAGTTTCCCATTCTCACCCACCATCAAATGTGGACGTGGACACAGTTTCCCCGTTCTTGCGCACCATCAAATGTGGACGAGGACTCAGTTTCCCCCTGTTCTCACCCACCATCAATTGTGGTTATGGAGTCAGTTTCCCCATTCTCACCCACCATCAAATGTGGACGTGGACTCAGTTTCCTCTCTTCTCACCCAGCATGAAATGTGGACGTGGACTCATTTTCCCCGTTCTCACCCACCATCAAATGTGGACGTGGACTCAGTTTCCCCGTTCTCACCCACCATCAAATGTGGACGTGGACCCAGTTTCCCCTTTCTTGCCCAGCATCAAATGTGGACGTGGACTCAGTTTCCCCCTGTTCTCGCCCACCATCAAAGGTGGATGTGGACTCAGTTTCCCTCTGTTCTAACACACCATCAAATGTGGACGTGGACTCCGTTTCCTCCTGTTCTCACTCGCCATCAAATGTGGATGTGGGCTCAGTTTCCCCGTTCTCACCCACCATCAAACGTGGACGTGGACTCAGTCTCCCCGTTCTCACCCACGATTAAATGTGGACATGGACCCAGTTTCCCGTTCTTGCCCACCATCAAATGTGGATGTGGACTCAGTTTCCCCGTTCTCACCCACCATCAAATGTGTATGTGGACTCAGTTTCCTCCTGTTCTCACCCACCATCACATGTGGACGTGGACTCAGTCTCCCCGTTCTCACCCACCATCAAATGTGGACGTGGACTCAGTTTCCCCTTATCTCACCCATCATCAAAAGTGGACGTTGACCCAGTTTGCCCGTTCTTGCCCACCATAAAATGTGGACGTTGACTCAGTTTCCCCCTGTTTTCGTCCACCATCAAATGCGGACGTGGACTCAGTTTTCCCGTTCTCACCCACCATCAAATGGACGTGGACTCAGTTTCCCGTTCTTGCCCACCATCAAATGTGGACGTGGACTCAGTTTTCCCCTGTTCTCGCACACCATCAAAGGTGGATGTGGACTCAGTTTCCCTCTGTTCTCACACACCATCAAATGTGGACGTGAACTCAGTTTTCCCCTGTTCTCGCACACCATCAAATGTGGACGTGGACTCCGTTTTCCCCTGTTCTCACACGCCATCAAATGTGGATGTGGACTCAGTTTCCCCGTTCTCACCCACCATCAAATGTGGAGGTGGACTCAGTTTCCCCTGTTCTCACCCACCATCAAATATGGACGTGGACTCAGTTTCCCTGTGTTCTCACCCACCATCAAATGTGGACGTGGACTCAGTTTCCCCCAGTTCTCGCCCACCATCAAAGGCGGATGTGGACTCAGTTTCCCCTGTTCTCACCCACCATCAAATGTGGACGTAGAGTCAGTTTCCCCATTCTGACCCACGATGAAATGTGGACATGGACCAAGTTTCCCCGTTCTTGCCCACCATCAAATGTGGACGTGGACTCAGTTTCCCCCTGTTCTCGCCCACCATCAAATGTGTACGTGGACTCAGTTTCCCGGTTCTCACCCACCATCAAATGTGGACGTGGACTCAGTTTCCCCCTGTTCTCACCCACCATCAAATGTGGACGTGGACTCTGTTTCCCCGTTCTCACCCACCATCATATGTGGACTTGCACCAAGTTTCCCCGTTCTCACCCACCATCAAATGTGGACGTGGACTCAGTTTCCCCGTTCTCACCCACTATCAAATGTGGACGTGGACTCAGTTTCCCCGTTCTCACCCACCATCAAATGTGGACGTGAGCTCAGTTTCCCCTGTTCTCACCCACCATCATATGTGGACGTGGACTCAGCTTTCCCGTTCTCACCCACCATCAAATGGGGACGTGGACTCAGTTTCCCCGTTCTCACCCACCATCAAATGTGGACGTGGACCCAGTTTCCCCGTTCTTGCCCACCATCACATATGGACGTGGACTCAGTTTCCCCCTATTCTCGCCCACCATCAAATGTGGACGTGGACTCAGTTTCCCCGTTTTGACCCAACATCAAATGCGGATGTGGACCCAGTTTCCCCCTTCATCAATTGTGGGCGTGGACTCAGTTTCCCCCTGTTGTCGCCCACCATCAAATGTGGATGTGGACTCAGTTTTCCTCTGTTCTCACCCACCATCAATTTTCGACGTGGACTCAGTTTCCTCCTGTTCTCACCCACCATCAAATGTGGACGTGGACTCAGTTTCCCCGTTCACACGCACCATCAAATGTGGACATGGACTCAGTTTCCCCTGTTCTCACCAACCATCAAATGTGGACGTGGACTCAGTTTCCCCGTTCTCACCCACCATCAAATGTGGACGTGGACTCAGTTTCCCCGTTCTCACCCAACATCAAATGTGGACGTGGACCCAGTTTCCCCTTTCTTGCCCAACATCAAATGTGGACGTGGACTCAGTTTCCCCTGTTCTCACCCACCATCAAATGTGGATGTGGACTCAGTTTCCCCGTTCTCACACACCATCAAATCTGGAAGTCGACTCAGTTTCCCCTGTTCTCACCCACCATCAAATATGGACGTGGACTCAGTTTCCCGTTCTCACCCACCATCAAATGTGGACGTGGACTCAGTTTCCCCCAGTTCTCGCCCACCATCAAAGGCGGATGTGGACTCAGTTTCCCCTGTTCTCACCCACCATCAAATGTGGACGTAGAGTCAGTTTCCCCATTCTGACCCACGATGAAATGTGGACATGGACCAAGTTTCCCCGTTCTTGCCCACCATCAAATGTGGACGTGGACTCAGTTTCCCCCTGTTCTCGCCCACCATCAAATGTGTACGTGGACTCAGTTTCCCGGTTCTCACCCACCATCAAATGTGGACGTGGACTCAGTTTCCCCCTGTTCTCGCCCACCATCAAATGTGGATGTGGACTCTGTTTCCCCGTTCTCACCCACCATCATATGTGGACTTGCACCAGGTTTCCCCGTTCTCACCCACCATCAAATTTGCACGTGGACTCAGTTTCCCCGTTCTCACCCACTATCAAATGTGGACGTGGACTCAGTTTCCGCGTTCTCACCCACCACCAAATGTGGACGTGAGCTCAGTTTCCCCTGTTCTCACCCACCATCATATGTGGACGTGGACTCAGCTTTCCCGTTCTCACGCACCATCAAATGGGGACGTGGACTCAGTTTTCCCGTTCTCACCCACCATCAAATGTGAACGTGGACCCAGTTTTCCCGTTCTTGCCCACCATCACATATGGACGTGGACTCAGTTTCCCCCTATTCTCGCCCACCATCAAATGTGGGCGTGGACTCAGTTTCCCCGTTTTGACCCACCATCAAATGCGCATGTGGGCCCAGTTTCCCCCTTCATCAAATGTGGCCGTGGACTCTGTTTCCCCCTGTTGTCGCCCACCATCAAATGTGGATGTGGACTCAGTTTTCCTCTGTTCTCACCCACCATCAATTTTCGACGTGGACTCAGTTTCCTCCTGTTCTCACCCACCATCAAATGTGGACGTGGACTCAGTTTCCCCGTTCACACGCACCATCCAATGTGGACACGGACTCAGTTTCCCCTGTTCTCACCAACCATCAAATGTGGACGTGGACTCAGTTTCCCCGTTCTCACCCACCATCAAATGTGGACGTGGACTCAGTTTCCCCGTTCTCACCCAACATCAAATGTGGACGTGGACCCACTTTCCCCTTTCTTGCCCATCATCAAATGTGGACGTGGACTCAGTTTCCCCCTGTTCTCGCCCACCATCAAAGGTGGCTGTGGACTCAGTTTCCCTCTGTTCTCACACACCATCAAATGTGGACGTGGACTCAGTTTCCCTGTGTTGTCACCCACCATCAAATGTGAACGTGGACTCAGTTTCCCCTGTTCTCACCCACCATCAAATGTGGACGTGGACTCAGTTTCCCCATTCTCACCCACCATCAAATGTGGACGTGGACTCAGTTTCCCCTGTTCTCGCCCACCATCAAAGGTGGATGTGGACTCAGTTTCCCCTGTTCTCACCCACCATCAAATGTGGACGTGGACTCAGTCTCCCCGTTCTCACCCACCATCAAATGTGGACGTAGAGTCAGTTTCCCCATTCTCACCCACGATTAAATATGGACATGGACCCAGTTTCCCGCTCACCCACCATCAAATGTGGATGTGGACTCAGTTTCCCCTTTCTCACCCACCATCAAATGTGTATGTGGACTCAGTTTCCCCTGTTCTCACCCACCATCACTTGTGGACGTGGACAGTTTCCCCTGTTCTCACCCACCATCAAATGTGGACGTGGACTCAGTTTCCACTGTTCTCACCCACCATCAAATGTGGACGTGGACTCAGTTTCCCCTGTTTCACCCACCATCAAATGTGGACGTGGACTCAGTTTCCCCGTTCTCACCCACCATCAAATGTGGACGTGGACTCAGTTTCACCTATTCTCACCCAGCATGAAATGTGGACGTGGACTCAGTTTCCCCGTTCTCACACACCATCAAATGTGGACATGGACTCAGTTTCCCTGTTCTCACCAACCATCAAATGTGGACGTGGACTCAGTTTCCCCGTTCTCACCCACCATCAAATGTGGACGTGGACTCAGTTTCCCCGTTCTCACCCAACATCAAATGTGGACGTGGACCCACTTTCCCCTTTCTTGCCCATCATCAAATGTGGACGTGGACTCAGTTTCCCCCTGTTCTCGCCCACGATCAAAGGTGGATGTGGACTCAGTTTCCCTCTGTTCTCACACACCATTAAATGTGGACGTGGACTCAGTTTCCCTGTGTTGTCACCCACAATGAAATGTGGAGGTGGACTCAGTTTCCCCGTTCTCACCCACCATCAAATGTGGATGTGGACTCAGTTTCCCCTGTTCTCACCCGCCATCAAATGTGAACGTGGACTCAGTTTCCCCCTGTTCTCGCCCACCATCAAAGGTGGATGTGGACTCGGTTTCCCCTGTTCTCACCCACCATCAAATGTGGACGTGGACTCAGTCTCCCCGTTCTCACCCTCCATCAAATGTGGACGTAGAGTCAGTTTCCCCATTCTCCCCCACGATTAAATATGGGCATGGACCCAGTTTCCCCGCTCTTACACACCATCAAATGTGGATGTGGACTCAGTTTCCCCTTTCTCACCCACCATCAAATGTGTATGTGGACTCAGTTTCCTCCTGTTCTCACCCACCATCACTTGTGGACGTGGACAGTTTCCCCTGTTCTCACCCACCATCAAATGTGGACGTGGACTCAGTTTCCTCATTCTCACTCACCATGAAATGTGGACGTGGACTCATTTTCCCCTGTTTCACCCACCATCAAATGTGGACGTGGACTCAGTTTCCCCGTTCTCACCCACCATCAAATGTGGACGTGGACTCAGTTTCTCCTATTCTCACCCAGCATGAAATGTGGACGTGGACTCAGTTTCCCCGTTCTCACACACCATCAACTGTGGATGTGGACTCAGTTTCCCCATTCTCACCCACCATCAAATGTGGACGTGGACCCAGTTTCCTCATTCTTGCCCACCATCAAATGTGGACGTGGACTCAGTTTCCCCGTTCTCACACACCATCAAATGTGGATGTGGACTCAGTTTCCCCGTTCTCACCCACCATCAAATGTGGACGTGGACCCAGTTTCCCCGTTCTTGCCCACCATCAAATGTGGACTCAGTTTCCCCTGTTTCACCCACCATCAAATGTGGACTCAGTTTCCTGTTCTCACCATCAAATGTGGACGTGGACTCAGTTTCCCGGTTCTCACCCACCATCTAATATGGACGTGGACTCAGTTTCCCCTTTCTAACGGACCATCAAATATGAAAGGTTACTCAGTTTCCATGTTCGCACCCACCGTCAAATGTGGATGTGGACCCAGTTTTACCGTTCTTGCCCACCATCAAATGTGGACGTGCACTCAGTTTCCCCTGTTCTCGCCCACCATCAAATGTGGATGTGGACTCAGTTTCCCTCTGTTCTCACCCACCATCAAATGTAGACGTGGACTCAGTTTCCCCTGTTCTTACCCACCATCAAATGTGGACGTGGACTCAGTTTCCTCATTCTCACTCACCATCAAATGTGGACGTGGACTCATTTTCCCCTGTTTCACCCACCATCAAATGTGGACGTGGACTCAGTTTCCTCCTGTTCTCACTCACCATCAAATTTCGACTTGGACTCAGTTTCCCCGTTTTCACCCACCATCAAATGTGGACGTGGACCCAGTTTCCCCTGTTCTCGCCCACCATCAAATGTGGACGTGGACTCATTTTCCCCTGTTTCACCCACCATCAAATGTGGACGTGGACTCAGTTTCCTCCTGTTCTCACTCACCATCAAATTTCGACTTGGACTCAGTTTCCCCGTTTTCACCCACCAACAAATGTGGACGTGGGCCCATTTTCCCTGTTCTTGCCCACCTTCAAACGTGGCCGTGGACTCATTTTCCAACTGTTCTCGCCCAACATCAAATGTAGATGTGGACTCAGTTTCCCTGTGTTCTCACCCACCATCAAATGTGGACGTGGACTCAGTTTCCCCCTGTTCTCGCCCACCATCATAGGTGGATGTGGACTCAGTTTCCCCTGTTCTCACCCACCATCAAATGTGGACGTGGACTCAGTCTCCCCGTTCTCACCCACGATTAAATGTGGACATGGACCCAGTTTCCCCGTTCTTGCCCACCATCAAATGTGGATGTGGACTCAGTTTCCCCGTTCTCACCCACCATCAAATGTGTATGTGGACTCAGTTTCCTCCTGTTCTCACCCACCATCACATGTGGACGTGGACTCAGTCTCCCCGTTCTCACCCACCATCAAAGGTGGATGTGGACTCAGTTTCCTCCTGTTCTCACTCGCCATCAAATGTGGACGTGGGCCCAGTTTCCCCGTTCTCACCCACCATCAAATGTGGACGTGGACTCAGTTTCCCCATTCTCACCCACTATCAAATGTGGACGTTGACCCAGTTTCCCGTTCTTGCCCACCATAAAATGTGGACGTGGACTCAGTTTCCTGTTCTCACCCACCATCAAATGTGGACGTGGACTCAGTTTCCGCTCACCCACCATCAAATGTGGACAGGGACCCAGTTTCCCCTTTCTTGCCCACCATCAAATGTGGACGTGGACCCAGTTTGCCCTGTTCTCGCCCACCTTCAAAGGTGGATGTGGACTCAGTTTCCTCCTGTTCTCACCACCATCAAATGTAGATGTGGACTCAGTTTCCTGTGTTCTCACCCACCATCAAATGTGGACGTGGACTCAGTTTCCCCTGTTCTCGCCCACCATCATAGGTGGATGTGGACTCAGTTTCCCCTGTTCTCACCCACCATCAAATGTGGACGTGGACTCAGTCTCCCGTTCTCACCCACGATTAAATGTGGACATGGACCCAGTTTCCGTTCTTGCCCACCATCAAATGTGGATGTGGACTCAGTTTCCCGTTCTCACCCACCATCAAATGTGGACGTGGACTCAGTTTCCCCTGTTCTCACCACCATCAAATGTGGATGTGGACTCAGTTTCCCCCTGTTCTCACTCACCATCAAATGTGGACGTGGACTCAGTTTCCCGTTCTCACCCACCATCAAATGTGGACGTGGACTCAGTTTCCCATTCTCACCCACTATCAAATGTGGACGTTGACCCAGTTTCCCGTTCTTGCCCACCATAAAATGTGGACGTGGACTCAGTTTCCCCTGTTTTCGCCCACCATCAAATGTGGGCGTGGACTCAGTTTCCGTTCACACCCACCATCAAATGTGGACAGGGACCCAGTTTCCCCTTTCTTGCCCACCATCAAATGTGGACGTGGACCCAGTTTGCCCTGTTCTCGCCCACCTTCAAAGGTGGATGTGGACTCAGTTTCCTCCTGTTCTCACCACCATCAAATGTAGATGTGGACTCAGTTTCCTGTGTTCTCACCCACCATCAAATGTGGACGTGGACTCAGTTTCCCCCTGTTCTCGCCCACCATCATAGGTGGATGTGGACTCAGTTTCCCCTGTTCTCACCCACCATCAAATGTGGACGTGGACTCAGTCTCCCCGTTCTCACCCACGATTAAATGTGGACATGGACCCAGTTTCCCCGTTCTTGCCCACCATCAAATGTGGATGTGGACTCAGTTTCCCGTTCTCACCCACCATCAAATGTGGACGTGGACTCAGTTTCCCCTGTTCTCACCACCATCAAATGTGGATGTGGACTCAGTTTCCTCCTGTTCTCACCCACCATCAAATGTGGACGTGGACTCAGTTTCCCGTTCTCACCCACCATCAAATGTGGACGTGGACTCAGTTTCCCCATTCTCACCCACTATCAAATGTGGACGTTGACCCAGTTTCCCCGTTCTTGCCCACCATAAAATGTGGACGTGGACTCAGTTTCCCCCTGTTTTCGCCCACCATCAAATGTGGACGTGGACTCAGTTTCCCTGTTCTCACCCACCATCAAATGTGGACAGGGACCCAGTTTCCCCTTTCTTGCCCACCATCAAATGTGGACGTGGACCCAGTTTGCCCCTGTTCTCGCCCACCTTCAAAGGTGGATGTGGACTCAGTTTCCCTCTGTTCTCACACACCATCAAATGTGGACGTGGACTCAGTTTCCTCCTGTTCTCACCACCATCAAATGTGGATGTGGACTCAGTTTCCTGTTCTCACCCACCATCAAATGTGGACGTGGACTCAGTTTCCCCATTCTCACCCACCATCAAATGTGGACGTGGACTCAGTTTCCCCATTCTCACCCAGTATCAAATGTCGACGTTGAGCCAGTTTCCCCGTTCTTGCCCACCATAAAATGTGGACGTGGACTCAGTTTCCCCCTGTTTTCGCCTACCATCAATGTGGACGTGGACTCAGTTTCCCCGTCCCTGGGGGACTTGGGGAGCGGTGCAGAGTGGGGACAGCCTGAGCGCCTTGGCAACCGTCTCATGGTCAGGCCCCCACAGAGTGCACGGGTGTCTGTATCCTGGGGTAGAGCGAGGCTGGCCTGAACCCTGTGAGCAAGGCAGGCAGGGCCCTCGGACGGTGGGGTGGGCCAGATAGGGACAGACTCCGTGAGCCCAGGGGCCCAGGATCCTGTGTGGGAGGAGGCATTCGGACTGAGACCTGGATGGGGCGTGCCGAGGGAAGAGTATCCAGGCAGGGGGACAATGCAAGCTCTGTGGTGGGGGGTGTCTGTACAGCAGATGGGAGAGGGGCAAGGGGCACAGCGGGCCGTGGGGAGGAGATCTGGGCGCGTGGTGGTGGCACACCAGCGTGATGACCTGGGCCCTGAGCCTGCCCCCGGGAGCTTGTGGGCTGTGAGGAGGCAGAGTGAGGGTGGGGACCAGCAGGTGGGCTGGCCTGGGGCCCAGGGCTCAGCTCTGCCTCTAGCTGGCAACTGCTCCTTAGGGAGGACAGGCCTGGGGCCGGGCTTAGCGGGAAGTCGAGGTGAGAGACAAGGCTGGAAGGGCTGGTGAGGGCCGCGCAGGGACAGAGGCTGGGAGTGGGAGCGCTGGTATCCCACACCCTCAGACCTGGAGGGCATGGCTCTGAGGGTCCGGGAAGGCCCTCCGCTGGCCTGGCTGAAGGAGCAGCTACTGACACGGAGAGGAGAGGCGGTCTGCACTTCTCCTCGGGGGTCCTCGGTGAGTCTCGGTGAGGCAGCGGGGTTGAGGGATGCAGGAGCACCAGGCCGCCGTCCCCAGATCCCCACACGGGAGGGGCTGGAGACGGGACAGGTTCGCGCCCACCGACTCCAAGCCGCAGCACACCCCGCCCGCCCCAGGCCCCATCACACACAGGCGCGCGGGCACACCCGGGACACACACGCTGCGGGGAGGGCAGGCAGCCGCTCCCTTCCACGCCCGCGGGTCCCCGCCCCTCCGCCGACCCGGCCCGCGTGGCAGTGGGGTGGGGCGGTGGCGGCGCGGCGGCGCGGAGAGGGAGGAGCAGCGGCGGGGGCGCGGCATCCGCGGCTTGGCCGCCCCGCAGTTGGGGGCGGGGAAGGACTTAGGTGCTCCTCCCACCCGCTGGAGCCTCCCGCGGCGCCCTCTGGTGCACCCCACGCCCGGCATTGGCGGGGAGCACGATGGAGGAGCCCAGTGCGGGGGCCTGGAGGGGCGCGGGCGGGTCCAACTTCCCGACCCAGGGGCGGGTGGGCGCCGGGCGGCGACGGGAGGGGTCCTCGAAGCGCCTCGGGCCAGGGCAGATCCTCCCGGCACCCCGGCCCCGCCCGGCCCGGCCCGCCCCTCCGCCCCGGCCCGCCCCTCCACCCCGGCCCGCCCCTCCGCCTCTGGCCCGCCCGCCCCTCGCCGCTCAGCCAGAAAGTTTCCTGCGCCAGGAGCGGAGGGGCTCGAGGTCGCTCGCTGCCTCACCGGCCCCGGCCCGCCCCTCCACCCCGGCCCGCCCCTCCGCCTCTGGCCCGCCCCGCCCCTCGCCGCTCAGCCAGAAAGTTTCCTGCGCCAGGAGCGGAGGGGCTCGAGGGTCGCTCGCTGCCTCACCGGCCCCCGGCCCGCGCCCCGCGCCCCGTGCCCCCAGCCCCGGCCTCACCCGTCCGCCCAGAGGCCTTCATGCCGCGCCGGGGCCGCCGCCGTCGCCTCCGCCGGGCAAGCCGGAGCGGAGTCAAGCCGCAGCCGGGAGCCGGGAGGGCTGGGGGCGCGGGCCGTGGGCGGAGGCGCTCGGGGCCGGGGCCGGGGCCGGGCGCCGAGCGGGGTCCGCGGTGACCGCGCTGCCCGGGCAATGCCCGCGGGGACGCCGCCGGCCAGCGGAGCGAGGTGAGTCGCGGCGAGGACGTGCGCCTGGGACCCTCGTCAACTTGCGCGGAGCCGGCCGGGGGGGCCCCTTGGGGTGGGGGTGGGGCCCCGGGAGGGAGGGAGGGGGCGGGCGGGGGCGGGGGCGCGTTTGTCTCTAATAAGACAAAGACACCCCTGGTCCTGCGGTGGCTGTGGGGGCATCCCCAGAGAGCCCTGGGGCGCCAGGAGGCGAGGCGGAGCAGGGTTCCGAGCCCGGCGTGTCGCCCCCCCCCCCAGCGCCCAGCGGCCGAGCGCGGCGCGGAGCTGGGCGCAGAGGAGGAGCAGCGCGTCCCGTACCCGGCCCTGGCGGCCACGGTCGTCTTCTGCCTCGGGCAGACCACGCGGCCGCGCAGCTGGTGTCTCCGGTGTCTCCGGCTGGTCTGCAACCCATATCCTTCCCGGCCGGCGGGGGGCGGGGGTTCCTTATAGATTCTGGAAATTAGACCTTTGTCAGATGCACAGTTAGAAAATATTTTCTCCCATTCTGGGGGTTGTCTGTTTACTCTGTTGATAGTTTATTTTGCTATGTAGAATCTCTTTAGTTCAATTAGCTCCCATTTGTCAATTTTTGTTGCAATTGCTTTTCGCATCTTCATCATGAAATCTTGGCCAGGGCCTATGTCCAGAATGGTATTTCCTAGGTTATCTTCCAGGGTTTTTATAGCTTTCAGTTTTGTATTTAAGTCTTATTTCATCTTTAGTTGATTTTTGAATGTAGTGGTGTAGGGACAGGGTCCAGTTTCCATCTTTTGCATATGGCTAGCCAGTTATCCCAGTACTATTTATCGAAGAGGAGTCCTTTCCCCATTGCTTGTTTTTGTCAACTTTGTCAAAGACTAGATGGTTGAAGGTGTGCAGCTTTATTTCTGGGCTCTTTATTTTGTTTCATTGGTCTATGTCTCTGTTTTGTACCAGTACCATGCTGTTTTGGTTACTGTAGCCTTGTAGTATAGTTTGAAATGGGGACTTTTAATTTTTTGGTTCCATATGAATTTTTAGAATAGTTGTTTCTAATTCTGTGAAGAATGTCATTGGTAGTTTTGTAGGAATAGCAATGTATCTGTAAATTGCTTTGGGAAGTGTGGCCATTTTAACAATGTTGATTCTTCAAATCCAAGACTGTGGAATAATTTTCCATTTATGTCATCTGTGATTTCTTTCAGTAGTGCTTTGTAATTCTCATTGTAGAGATCTTTCACCTCCTGGTTAGCTGTATTCCTAGGTAATGTTTTGTGTGTGGTTATTGTGAATGGGATTGTGTTCTTGACTTGGCATTCAGCTGGGATTTTGTATCCTGAAACTTGCTGAAATTCTTTATCAGATCTAGGAGCCTTTTGGGCAGAGACTATCGTTTTTTTTTTTTTAGATATAGAAACATATTGTCTGCAAACAAGGATACTTTAACCCTGTCTCTATTTGGATGCCTTTTATTTATTCCTTCTGCATGATTGCTGTGGCCAGGACTGCCAGTACTACATTGAATAGAAGTGGTGACAGAGGGCATCCTTGTCTTGTTCTGGTTCTCAAGGGAAGTGATTCCAGCTTTTGCCCATTCAGTATGATGATGACTGTGGGTTTGTCTTATTAGATGGCTCTTATTATTTTGAGATATGTTCCTTTGGTGCCAG
>CM058079.1:5415069-5437615 GCA_030247045.1 Colobus guereza | reverse complement strand
TTTCCCCTTATCTCACCCATCATCAAATGTGGACTTGGACTCAGTTTCCCGGTTCTCACCCACCATCAAATGTGGACGTGGACTCAGTTTCCCCTTTCTCGCCCACCATCAAATATGAAAGTGGACTCAGTTTCCCTGTTCGCACCCACCGTCAAATGTGGATGTGGACACAGTTTTACCGTTCTTGCCCACCATCAAATGTGGACGTGGACTCAGTTTCCCTCTGTTCTCACCCACCATCAAATGTGGACGTGGACTCAGTTTCCCCGTTCTCACCCACCATCATATGTGGACTTGCACCAAGTTTCCCAGTTCTCACCACCATCAAATGGACGTGGACTCAGTTTCCCATTCTCACCACATCAAATTGTGGGCGTGGACTCAGTCCCATTTTGCACCCACCATCAAATGTGGAGCGTGGGGACTCAGTTTCCCCCTTCTCACCCACCATCATGTGGACGTGGACCCAGTTTCCTGATTCTTGCCCACCATCAAATGATGGATGTGGACAGCCCGTTCTCACGCCCACATTGATGTGAGAATGTGACTCAGTCCCCTGTTCTCACACCATCAAATGTGGACGAGACTCAGTTTCCCGTTCTCACACACCATCAAATGAGAACTGGGACTCAGTTTCGATTTGTCACACTGATCAAATGTGGTGGACTCAGTTCCCCGTCTCACCCACCATCAAATGTGGATGTGGACTCAGTTTCCCTGTTCTCACCCACCATCAAATGTGATGGTGGAAGTTTCCCGTTCCATCACCGTCAAATGTTGGGCGTGGAAATCAGTCCCCTGTTCTCCCACCATGATGATGGTGGACTCAATTTTCCGTCACCCACATCACGATGGTGTGGACTCAGTTTCCCGTTCATTCTCACCATCAATGTGGACGTGGACTCAGTCCCGCACCACCATCAAATGGTGGCGTGGAACAGTTTCCACTGGTACCATCAAATTGATCATGGTGAGAACGAGTTTCCGCTGAGTCCACGCCCACCATATGTGGTGAGAAAAAACCCGAGTTCACGCCCACCATCAAATGATGGTTGAGAAGAGGAAACTGAGTCCCGTCACATTTGATGGTGGGTGAAATGTGAAACTGTCAGTCCCTGTTCTCGCACCATCAATTGAGCGTGACTCAGCTCTGTTCTCACCACCATCAAATGATGGCGTGGACTCAGTTTCCCACGTTCTCACACATCAAATGTGGACGGACTGTTTCCCCTATTTCACCCACCATGATGTGGACGTGGACTCAATTTGAGTCTCACCATCAAATGTGGAGGACTCAGTTTCCCAAAAACTTCCCGTCCACATCAAATGTGGTGAACAGGGAAACCCCTGTTCTCCCACCATTTGAAAGAGTGAAATGAAACTGAGTCCCTGTTCTCACACCATCTTGATGGTGGTGAGAAACCTGTTCTCACCCACCATCAAATGTGGGCGTGGACTCAATTTCCCGTCTCACATTTGCATGGTGGTAAATGGAAACTGGACTCACGTTTCCCGTTCTTGCATCAAATGGTGGAATGGACTGGTTTCCCGTTCTCACCCATTTGATCAAATGAGGGAAACTGAGTGCACTGCACTTCTCACCATGCATCACATGGGGACTGGACTCATGTTTCCCATTTTGACCCACCATCAAATGGGCGTGGACTCAGTTTCCCATTTGATGGTCTGAGAATTAAATTTGGAAGCGTGACATCCAGTTTCCCCGTGGTGAGAATCAAACTGTGGATGTGGACTCATTTCCTGATGGTGACCACCAGGAAATGTGGGCGTGGACACAGTTTCCCCTGAGTCCACCCACATTTGATGGTGTGTGAGCAGAGGAAACTGAGGCTCATCCACCATCAAATGGTGGGACTCAGTCCTTCTCTTACCATCAATTTGATGTGACTCAGTTTCCCTATTCTCACCCACCATCAAATGTGGACTGGGTTTCCCTGTTCTCACCCACCATTTGATTGTGCGTGAGAATCAGTTTCGTTCATTCACATTTGATGGAGTTTCCCCATTCTTGGTGACCATCAAATGGGGAAACTGAGTCGTTCTCACCCACATTTTATGGTGGGACGGACCCAGTTTCCCCTCACATTTGATATGAAATGTGGGCGTGGACTCAGTTTCCCCTGTCTCGCTTGATGGTGGGTGAGAATGGACTCAGTCCCTCGCATCCACCATGATGATGACTGGACTCAGTTTCCCGTTCTCACCCATTTGATCAAATGTGGAGTGGACTGAGCCCGTCATTTGATCAAATGTGAACAGGAGGAGTTTCCCCGTTCTCACACCATCAAATGTAGGATGTGGACATCAGTTTGATGGTGGGTCATCACCACATTTGATGTGGGGACCCAGTTCCCACGTTCTTCACACCATTTGATGATGGGTGAGAACTCAGCTGTTCTCATCCACCATCATGTGGGTGAGAACAGGACTGAGTCCATAACCACATTTGATGGTGGCGTGAGACTCAGCCCTCGTCCATTTGATGCACCATCAAAGGTGGGGTGGACAGTTTCCCGTCTCACCCGATCAAATGTGACTGAGTCACATTCACAGATGGTGGTGAGCACTACACGTGCACCATCATGTGGTGTGGACTCAGTTTACTGATTCCCACCCACCATCAAATGTGGGGTGGACTCAGTTTCCTGAGTCCACGTCACATTTGATGGTGGGCGTGGACTCAGTTTCCCCCTGTTCTGCACCATCAATTTGATGTGGACTCGAGCCCTGGGTCTCACCCACCATCAAATGGTGGGCGTGGACTCAGAACTGGGTCCACATCCACATTTGATGTGAGGAAGACTCAGTTTCCCTGTTTCTCACCCACCATCAAATGGTGGGTCAGACTCAAAACTGTTCTCACCACCACATTTGATAATGTGAGAATGAAACTGGAGTCTCATTCCCCATTTGATTGGGTGAGAATGGACATAGTCAGTTTCCATGGGATGGTGATTGAGAATACAGTTACTCACTTCCATTTGATGGTGGTTGGACTCAGCTGATTCACCTCCATCATTCGATGGTGGCGTCAGATCAGGAAACTGACTCATGTCCACATTTGATGGTGGTTGAGACTCACTATTCTCATCCACATTTGATGGTGGATAGAACAGAGAAAGTGAGTCCAATCCACGTTTTCGCCATCAAATGTGGACTAGTGTTCTCCACATTTGCTGGTGGGCGAGAATGGGAAACTGGTTCCCCCTCTCCATCAAATGTTGAGTGGCTGAGTCCACGTCACATTTGATGGTGGGTTAGGGACTGAGTCCCGTCCAAATCCATGTCCACATTTGATATTGGGTGAGAATGGGGAAACTGAGTCCACGTCCACATTTGATGGTGGGTGAGAATGGTGAAATAGAGTCCACGTTCACATGGGATGGTGATTGAGAATGGGGAAACTGACTCCACTTCCACATTTGATGGTGGTTGAGAACGAGGAAACTGAGTCCACCTCCACATTCGATGGTGGGTCAGATCAGGGGAAACTGACTGCATGTCCACATTTGATGGTGGTTGAGACGGGGAAACTGAGTCCACATCCACATTTGATGGTGGATGAGAACAGAGGATACAGAGTCCTCATCCACCTTTGATGGGTGAGGAGAATAGGGGAAACTCAGTCCACGTCCACATTTGATGGTGGGCGAGAACGGGAAACTGGGTCCACGTCCACATTTGATGGTGGGTGAGAACGAGGAAACTGAGTCCCCTCACACGATGGCGGTGGGTCAGATCAGGGGAAACTGACTCCATGTCCACATTTGATGGTGGTTGAGACGGGGAAACTGAGTCCACATCCACATTTGATGGTGGATGAGAACAGAGGGAAAGTGAGTCCACATCCACGTTTGATGGTGCGTGAGAACCGGACCAAACTGAGTCTATGTCCACATTTGCTGGTGGGCGAGAATGGGGAAACTGGTTCCACGTCCACATTTGATGTAGAGTGAGAACGGGGAAACTGAGTCCACGTCCACATTTGATGGTGGGTTAGAACGGGGAGACTGAGTCCACGTCCACATTTGATGGTGGGCAAGAAAGGTGAAACTGGGTCCATGTCCACATTTGATAGTGGCTGAGAACGGGGAAACTTAGTCCACGTCCACATTTGATGGTGGGTGAGAACGAGGAAACTGAGTCCATGTCCACATTTGAACGTGGGTGAGAACGAAACTGAGTTCACGTCCACATTTGATGGTGGATGAGAACAGAGGGATACAGAGTCCTCATCCACCTTTGATGGTGAGGGAGAATAGGGGGAAACTCAGTCCACGTCCACATTTGATGGTGGGCGAGAACGGGGAAACTGGGTCCACGTCCACATTAGATGGTGGGTGAGAACGGGGAAATTGAGTCCACGTCCACATTTGATGGTGGATGAGAATAGGAGGAAACTGAGTCCACATCCACAATTGATGGTGGGTGAGAACAGAGGGAAACTGAGTCCACACCCACATTTGATGTTGGGCGAGAACAGGGGAAACGAGGCCCTTCATATTTGGTGATGGGCAAGAACGGGAAACTGGGTCCTCGCCCCATTTTATGGTGGGTTAGAATGGAAACTAGTCCACGTCCACATTTGATGGTGAGTGAGAATGAACAGGAACTGAGTCCCGTCACATTTGGTGGTGGGTGAGAACGTGGAAACTGAGTCCATCAACATTTTATGGTGGCGATAACAGCGGATACTGAGTCACGTCCACATTTGCTGGTGGGCAAGAACGGGAAACTGGGTACACGTCACATTTGATGTGGTGGGTGAGAACGGAAACTAGGTCCACGTCCACATTTGATGGTGGGTGAGAATAGGAGGAAACTGAGTCCACGTCCACAATTGATGGTGGGTGAGAACAGAGGGAAACTGAGTCCACACCCACATTTGATGGTGGGCGAGAACAGGGGGAAACTGAGGCCACGTTCATATTTGATGATGGGCAAGAACGGGGAAACTGGGTCCACGTCCCATTTTATGGTGGGTTAGAATGGGGAAACTTAGTCCACGTACACATTTGATGGTGAGTGAGAACACGGAAACTGAGTCCACGTCCACATTTGGTGGTGGGTGAGAACGTGGAAACTGAGTCCACGTCAACATTTTATGGTGGGCGATAACAGGCGGATACTGAGTCCACGTCCACATTTGCTGGTGGGCAAGAACGGGGAAACTGGGTACACGTCCACATTTGATGGTGGGTGAGAACGCGGAAACTAGGTCCACGTCCATATTTGATCGTGGGTGAGAACAGCAGGAAACTGAGTCCAGGTCCACATTTGATGGTTGGAGAGAGCAGAGGGAAACTGGGTCCACATCCACATTAGATGGTGAGCAAGAACAGGGGGAAACGGAGTACACGTCCACATTTGGTGGTGGGCGAAATGAGGGGGAAACTGAGTCCACGTCCACATATGATTGTCGGTGAGAACGGGGAATCTGGGTCCACGTCCATATTTGATGGGGGGTGAGAACAGGAGGAAACTGTGTCCACGTCCACATTTGATGGTGAGTGAGAACAGGGGAAACTGTGTCCACGTCCTCATTTGATGGTTGGTGAGAATGGGGAAACTCAGTCCGCGTCCCCGTTTGATGGTAGGTGAGAACAGGAGGAATCTGATTCCACGTCCACATTTGATGGTGGGGGAGAACAGAGGGGAACTGAGTCAACATCCCCATTAGATGGTGGGCGAGAACAGTGGGAAATTGAGTCCACATCTACGTTTGATGGTGGCCACAACGGGGATACTGGGTCCACATCCGCATTGGATGGTGGGTGAGAACCAGGAATCTGAGTGCACGTCCAGATTTGATGGTGGGTGAGAACGGGGAAACTGCGTCCACGTCCACATGTGATGGTGGGTGGGATCGGGAGGAAAATGAGTCCACGTCCACATTTGATGATGCGTGAGAACAGAGGGAAACTGAGTCCACACCCACATTTGATGGTGCGCAAGAACAGGGAAACTGGGTCCACTTCCACTTTTGATGGTGGGTGAGAAGGGGGAAACTGAGTCCATTTCCACATTTGATGGTGGGTGAGAACGGGGAAACTGAGTCCACGTCGACGTTTGATGGTGGGCGAGAATGGGGAAACTGGGTCCACGTCCATATTTGATGTTGCATGAGAACAGGGGGAAACTCAGTCCACGTCCACATTTGATGGTGGGCTAGAACGTGGAAACTGGGTCCACGTCCACATTTGATGGTGGGTGAGAACAGGAGGAAACTGAGACTACGTCCACATTTGATGCTGTGTGAGAGCAGAGGGAAACTGAATCCACATCCACATTGATGGTAGGCAAGAATAGGGGGAAACTGGTCGACGTCCACATTTGATGCTGGGCAAGAAGGGGGAAACAGGGTCCACGTCCACATTTGATGGTGTGTGAGAACGGGGAAACTGAGTCCACGTCCACATTCGATGGTGGGTCAGAATGGGGACACTGGGTCCACGTACACAGTTGATGGTGTGTTAGAACGGGGAAAGTGAGTCCACGTCCACATTTGATGGTGGGTGAGAACGAGGAAACTGAGTCCACGTCCACATTTGATGGTGGTTGAGAACAGGAGGAAACTGAGTTGATATCCACATTTGATGGTGGTTGAGAACAGAGGGAAAGTGTGCCCACATCCACATTTGATGGTGAGCGAGAACAGGGGGATACTGAGTCCACATCCACATTTGATGGTGTGCGAGATCAGGGGTCAACTGGGTCCTCGTCCACATTTGATAGTGAGCGGGAATGGGGAAACTGGGTCCACGTTCATATTTGATGGTGGGTGGGAACAGGAGGAAACTGAGTCCACGTCCACATTCGATGTTGGGTGAGACCAGAGGGAAAGTGAGTCCACATCCACATTTGATGGTGGGTGAGAACATGGGGAAACTGACTCCACGTCCACACTTGATTGTGGACAATAACGGGGAAACTGGGTCCACGTCCACATTTGATAGTGGTTGAGAACCGGGAAACTGAGTCCACGTCCACATTTGATGTTGGGTGAGAATGGGGAAACTGAGTCCACGTCCACATTTGATGCTGGGTGAGAACAGAGGGAAACTGAGTCCACACCCACATTTGATGGTGGGCGAGAACAGGGGGAAACTGAGTTCATGTCCACATTTGATGTTGGGCAAGAACAGAGAAACTGGGTCCACATCCCATTTGATGGTGGGCGAGAACGGGGAAACTGAGTCCAAGTCCACATTTCATGGAGGGTGAAACAGGGGAAAGTGATTCCACATCCACAGTTGTTGGTGGGTGAGAATGTGGAAACTGAGTCCACATCCATATTTGATGGTGGCTGAGAACGGGGAAACTGAGTCCACATCCACATTTGATGGTGGGTGAGAACGGGGAAACTGAGTCCACGTCCACATTTGATTGTGGGTGAGAACGGCGAAAGTGAGTCCACGTTCACATTTCATGGTGGGTGAGAACGGGGAAACTGAGTCCGTGTCCACATTTGATGGTGGGTGAGAAGAGTTGGAAACTGAGTCCACGTCCACATTTGATGGTGCGTGAGAACAGAGGGAAACTGTGTGCACATCCAGATTTGATGGTGAGCGAGAACAAGGGGAAACTGAGTCCACGTCCACATTTGATGGTGGGCGAGAAAAGGGAAACAGAGTCCACGTCCACATTTGATGGTGGGCGAGAACAGGGAAACAGAGTCCACATCCACATTTGTTGGTGGGTGAGAACGGACAAACTGAGTCCACGTCTACATTTGATGGTGGGTGAGAACGGGGAAACTGGGTCCACATCCACATTTGTTGGTGGGCGATAACAGAGGGAAACCGAATCCACGTCCACATTTCAAGGTGTGCGATAATGGGGAAACTTGTTCCACGTCCACATTTGATGGTGGGTGAGAATGGCGAAACTGAGTCGACGTCGACATTTGATGGTGGGTGAGAACGGGGAAACTGAGTCCACGTCCTCATTTGATGTTGGGCAAGAAAGGGGAAACTGGGTGCACGTCCACATTTGATGGTGGGTGAGAACGGGGAAACTGAGTTCACGTCCACATTTGATGGTGGGTGAGAGCAGCAGGGAACTGAGTCAACCACATTTGATGGTGTGTGAAAACAGAGGCAACTGAGTCCTCATCCACATTTGATGGTGGGGAGAACAGGGAAACTGGGTCCATCCACATTTGTTGGTGGAGAGGAAACTGTGTCCACGCGTCCACATTTCATGGTGGGTGAGAACGGGAAACTCAGTCCACGTTCCACATTTGATGGTGGTGAGAACAGGGGAGACTGAGCCACCTCCACATTTGATGGTGGGTGAGAACACGGAAACTGAGTCCACGTCCACATTTGATGGTGGGTGAGACCAGGAGGAAACTTAATCCGCGTCGACATTTGATGGTGGGTGAGAACAGAGGGAACCTGCGTCCACATCCACATTTGATGGTGGGCAATAACAGGGATAATTGAGTCCAGTCCCCATTTGATGTTGGGCTAGTACAAGGAAACTGTGTCCACGTCCACATTTGATGGTGGTTGAGAACGGGGAAACTGAGTTCACGTCCATATTTGATGGTGGGTGAGAGCAGCAGGGAACTGAGTCAACCGTGCACATTTGTTGGTGTGTGAAAACAGAGGGCAACTGAGTCCTCATCCACATTTGATGGTGGACGAGAACAGGGGGAAACTGGGTCCACGTCCACATTTGTTGGTAGCAAGAACGGGGAACCTGTGTCCACGTCCACATTTGATGGTGGGTGAGAACGGGGAAACTGAGTCCACATCCACATTTGATGGTGAGTGAGAACAGGGGAGACTGAGCCACCTCCACATTTGATGGTGTGTGAGAACGCGGAAACTGAGTCCACGTCCACATTTGATGGTGGGTGAGACCAGGAGGAAACTTAATCCGCGTCGACATTTGATGGTGGGTGAGAACAGAGGGAACCTGCGTCCACATCCACATTTGATGGTGGGCGATAACAGGGATAATTGAGTCCACGTCCCCATTTGATGTTGGGCTAGTACAAGGAAACTGTGTCCACGTCCACATTTGATGGTGGGTGAGAACAGGGGGAAACTGAGTCCACGTCCACATTTGATCGTGGGTGAGAACAGAGGGAAACTGAGTCCACATCCACATTTGATGGTGGCCGAGAAGAGGGGGAAACTGCGTCCCCGTCCACATTTCATGGTGGGCAATTAGGGGGAAACTGGGTTCACGTCCACATTTGATGGTGGGAGAGAACAGGGAAACTGAGTCCACTTCCACAGTTGACGGTGCATGAGAACGGGGAAACTGGGTCCACGTTCACATTTGATGGTGGGTGAGAATGGGGAAACTGACTCCACGTCCACATTTGATGGTGGGTGAGAATGGGGTAACTGAATCCACATCCACATTTGATGGTGCGCGAGAACAGGGGGAAACTGAGTCCACATCCACATTTGATGGTGGGTGAGAATGGTGCAACGAATTCCACGTCCACTTTTGATGGTGGTTGAGAACGGGGAAACTGAGTCCACCTCCACATTCGATGGTGGGTCAGAACAGGGGAATCTGAGTCCATGTCCACATTTGATGGTGGTTGAGTACGGGGAAACTGAGTCCACGTCCACATTTGATGGTGGATGAGAACAGAGGGAAAGTGAGTCCACATCCACGTTTGATGGTGCGTGAGAACCGGAGGAAACTGAGTCCATGTCCACATTTGCTGTTGGGCGAGAACGGGGAAACTGGTTCCACGTCCACATTTGATGTTGAGTGAGAACGGGGAAACTGAGTCCACGTCCACATTTGATTTTGGGTTAGAACGGGGAGACTGAGTCCACATCCACATATGATGGTGGGCGAGAACAGGGGGAAACTGACTCCACGTCCACATTAGATGGTGGGCAACAACGGGGAAACTGGGTCCACGTCCATATTTGATGGTGGGTGAGAACAAGGAAACTGAGTCCAGGTGCACATGTGATGGTGTGTGAAACAAGGGAAACTGAGTCCACGTCCTCATATGATGTTGGGCAAGAACGGGGAAACTGGGTCCACGTCCACATTTGATGGTGGGTGACAACGGGGAAACTGAGTCCACGTCCACATTTGATGGTGGTTGAGAACGGGGAAACTGAGTTCACGTCCACATTTGATGGTGGGTGAGAGCAGCAGGGAACTGAGTCAACCGTGCACATTTGATGGTGTGTGAAAACAGAGGGCAACTGAGTCCTCATCCACATTTGATGGTGGACAAGAACAGGGGGAAACTGGGTCCACGTCCACATTTGTTGGTGGCAAGAACGGGGAAACTGTGTCCACGTCCACATTTGATGGTGGGTGAGGACGGTGAAACTGAGTCCACGTCCACATTTCATGGTGGGTGAGAATGGGGAAACTCAGTCACGTCCACATTTGATGGTGGGTGAGAACGGGGAAACTGAGTCCACATCCACATTTGATGGTGAGTGAGAACAGGGGAAACTGAGCCACTCCACATTTGATGGTGGGTGAGAACACGGAAACTGAGTCACGTCCACATTTGATGGTGGGTGAGACAGGAGGAAACTTAATCCACGTCGACATTTGATGGTGGTGAGAACAGAGGAAACTGCGTCCACATCCACATTTGATGGTGGGCAATAACAGGGAAACTGAGTCCACGTCCCCATTTGATGTTGGGCTAGTACAAGGAAACTGTGTCCACGTCCACATTTGATGGTGATTGAGAACGGGGAAAGTGAGTTCACGTCCACATTTGATGGTGGGTGAGAGCAGCAGGGAACTGAGTCAACCATGCACATTTGATGGTGTGTGAAAACAGAGGGCAACTGAGTCCTCATCCACATTTGATGGTGGACAAGAACAGGGGGAAACTGGGTCCACGTCCACATTTGTTGGTGGCAAGAACGGGGAAACTGTGTCCACGTCCACATTTGATGGTGGGTGAGGACGGTGAAACTGAGTCCACGTCCACATTTCATGGTGGGTGAGAATGGGGAAACTCAGTCCACGTCCACATTTGATGGTGGGTGAGAACGGGGAAACTGAGTCCACATCCACATTTGATGGTGAGTGAGAACAGGGGAAACTGAGCCACCTCCACATTTGATGGTGGGTGAGAACACGGAAACTGAGTCCACGTCCACATTTTATGGTGGGTGAGACCAGGAGGAAACTTAATCCGTGTCGACATTTGATGGTGGGTGAGAACAGAGGGAACCTGCGTCCACATCCACATTTGATGGTGGGCAATAACAGGGATAATTGAGTCCACGTCCCCATTTGATGTTGGGCTAGTACAAGGAAACTGTGTCCACGTCCACATTTGATGGTGATTGAGAACGGGGAAAGTGAGTTCACGTCCACATTTGATGGTGGGTGAGAGCAGCAGGGAACTGAGTCAACCGTGCACATTTGTTGGTGTGTGAAAACAGAGGGCAACTGAGTCCTCATCCACATTTGATGGTGGACGAGAACAGGGGGAATCTGGGTCCACGTCCACATTTGTTGGTGGCAAGAACGGGGAAACTGTGTCCACGTCCACATTTGATGGTGGGTGAGAACGGTGAAACTTTTCATGGTGGGTGAGAATGGGGAAACTCAGTCCACATCCACATTTGATGGTGGGTGAGAACGGGGAAACTGAGTCCACATCCACATTTGATGGTGAGTGAGAACAGGGGAGACTGAGCCACCTCCACATTTGATGGTGGGTGAGAACGCGGAAACTGAGTCCACGTCCACATTTGATGGTGCGTGAGACCAGGAGGAAACTTAATCCGCGTCGACATTTGATGGTGGGTGAGAACAGAGGGAACCTGCGTCCATATCCACATTTGATGGTGGGCGATAACAGGGATAATTGAGTCACGTCCATTTGATGTTGGGCTAGTACAAGGAAACTGTGTCACGTCCACATTTGATGGTGGGTGAGAACAGGGAAACTGAGTCCACGTCACATTTGATCGTGGGTGAGAACAGAGGAAACTGGTCCACATCCACATTTGATGGTGGCCGAGAAGAGGGGGAAACTGCGTCCCCGTCCACATTTCATGGTGGGCAATTAGGGGGAAACTGGGTTCACGTCCACATTTGATGGTGGGTGAGAACAGGGAAACTGAGTCCACTTCCACAGTTGACGGTGCGTGAGAACGGGGAAACTGGGTCCACGTTCACATTTGATGGTGGGTGAGAATGGGGAAACTGAGTCCACGTCCACATTTGATGGGGGTGAGAACGGTGAAACTGAGTCCACGTCCACATTTAATGGTGGGTGAGAATGGGGTAACTGAATCCACATCCACATTTGATGGTGCGCAAGAACAGGGGGAAACTGAGTCCCCGTCCACATTTGATGGTGGGTGAGAACGGTGAAACGAATTGCACGTCCACTTTTGATGGTGGTTGAGAACGGGGAAACTGAGTCCACGTCCAGGTTTGTTGGTGGATGACAACGGAGAAACTGAGTCCACATCCACATTTGATGGTGGGCAACAGGAAAACGTCGATGGTGGGTGAGAAAGACATACATTTGATGGTGGGTGAGAACGTGGGAAACTGGGTCCACGTCCACATTTGATGGTGGCTGAGAGAGGGAAACTGAGTCCACGTCACATTTGATGGTGGTTGAGAAGGGAAACTGAGTCCATTCACATTTGATGGTGGGTGAGCGGAAACTGAGTCCATGTCCACATTTGATGGTTGGTGAAACAGAGGGAAACTGAGTCCACATCCACATTTGATGATGGGCGATAACAGGGGGAAACTGAGTCCACGTCCACATTTGATGGTGGGTGAGAATGGGAAAATTGAGTCCACGTCCACATTTTTTGGTGGGTGAGAACGGGAAACTGAGTCCCCATCCACGTTTCATGGTGGGCGAGAACAGGGGGAAATTGAATCCATGTCCACATTGGATGGGGGGCAAGAACGGGGAAACTGGATCCACGTCCACATTTGACGGTAGGTGAGAACGGGAAAAATGAGTCCACATCCACATTTGATGTCGGGTGAGAGCGGAGAAACTGAGTCCACGTCCACTTTTGCTGGTTGGTGAAACGGGGGAAACTGAGTCCACGTCGACATGTGATGGTGCGTGGGAACGGGGAAACTGAGTCCACATTCACGTCTGATGGTGGGTGAGAACACAGGGAAACTGACCACACACCCACATTTGATGGTGTGGGAGAACAGGGGGAACCTGAGTCCACGTCCACATTTGATGGTGGGCAAGAATGGGGAAACTGGGTCCACGTCCACATTTGATGGTGGGTTAGAATGGGGAAACTGAGTCCACGTCCACATTTGATAGTGGGTGAGAACGGGGAAACTGAGTCGACGTCCACATTTGATGGTGGGTGAGAACATGGGGAACTGAGACCACGTCCACATTTGATGGTGAGTGACAACGGGGAAACTGAGTCCACATCCACATTTGATGGTGGGTGAGAACACAGGAAACTGAGTCCACGTCCACATTTAATGGTGGGTGAGAACAGAGGGAAACTGAGTCCACATCCACATTGGATGGTCGGCGAGAACAAGAGGAGACTGAGTCCACGTCCACATTTGATGGTGGGCAAGAAAGGGGAAACTGGGTCCACGTCCACATTTGAGAGTGTGTGAGAACAGAGAAACTGAGTCTACGTCCACATTTGATGGTGGGGGAGAAGAGCGGGAAACTGAGTCCGTGTCCACATTTGATGGTGGGCAAGAACGGGGAAACTGGGTTCACGTCCACATTTGATGGTGCGTGAGAACGTAGAAACTGAGTCCACGTCCACATTTGATAGTGGGTGAGAACGGGGAAACTGGGTCCACGTCCACATTTGATGATGTGTGAGAACATGGAAACTGAGTCCACGTCCACATTTGATGGTGGGTGAGAACGGGGAAACTGAGTTCACGTCCATATTTGATGGTTGGTGAGAACAGGAGGAAACTGAGTCCACGTCCACATTTGATGGTGGGTGAGAACAGAGGGAAACTGAGTCCACACCCATATTTGATGGTGGACGAGAAGAAGGGGAAACGGAGTCCACGTCCACATTTGATGGTGGGCAAGAACGGGGAAACTGGGTCCATGTACACATTTGATGGTGGGTGAGAACGGGGAAACTGAGTCCACGTCCACATTTGATGGTGTGTGAGAACAGCGGAAACTGAGGACACATCGACATTTGATGGTGGGTGAGAACAGGAGGAAACTGAGTCCACGTCCACATTTGATGGTGTGTGAGAACAGAGGGAAACTGAGTCCACATCCACTTTTGATGATGGGGGAGAACAGGGGGAAACTGTGTCCACGACCACATCCACATTTGATGGTTAGCGAGAACGGGGGAAACTGAGTCCACGTCCACATTTGATGGTGGGCAAGAACGGGGAAACTGGGTCCACATCCACATTTGATGGTGGGTGAGAACGGGGAAACTGAATCCACGTTCATATTTGATAGTTGGTGAGAACGTGGAAACTGAGTCCAAGTCCACATTTGATGGTGGGTGAGAACTTGGGAAACTGAAACCACGTCCATATTTGATGTTGGGTGAGAAGCAGGAAACTGAGTCCACATGTCCACATATGATGGTGGGTGAGAACAGCAGGAAATGATTCCACGTCCACATATGATGGTGGGTGACAACAGAGGAAACTGGGTCCACATACATTTGATGGTGGGTGAGAACTGGTAAACTGAGTCCACGACCATTTGATGGTTCATAAGATCGGGAAACTGAGTCCTCCACATTTGATGTTGGGTGAAAAGAGGGGAAACTGAGTCCACATCCACAATTGATGGTGGGTGAGAACAGGGAAACTGAGTCCACGTCCACATTTGATGGTGGGCAAGAACGGGGAAACTGGGTCCACATCCACATTTGATGGTGGGTGAGAACTAGGAAACTGAGTCCACGTCCACATTTGATGGTGGGTGAGAACGGGGAAACTGAGTCCACGTCCACATTTGATTGTGAGTGAGAAGAGGGGAAACTGGGACCAAGTCCACATTTGATGTGATGGTGGGTGAGAACGGGGAAACTGAGTCCACATCCACATTTGATGGTGGGTGAGAACGGGGAAACTGAGTCCACATCCACATTTGATGGTGGATGAGAACGGGGAAACTGATTCCACGCCCCCATTTCATGGCGGGTGGGAACGGGGAAACTGAGTCCACGTCCACATTTGATGGCGGGCGAGACCAGGGGGAACCTGAGTTCATGTCCACATTTACTGGTGGGCGAGAATGGGGAAATGAAGTCCACGTCCACATTTGATGGTCGGTGAGAATGAGGAAACTGAGTCCACATCCACATTTGATGGTGGGCGAGAACAGAGGGAAACTGAGTGCACGTCCACATTTCATGGTGGGCAAGAACGAGGAAACTGGATCCAAGTCCACATTTGATGGTGTGTGAGAACTGGGAAACTGAGTCCACAACCGCATTTGATGGTGGGTGAGAACGGGGAAACTGAATCCACGTCCACATTTGATGTTGGGTGAGAACGGGGAAACTGAGTCCACCTCACATTTGATGGTGGGTCAGAACACAGGAAACTGAGTCCACATCCACATTTAATGGTGGGTGAGCAGGGAAACTGAGTCCACGTCCACATTGATGGTGGGTGAGAAGGGAAACTGAGTCCACGTCCACATTTGATGGTGGGCAAGAAAGGGGAAACTGGGTCCGTCCACATTTGATGGTGGGTGAGAACAGAGAAACTGGTCACGTCCAGATTTGATGGTGGGTGAGAACAGGGAAACTGAGTCCGTGTCCACATTTGATGGTGGGTGAGCGGAAACTGGGTTCACGTCCACATTTGATGGTGGGTGAGAACAGGAAACTGAGTCACGTCCACATTTGATGGTGGGTGAGAGCGGAAACTGGGTCCACGTCCACATTTGATGGTGTGAGAACATGGGAAACTGAGTCACGTCCACATTTGATGGTGGGTGAGAACAGGAAACTGAGTTCACGTCCACATTTGATGGTTGGTGAGAACAGGAAACTGAGTCACGTCCACATTTGATGGTGGGTGAGAACAGAGAAACTGAGTCCGTCCATATTTGATGGTGGAGCGAGAAGGAAACTGAGTCCACGTCCACATTTGATGGTGGGCAAGAGCAGGAAACTGGGTCCATGTCCACATTTGATGGTGGGTGAGAACAGGAAACTGAGTCCACGTCCACATTTGATGGTGGTGAGAACAGCGGAAACTGAGTCCACATCACATTTGATGGTGGGTGAGAACAGGAGGAAACTGAGTCCACGTCCACATTTGATGGTGGGTGAGAACAGGAAACTGAGTCCACGTCCACTTTTGATGATGGTGAGAACAGGAAACTGAGTCCATCCACATTTGATGGTGGCGAGAACAGAGAAACTGAGTCACGTCCACATTTGATGGTGGGTGAGAACGGAAACTGGGTCACAGTCCACATTTGATGGTGGGTGAGAAGGAAACTGAGTCACGTCCACATTTGATGGTGGGTGAGAACAGAGAAACTGAGTCCAAGTCCACATTTGATGGTGGGTGAGAACTTGGGAAACTGAAACCACGTCCATATTTGATGTTGGGTGAGAACGGGGAAACTCAGTCCATGTCCACATATGATGGTGGGTGAGAACAGCAGGAAAATGATTCCACGAACACATATGATGGTGGGTGACAACAGAGGGAAACTGAGTCCACATCGACATTAGATGGTGGGCGAGAACAGGGCGAAACTGTGTCCACATCCACATTTGATGGTGGCAAGAACGGGGAATCTGGGTCCACGTCCACATTTGATGGTGGGTGAGAACTGGTAAACTGAGTCCACGACCACATTTGATGGTTCATAAGATCGGGGAAACTGAGTCCTCGCCCACATTTGATGTTGGGTGAAAAGAGGGGAAACTGAGTCCACATCCACAATTGATGGTGGGTGAGAACAGGGAAACTGAGTCCACGTCAACATTTGATGGTGGGCAAGAACGGGGAAACTGGGTCCACATCCACGTTTGATGGTGGGTGAGAACTAGGAAACTGAGTCCACGTCCACATTTGATGGTGGGTGAGAACGGGGAAACTGAGTCCACGTCCACATTTGATTGTGAGTGAGAATTGGGGAAACTGGGACCATGTCCACATTTGATGTGATGGTGGGTGAGAACGGGGAAACTGAGTCCACATCCACATTTGATGGTGGGTGAGAACGGGGAAACTGAGTCCACATCCACATTTGATGGTCGGTGAGAATGGGGAAACTGAGTCCACGTCCACATTTGATGTTGGGTGAGAACAGAGGAAACTGAGTCCACATCTACATTTGATGGTGGGCGATTACAGGGTAAACTGAGTCCACGTCCACATTTGATTGTGGGCAAGAACGGGGAAACTGGGTCCACGTCCACATTTGATGGTGGGTGAGAACGGGGAAACTGCGTTCATGTCCACATTTGATGGTGGGTGAGAAGAGGAGGAAACTGAGTCCACGTCCACATTTGACGTTGGGTGAGAACAGAGGGAAACTGAGTCCACTCCCACATTTGATGGTGGGCAAGAACAGTGGGAAACTGCGTCCGCGGCCACTTTAGATAGTGGGCAAGAACGGGGAAACTGGGTCCACGTCCACATTTGATGGTGGGTGAGAATGGGGAAACTGAGTCCACGTCCACATTTGATGGTGGTTGAGAAAGGGGAAACTGAGTGCACGTTCACATTTGATGGTGGGTGAAATAGGGGATACTGATTCCACGTCCACATTTGATGGTGGGTGACAATGGGGAAACTGAGTCCACGTCCACATTTGATGGTGGTTGAGAATAGAAGGAAACTGAGTCCACGTCCGTATTTGATGGTGGGTGAGAACAGAGGGAACCTGAGACCACACCCACATTTGATTTTGGGGGAGAACAGGGGGAAATTGGGTCCAAGTCCACATTTGATGATGGGCAAGAACAAGGAAACTGGGTCCACGTCCACATTTGATCGTGGGTGAGAATGGGGAAAGCGAGTCCATGTCCACATTTGATGGTGGGTGGGAATGGTGAAACTGAGTCCACATCCACGTTTAATGGTGCGTGAGAACTGGGGGTAACTGAATTCACGTCCACATCTGATGGTGTGCAAGAACGGGGAAACTGGGTCCACGTGCACATTTGATGTTGGATGAGAAAGGGGAAACTGAGTCCACGTCCACATTTGATGGTGGGTGAGAAGTGGGAAACTGAGTCCACGTCCACATTTGATGATGGGTTAGAACGGGGAAACTGAGACCACGTCCTCATTTGTTGGTGGTTGTGAACAGGGGAAACTCAGTCCATGTCCACATTTGATGGTGGGTGAGAACGTGGAAACTGAGTCCATGTCCACATCTGATGGTGGGTGAGAACAGGAGGAAACTGAGGCCACGTCCACATTTGATGGTGTGTGAGAACAGAGGGAAACAGAGTCCACATCCACATTTGATGGTGGGCGAGAACAAGGGGAAACTGAGTCCACGTCCACATTTGATGGTGGGCAAGAATCGGAACCTGGGTCCACGTCCAGATTTGATGGTGGGTGAGAACTGGGAAACTGAGTCCACGACCACAAATGATGGTGGGTGAGATCGGAAACTGAGACCACGTCCTCATTTGTTGGTGGTTGTGAACAGGGGAAACTCAGTCCATGTCCACATTTGATGGTGGGTGAGAACGTGGAAACTGAGTCCATGTCCACATCTGATGGTGGGTGAGAACAGGAGGAAACTGAGGCCACGTCCACATTTGATGGTGTGTGAGAACAGAGGGAAACAGAGTCCACATCCACATTTGATGGTGGGCGAGAACAAGGGGAAACTGAGTCCACGTCCACATTTGATGGTGGGCAAGAATCGGAACCTGGGTCCACGTCCAGATTTGATGGTGGGTGAGAACTGGGAAACTGAGTCCACGACCACAAATGATGGTGGGTGAGATCGGGGAAACTGAGTCCTCACCCACATTTGATGTTGGCTGAGAAGAGAGGAAACTGACTCCACGTCCACAATTGTTGGTGGGTGAGAACGGGGAAAATGAGTCCACGTGCACATTTGATGGTGGGTGAGAACACATTAAACTGAGTCCACGTCCACATTTGATGGTGGGCAAGAACGGGGAAACTGGGTCCACATCCACGTTTGATGGTGGGTGAGAACGAGGAAACTGAGTCCACGTCCACATTTCATGGTGGGTGAGAATGGGCCACGTCCACATTTGATGGTGAGTGACAACAGGGGAAACTGGGACCACGTCCACATTTGATGTGATGGTAGGTGAGAAAGGGGAAACTGAGTCCACGTCCACATTTGATGGTGGGTGAGAACGGGGAAACTGAGTCCACATCCACATTTGATGGTGGGTGAGAACGGGGAAACTGATTCCATGTCCACATCTGATGGTGGTTGAGAACAGGAGGAAACTGAGGCCACATCCACATTTGATTTTGTGTGAGAACAGAGGGAAAAAGAGTCCACATCCACATTTGATGGTGGGCGAGAACAGGGGGAAAATGAGTCCACGTCCACATTTGATGGTGGGCAAGAACGGGGAAACTGGGTCCACCTTCACATTTGATGGTGGGTGAGAATGGGGAAACTGAGTCCACGTCCACATTTGATGGTGGGTGGGAACGGGGAAACTGAGTCCACATCCACATTTGATGATGGGTGAAAACAGGGGAAACTGAGTCCACGTCCACATTTTATGGTGGGTGAGCACGGAAAAACTGAGTCCACATCCACATTTGATGGTGGATGAGAACAGGAGGAAATGCAGTCCACGTCCACTATTAATGGTGTGTGAGAACAGAGGGAAACTGAGTCCACATCCATATTAGACAGTGGGCGAGAACAGGGGGAAACTGAGTCCACGTCCACATTTGATGGTGAGCAAGAAGCGGGAAACTGGGTCCACGTCCACATTTGATGGTGGGTGAGTATGGGGAAACTGAGTCCACGTCCACAGTTGATGGTGGGTGAGCGTGGAAACTGAGTCCATGTCCACATTTGGTGGTGGGTGAGAAGGAGCAAACTGTGTACACGTTCACATGTGATGGTGGGTGAGAACGAGGAAACTGAGTCCACGTCCACATTTGATTGTGGGTGAGAATGGAAACTGAGTCCACATCCACTTTTGATGGAGGGCGAGTACAGGAGGAAATGCAGTCCACGTCCACTATTAATGGTGTGTGAGAACAGAGGGAAACTGAGTCCACATCCATATTAGACAGTGGGCGAGAACAGGGGGAAACTGAGTCCACGTCCACATTTGATGGTGAGCAAGAAGCGGGAAACTGGGTCCACGTCCACATTTGATGGTGGGTGAGTATGGGGAAACTGAGTCCACGTCCACAGTTGATGGTGGGTGAGAACGGGGCAACTGGGTCCATGTCCACATTTGGTGGTGGGTGAGAAGGAGCAAACTGTGTACACGTTCACATGTGATGGTGGGTGAGAACGGGGAAACTGAGTCCACGTCCACATTTGATTGTGGGTGAGAATGCGGAAACTGAGTCCACATCCACTTTTGATGGAGGGCGAGTACAGGGGGAAACTGAGTCCACGTCCACATTTGATGGTGGGTAAGAGCAGGGGAAACTGGGACCACTTGCCCATTTGATGGTGGGTGAGAACGGGGAAACTGAGTCCACGTCCACATTTGATGGTGGGTGAGAACGGGGAAACTGATTCCACGTCCACATTTGATGGTGGGTGAGAACAGGGGAAACTGAGTCCACATCCACATTTGATGGTGGGTGAGAGCAGAGCGAAACTGATTCCACATCCACATTTGATGTTGGGCGAGAACAGGGGGAAACTGAGTCCACGTCCACATTTGATGTTGGGCAAGAACGGGGAAACTGGGTCCACATCCCATTTGATGGTGGGTGAGAACCGGGAAAGTGAGTCCACATCCACATTTGATGGTGGGTGAGAACGGGGAAACTGAGTCCACATCCACATTTGATCGTGGGTGAGAACAGGGGAAACTGAGTCCACGTCCACATTTGATTGTGGGTGACAAGGGGAAACTTAGTCCACATCCACATTTGATTGTGGGTGAGAACAGGGGGAAACTCAGTCCACGTCCACATTTGATGGTGGGCAAGAACGGGGTAACTGCGTCCACGTCCACTTTTGATGGTGGGCAAGAACGGGGAAACTGAGTCCACATCCACATTTGATGGTGGGGAAGAACGGGGAAACTGAGTCCACGTCTACAGTTGATGGTGGGTGAGATCAGGGAAACTGAGTCCACGTCCACAGTTGATGATGGGTGATAACAGGGGAAACTGAGTCCACGTCCACATTTAATGTTCGGTGAGAACGGGGAAACTGAGTCCACGTCCACATTTGATGGTGGTTAGAACAGGAGGAAATTCATTCCACGTCCACATTTGATGGTGGGTGAGAACAGAGGAAAACTGAGTCCGCATCCACATTAGATGGTGGGCGTGAACAGGGGGAAAGTGAGTCCACATCCACATTTGATGGTGGGCCAGAACGGGGATACTGGGTCCACGTCCACATTTGATGGTGGTTGAGAACAGGGAAACTCAGTCCACGTCCACATTTGATGGTGGGTGGGAAGCGGAAGAAACTGAGTCCACGTCCGCATTTGATGGTGGGTGAGAACAGAGGGAAACTGAGCCCACATATGTTGTTTGCAAATGAACATATTTTTCTTATTCTAAAATGAGTATGCCATTTATTCTTCATTCATGCGTTCCTTACTTTCTGGCACTAGCTACGACTTTCTGTAATGTGTAGAAGAAATAAGAACAGATATTTTGCACTTTTCTCCAATATTAAAGGGTACATATTTATTCTTCCACTATTAACTCTGTTGTTAGTTGTAGGAATTTCTTAAATGCCCATTATTCATCTGAGGAATTTTCCTTCTGTTCTTAGTTTACTGAGATAATTTTTTAAAACCACGAATGAATGGCAAATTTGGTCCAATATTTCTTCTGCATCTAGTGAGATGATTACATGTAGTTTTTGTTTTGTTAATGTAGTATATTACATTTAATTGACTTTTCAATGCTTGACTAATTTTTTATTCCCGAGGCAATCTCCCTTAACTCATGGTGCATTATGCTTTATAGATAGTGCTGGATTCAATTGTTAATATTCTAATTCAGTATCTGTTGGCAAATGTGTCAGAGAAGGGTCTCCAAGTGCGGAACATGCCGCTTCCACAGCCCAAAGAAACATGGTGAGCACAGTGCTCCTTCTAAGTGATGGGAACTTCGAGATGCAACAATGAGTCTTTACCTTGGAGGAAATGTCTGAGAATTTCACAGATCCTAAAAACTTTCATTCACGGACCAGGTCGATGAATGGTTTCTGTGTTTCTCTCCACCCTCTGGAACATGCAGAGCTTAACAAAATCTATACCTTACTTGACACTTCTTGCTCACTGAAGATTTAAATGATACTATCAATACAGTGTACCAATGTTTTGCTAATGGTCCAGACAGTTCAATTCTCTTTGCACTAGATTATGAAAAATTGGGGACTTGATATACCTCTGGAGCAAGAGCA
>CM058079.1:5396485-5414569 GCA_030247045.1 Colobus guereza | reverse complement strand
AGGAGCTGGAGTCAGGGCGCAAAGTTTTCAGCTGGCGCCTGGTGGTTGAGTGCGTGGGGAGACCCGTGGGGCCTGTGAGCGCTGCCAGGGCCTTTTCCATGGAGAGAGGCGGTGACGTTGGTTGTGAACTCGCTTTTTCTGGCTGAACTCGGTGGCGGGGCTGATTTAAGTCATGCGCAGCTTAAGGGTGGGGGGCAGGGAGGCAACTGGCACTGCCCAGGGGGAGTCCCTTCTCCCCAGCCCCTTCCCTGGCTGGAGACGAAGGGGCAGCCCCTTCTACTCTTGGCGAGAGCGGCACAGACTTACAGCGAAGGTTCCAGAGCAGCGTTGGGTCAGGGCCAGTGGCATTTCTGGGATGTACACGGAGGTCCAGGGGGCCCCCTCCGGCAGGTGACCTTAGGGGCGGGTCTCCGCACACTCTGAGAAGGGCCTTGCCTGGTGCTTGTGTCAGGGCTGGGTCTCCCCACCCGCCCTCTGAGGTGGCGGTTGGGGTGGCCAGGCTGCTGCTCGGGCTTGGGGATGGGTGGTGGGCGGCCTAGGGCAGGGTTAACACCGTGCCCAGACGTCCCTATCCGAGGTGAGGAGACAGGCTGGCAGCAGGAGCGGCCTGTGTACACTTCCCTACTGTGTGTGTACAAATATTAAACATAAAAGAGGAATCAGTATGAAAAAGTCATAAAGCCCATGTTTCTCCTTTCCCAAATCTAAACACAGAGTGAGTCAGACTCATCTCTGCTTGTAGAGGAAAGGGAGGCTGCCGTGGTCCCGGGGCAGCCCCGGCCAGAGGGCTGCCTCGGGCCCGACACCTGCTGCCCTGGTGGCGTTGGCCTCGTCGCCCGAGGGTGGTGTCTTCGGTAGGTGGGTGTCCCCGGGAGCTGAGCTTCAGGCCTGGCCTTGAAGGGCAGTTGTAGGTTTGTCTTCTCTAGAACCAAGGCGGGGGGTGGCCATGCCCCTTTGTTCTGGTGGAAGGTGTCCGGGTGTGGGGTCAGTCCGGTGGTGCCGGCAGGCTGTGGGGAAGGGGCTAGAAGGCACTGCATGCCTTAGTACGGGAGGCTGGCGCCGAGCCAAGGCCTGCTTCCTTGTTTCCAAACGTGTGCAGACCAGAGGGAAAGAACCAAGCAGGGCCTGGACTCTCCTCACAGCCCCGGGCCTGGCTGCCTGTTCCCAAGCAGGGCCTGGACTCTCTCCTCACAGCCCCAGGCCTGGACTCTCCTCACAGCCCCGGGCCTGGCTGCCTGTTCCCAAGCAGGGCCTGGACTCTCTCCTCACAGCCCCAGGTTTGGACTCTCCTCACACCTGGCTGCCTGTTCCCAAGCAGGGCCTGGACTCTCTCACAGCCCAGGGCCTGGCTGTCCTGTCCCAAGCACTGGACTCTCTTGGGAGACTGGCTGGCTCCTGGTGTTGGCCGGAGCCTGGCTGGTGTTCCTCAGCTGTGTTCCTCAGGGCTTCCAAGGAGGTTGTTTGCGTTGCTGTGTGCAGGGAAGGTGTTGACTGGGTGGCCTCAGGTGGGATGAGCCCTCCAGGGGAGATGAGGGCTGGGGCCGGCAGCATCGCGTGACCCAGGTGTCCCGGGCATCCTGAGGTGCTGCCCTCGTGGGCTTCATGACCTGACAGGAGGATGCCCTGGTAGCCCGAGAAGGACTTGGGCGCTGTCCTGGTCTCAGGGGCTGAGTGGTGCTTTCAGTCTGGGAAGAGTAGAGTGTGCCCCATCCCTGGTGTTCCCAGGGCTCCCGGGCCGGGAGAGGGCAGGCGGTCGGCCTCTTGTCCTTCAGTGGCATCCCTGGCTTGGAGCACTGGGTCTGCCTGCAGCCTGGTAGGACTCCCACCCTCCTCACCGGCACCTCCCAGCCCCAAACCCAGTGATGTGGGGTTCCCCTCCAGGAGGCGTGGGAAGCGGAGCTGAGACCCCAGGCTCGGTTCGTTCTTGGCCCGTGGAGATGCCCGTTGGTCAGGTGGAGTGGGCTGTGGAGTCCTCTGCTGCGTGGCAGTGGGTGTGACCGCCAGCAGATGCCTGGCCTGGAGTGAGGATGTGTGTCCTGGCCTCAGAGAGAACCTAAAATAAGCTGGCAGGCCTGGACAGGTGGGAGATTGGCTGAGCCGGGAAGCGTGTGGGCCACGGCTGAGGCTTTCCAGAGCTCTTCAGATTCCCGGGAGTTGGGAGGGTGGCTTTGCAGGAGGTGGAGGGGCGGTGGGTGGCTGGTGTGGCCGAGGCATGTCCTGTAGCAAGAGGGTGCTTCCTGGGCCTCAGCCTCCCCACACCCCTCCCGAAGAGGGTGAACTTGAGAGGAGGGATAATCGGATTTGCTCAGGAGCCCACACTGAGTAAAGTGACTCCATGCTCCCGGGGTTTGGCAGAGTCCCAGCTGCTGTCCGCTGGGCCCAGCCTGAGCCGGGGTTCAGTCAGCACAGGAACCTGAGGGAGGGCCCACATTTATCCCTGAACCTTTCCGGAGCCCCAGGTAGACACCCAGCACCAGGGAACACGTGCGTGCTGGCTCTGTCTCAGGATGACTCCATCCCAGGCAGAGGAGCCTCTAAGGACAGCCCTGATCCTTATTGATTGGTTTCTTAAAAATATAATTGTCTTAGAACTTTTGGGGAGTGCTGTTTCTTCTCCACAGGTTTATTTATAGAGGAAGGTGGGTGGGATCTGTGTTGTTGTGTGTGTGCTGCCAGGGTTCCTGACTCTCGTTGCCTGCGACACAGCTGCCACCGTCACATGGGCGGGCGTGGGGCCCATGCTTGGAGGCCAGGAAGGGGACCCTGCCTCAGTCCCTGAGGGAGGCGGGCTGTGGGTGTGTAGGGACCAGAAGGTGACCAAGGGGTGCTTGGGGGCTTGGGGATGGCAGGACCCTCTGGGAGGCATCTCCTAGGGCCCAGGCTCCAAACACCCGTGTCACGGAGCTCTGAGATGGGGAAGGATATATCAAGGTCATCAGGATGTTGAAGGGCAGAGCTGGGTGAGCCCATCTTGGCTCTGAGGGCCACGTGCTTGGCACAGCCCTGCCCGGGTGGGGATGAGCTGCAGGAGCCTGAGACAGCCCTTCGGCATCTCTGAACACTCGGCGCTTGGGCTCACGCTGCTCCACGGGCGTCCCGGGAGTGGGAGAGGGCACCCGTCTGGAAAGGGCCAGTCCCTGCACCTGCCTCCCGGGCTCCACGTGCCCCATCAAATGTCAGGACCCATCCCCCCCTTGCATCTGTGTCTCACCATATCTGTGGACGGACTCAGTTTCCTCTCTCACCATCAAATGTGGACGTGGACTCAGTTTCCCCTGTTCTCACACCATCAAATGTGGACGTGGACTCAGTTTCCCCATTCTCACCCACCATCAAATGGATGTGGACTCAGTTTCCCTTTCTCACCACCATCAAATGTGGACGTGGACTCAGTTTCCCCGTTCTCACCCACCATCAAATGTGGACGTGGACTCAGTTTCCCTTCTCACCCACCATCAAATGTGGACGTGGACTCAGTTTCCCCGTTCTCACCACCATCAAATGTGGATGTGGACTCAGTTTCCCCTGTTCTCACCATCAAATGTGGACGTGGACTCAGTTTCCCCTGTTCTCCCACCATCAAATGTGGACGTGGACTCAGTTTCCCTCTTCTCACCCACATCAAATGTGTGGACTCAGTTTCCCTTCTCACCCACCATCAAATGTGGACGTGGACTCAGTTTCCGCGTTCTCACCCACATCAAATGTGGACGGACTCAGTTTCCCGTTCTCACCATCAAATGTGGGTGGACTGTTTCCCCTGTTTCACCCACCATCAAATGTGGACGTGGACTCAGTTTCCCGTTCTCACATCAAATGTGGATGTGGACTCAGTTTCCCGTTCTCACCCACCATCAAATGTGGACGTGGACTTTCCCGTTCTGCCCACCATCAAATGTGGACGAGGACTCAGTTTCCCTTTCTCACCCACCATCAAATGTGGATGGACTCAGTTTCCTGTTCTCACCCATCAAATGTGGACGTGGACTCAGTTTCCCGTTCTCACCACCATCAAATGTGGATGTGGACTCAGTTTCCCGTTCTCACCCACCATCAAATGTGGACGTGGACTCAGTTTCCCCTGTTCTGCCCACCATCAAATGTGGACGTGGACTCAGTTTCCCGTTCTTGCCACCATCAAATGTGGACGTGGACTCAGTTTCCCCACCATCAAATGAGGATATGGACTCAGTTTCCCATTCTCACCCACCATCAAATGTGGACGTGGACTCAGTTTCCCCTGCTCACCCATCAAATGTGGACGTGGACTCAGTTTCCCTTCTCACCCACCATCAAATGTGGACGTGGACTCAGTTTCCCCGTTCTCACCATCAAATGTGGACGTGGACTCAGTTTCCCCCTCTTCTCGCCCACCATCAAATGTGGATGTGGAGTCAGTTTCCCCGTTCTCACCCACCATCAAATGTGGACGTGGACTCAGTTTCCCCGTGCTCACCCGCCATCAAATGTGGACGTGGACTCAGTTTCCCTGTTCTCGCCATCATCTAATGTGGACGGACTCAGTTTCCCCTGTTCTGCCCATCAAATGGATGTGGACTCAGTTTCCTTTGTTCACACCATCAAATGTGGATGTGGACTCATTTGCCCCGTTCTCACCCACCATCAAATATAGACGTGGACTTAGTTTCCCCATTCTCACTCACCATCAAATGTGGACGTTGACCCAGATTCCCCATTCTTGCCCAACATCAAATGTGGACGTGGACCCATTTTCCCCTCTTTTGCCCACCATCAAATGTGGACGTGACTCAGTTTCCCGTTCTCACCACCATCAAATGAGGACCCAGTTTCCCCTTTCTTGCCCACCATCAAATGTGGACCTGGACTCAGTTTGCCCTGTTCTCGCCCACCTTCAAAGGTGGATGTGGACTCAGTTTCTGTTCTCACACCATCAAATGTGGACGTGGACTCAGTTTCTCACCATCATGGCGTGGACTCAGTTTCCCCTCTTCTCACCACATGAAATGCGAGGACTCAGTTTCCCATCTCACCATCAAATGGTGGACTCAGTTTCCCAGTTCTCACCATCAAATGGACGTGGACCAGTTTCCCGTTCTTGCCCACCATAAATGTGGACGGACCAGTTTCCGTTCTCACCCAGCCACCTGGGCGTGGACTCAGTTTCCCTTCTCACCCACCATCAAATGTGGGCGTGGACTCAGTTTCCCGTTCTCACCACCATCAAATGTGGGCGTGACTCATTTTCCCTGTTCTCACCCACCATCGCCCGGCGTGGACTCAGTTTCCTGTTCTCACCCACCATCAAATGCGTGGACTCAGTTTCCCCGTTCTCACCCACCATCAAATGTGCCCAGTGGACCCAGTTTCCCATTCTTGCCCACCATCAAATATGGGCGTGGACTCAGTTTCCCCTACCGCCCACCATCATGTGGACTCAGTTTCCCCTGTTTCACCCACCATCAAGGAGCGGATGTGGACCCAGTTTCCACCCATCAAATGTGGGCGTGGACTCAGTTTCCTGCCGGGCCCACCATCAAATGGAGGTGTGACTCAGTTTCCGGCAATGCTCACGCCACCATCAATGACGTGGACTCAGTTTCCCTATTCTCACCCACCATCAAATGTGGGCGTGGACTCAGTTTCCCCCGTTCCCACCCACCATCAAATGTGGACGGACTCAGTTTTGTTCTCACCCACCATCAAATGTGGACGTGGACTCAGTTTCCCAGAGAGCCCACCATCAGGAGGCGTGGACTCAGTTCCCCCGTTCTCGCCCACCATCCAGCGGACTCAGTTTCGTTCTCACCCACCGCAGAGGAGCGTGGACTCAGTCTCCCCTGTTCTCACCCACCATCAAATGTGGACGTGTCAGTTTCCCATTCTCACCCACCATTAAATGTGGACTGGACCCAGTTTCCCGTTCTTCTTATAGATTCTGGAAATTAGATTTGTCAGATGGATGTTAGACTTTTTCCCATTCTCACCCACCATCAAATGTGGACTCTGTTGACTCAGTTTCCTGCTATTCTCACCCACCATCTCATGTGGGCGTGGACTCAGTTTCAATTTATCAAATGTGGATGGACTCAGTTTCATCGTTCTCACCACCATCAAATGTGGGCGTGGACTCAGTTATCTTCCATTTTTACCCACCATCAGTTTTGTATTTAAGTCTTATTTCATCTTTAGTTGATCAATGTGGATGTGGGACTCCAGTTTCCATCTTCTCACCATCCAGTACTATTTATGACGTGGAGTCCTTTCCCCGTTCTTTGTCAACTTTGTCAAAGACTAGATGGTTGAAGGTGTGCAGCTCAGTTTCTCTCTTTTGTTTCACCCACCATGTCTCTGTTTTGTACCAGTCAGTTTTTGGTTCTGTCACCCACCATCAAATGTTTGAAATGGGGACTTTTTTTTTTGGTTCCACCATGAAATTTTTAGAATACTTGTTTCTAATTCTGACCATCAAATGTGACGTGGACTCAGTTTCGTTCTCACCCACCATCAAATGTGGACGTGGACCCAGTTTCAATGTTGATTCTTCAAATCCAAGACTGTGGACTCAATTTCCATTCTCACCCACCATCAGTAGTGTGGACTAATTCTCTGTTCTTTCACCATCAAATGGTTAGCTGTATTCCTGTTCTCACCATCAAATGTGGATGTGGACTCAGTTTTCTGTTCTCACCCACCATCAGCTGGACGTGGACTCAGTCTCCCGAAACTTCTCACCCACGATCAAATGTGGATGGACTCAGTTTTTTTTTTTTTAGATATAGAAACAGTATTGTCTCACCCACCATCAAATGTGGATGTAACTCAGTTTCCCTGTTCTCACCCACCATCAAATGTGGCCAGGACTCAGCTAGTTCTCACCCACCATCAGAATGGTGACGTGGACTCCTTGTCTTCTCACCCATCTCAAGGACGTGATTTCTTTTGCCCATTCAAATGTGATGACTCAGTTTTGTTCTTACCACCATCAAATGATGTGGACTCAGTTTTTTCTCACCACCATCAAATGTGACGGGGACTCAGTTTCCTTTCTTGCCCACCATCAAATGTTGGACTCAGTTTAAATCTTTCAAAAGACTTTTCTGCATCTATGTGAGATGATCATGTAGTTTTATTTCTGTTCTCAACACCATCATTATTGACTTGTGTGCGTTGAACTCAGTTTCCCTGTTCTCACCTACCATCAAATGTGGACGTGGACTTAGTTTTTGATGTTCTCACCCAATCAAATGTGGATGTGGACTCAGTTTCCCGTTCTCACCCACCATCAAATGTGGATGGACTCAGTTTTCTGTTCTCACCCACCATCAAATTTGGTATCAGAATGTTCTCACCCACCATCAAATGTGTGGACTCAGTACAAATATTAAACATAAAGTGGAATCGTGAAAAAGTCATTCCCATGTTCTCACCCACCATCAAACACAGAGTGAGTCAGACTCATCTCTGCATAAATGTGGAGGAAAGGAGGCTCATTCCCCGTTCCACCATCAAATGTGGGAGCCCGACACTCAGTTTCCCCTGGTGGCGTTGGCCCACCATCAAATGGGTGGTGGACTCAGTTTGGGTGTCTCACCCACCATCAAATGGCCTTGACAGTGGACTCAGTTTTCTGTTCTAGAACCATCAAATGTGTGGACTCAGTTTCCTCTGTTCTCACCACCATCAAATGTGGGTGTGACTCAGTTTCCCGTTCTCACCCACCATCAATGTGGACTTGCCAGTTTCCCGTTCTCACCCACCATCAAAGCCGTGGACTCAGTTTCCCGTTCTCACCCACCATCAAATGTGGACGTGGACTCAGTTTCCTCATTCTCACTCACCATGAAATGTGGATGTGGACTCATTTCCCCTGTTTCACCCACCATCAAATGTGGCGTGGACTCAGTTTCCCGTTCTCACCCACGATCAAATGTGGATGTGGACTCAGTTTCCCCATTCTCACCCACCATCAAATGTGGCGTGGACACAGTTTCCCGTTCTTCGCAACATCAAATGTGGGCGAGGACTCAGTTTCCCCTGTTCTCACCCACCATCAATTGTGGTTATGGACTCAGTTTCCCGTTCTCACCCACCATCAAATGTGGCGTGGACTCAGTTTCCCCTCTTCTCACCCAGCATGAAATGTGGCGTGGACTCATTTTCCCGTTCTCACCCACCATCAAATGTGGACGTGGACTCAGTTTCCCCGTTCTCACCCACCATCAAATGTGGACGTGGACCCAGTTTCCCCTTTCTTGCCCACCATCAAATGTGGACGTGGACTCAGTTTCCCCCTGTTCTCGCCCACCATCAAAGGTGGATGTGGACTCAGTTTCCCTCTGTTCTCACACCATCAAATGTGGACGTGGACTCAGTTTCCTCCTGTTCTCACTCGCCATCAAATGTGGATGTGGGCTCAGTTTCCCCGTTCTCACCCACCATCAAACGTGGACGTGGACTCAGTCTCCCCGTTCTCACCCACGATTAAATGTGGACATGGACCCAGTTTCCCCGTTCTTGCCCACCATCAAATGTGGATGTGGACTCAGTTTCCCCGTTCTCACCCACCATCAAATGTGTATGTGGACTCAGTTTCCTCCTGTTCTCACCCACCATCACATGTGGACGTGGACTCAGTCTCCCCGTTCTCACCCACCATCAAATGTGGACGTGGACTCAGTTTCTTATCTCACCCACATCATCAAAAGTGGACGTTGACCCAGTTTGCCCGTTCTTGCCCACCATAAAATGTGGACGTTGACTCAGTTTCCCCCTGTTTTCGTCCACCATCAAATGCGGACGTGGACTCAGTTTTCCCGTTCTCACCCACCATCAAATGTGGACGGGGACCCAGTTTCCCCTTTCTTGCCCACCATCAAATGTGGACGTGGACTCAGTTTTCCCCTGTTCTCGCACACCATCAAAGGTGGATGTGGACTCAGTTTCCCTCTGTTCTCACACACCATCAAATGTGGACGTGAACTCAGTTTTCCCCTGTTCTCGCACACCATCAAATGTGGACGTGGACTCCGTTTTCCCCTGTTCTCACACGCCATCAAATGTGGATGTGGACTCAGTTTCCCCGTTCTCACCCACCATCAAATGTGGAGGTGGACTCAGTTTCCCCTGTTCTCACCCACCATCAAATATGGACGTGGACTCAGTTTCCCTGTGTTCTCACCCACCATCAAATGTGGACGTGGACTCAGTTTCCCCAGTTCTCACCCACCATCAAATGTGGAGCGGATGTGGACTCAATTTCCCTCATTCTCACCCACCATCAAATGTGGACGTGGACTCAGTTTCCCCATTCTCACCCACCATCAAATGTGGACATGGACCAAGTTTCCCATTCTTGCCCACCATCAAATGTGGACGTGGACTCAGTTTCCCTGTTCTCGCCCACCATCAAATGTGACGTGGACTCAGTTTCCCGTTCTCACCCACCATCAAATGTGGACGTGGACTCAGTTTCCCCTGTTCTCACCCACCATCAAATGTGGATGTGGACTCTGTTTCCCCTGTTCTCACCCACCATCAAATGGACGTGGACTCAGTTTCCCGTTCTCACCCACCATCAAATTTGCACGTGGACTCAGTTTCCCGTTCTCACCCACCATCAAATGTGGACGTGGACTCAGTTTCCCGTTCTCACCCACCATCAAATGTGGACGTGGACTCAGTTTCCCCTGTTCTCACCCACCATCAAATGTGGCGTGGACTCAGTTTCCCGTTCTCACCCACCATCAAATGGACGTGGACTCAGTTTCCCGTTCTCACCCACCATCAAATGTGACGTGGACCCAGTTTCCCGTTCTTGCCCACCATCAAATATGGACGTGGACTCAGTTTCCCCTATTCTCACCCACCATCAAATGTGGCGTGGACTCAGTTTCCCCTGTTCTCACCCACCATCAAATGTGGTGGACTCAGTTTCCCTTCTCACCATCAAATGTGGCGTGGACTCAGTTTCCCTGTTCTCACCCACCATCAAATGTGGATGTGGACTCAGTTTCCCTGTTCTCACCCACCATCAAATGTGGCGTGGACTCAGTTTCCCTGTTCTCACCCACCATCAAATGTGGCGTGGACTCAGTTTCCCGTTCTCACCACCATCAAATGTGGACGTGGACTCAGTTTCCCCTGTTCTCACCACCATCAAATGTGGCGTGGACTCAGTTTCCCGTTCTCACCCACCATCAAATGTGGACGTGGACTCAGTTTCCCGTTCTCACCCACCATCAAATGTGGACGTGGACTCAGTTTCCCCTTTCTTGCCCACCATCAAATGTGGACGTGGACTCAGTTTCCCCCTGTTCTCGCCCACCATCAAAGGTGGATGTGGACTCAGTTTCCCCTGTTCTCACCCACCATCAAATGTGGACGTGGACTCAGTTTCCCCGTTCTCACCCACATCAAATGTGGCGTGGACTCAGTTTCCCGTTCTCACCCACCATCAAATGTGGATGTGGACTCAGTTTCCCCTGTTCTCACCCACCATCAAATGTGGACGTGGACTCAGTTTCCCCTGTTCTCACCCACCATCAAATGTGGATGTGGACTCAGTTTCCTGTTCTCACCCACCATCAAATGTGGACGTGGACTCAGTTTCCCGTTCTCACCCACCATCAAATGTGGCGTGGACTCAGTTTCCCCATTCTCACCCACCATCAAATGTGGGCGTGGACTCAGTTTCCCGTTCTCACACCATCAAATGTGGATGTGGACTCAGTTTCCCCTGTTCTCACCCACCATCAAATGTGATGTGGACTCAGTTTCCCTGTTCTCACCCACCATCAAATGTGGACTCAGTTTCCCTCACCCACCATCAAATGTGGCGTGGACTCAGTTTCCCCTGTTCTCACCCACCATCAAATGTGGCGTGGACTCAGTTTCCTCATTCTCACTCACCATCAAATGTGGCGTGGACTCAGTTTCCCTGTTCTCACCCACCATCAAATGTGGACGTGGACTCAGTTTCCCGTTCTCACCCACCATCAAATGTGGACGTGGACTCAGTTTCCCTGTTCTCACCCACCATCAAATGTGGACGTGGACTCAGTTTCCCGTTCTCACCCACCATCAAATGTGGATGTGGACTCAGTTTCCCCATTCTCACCACCATCAAATGTGGCGTGGACTCAGTTTCCTCATTCTGCCCACCATCAAATGTGGATGGACTCAGTTTCCCGTTCTCACCCACCATCAAATGTGGACATGGACCCAGTTTCCCGTTCTTGCCCACCATCAAATGTGGTCGTGGACTCAGTTTTCCCCGTTCTCACCCACCATCAAATGTGGATGTGGACTCAGTTTCCTCTGTTCTCACCCACCATCAAATGTGGACGTGGACTCAGTTTCCCGTTCTCACCCACCATCAAATGTGGACGTGGACTCAGTTTCCCGGTTCTCACCCACCATCAAATGTGGATGTGGACTCAGTTTCCCTGTTCTCACCCACCATCAAATGTGGACGTGGACTCAGTTTCCCTGTTCTCACCCACCATCAAATGTGGACGTGGACTCAGTTTCCCCATTCTCACCCACCATCAAATGTGGACGTGGACTCAGTTTCCCTGTTCTCACCCACCATCAAATGTGGACGTGGACTCAGTTTCCCCTGTTCTCACTCACCATCAAATGTGGACGTGGACTCAGTTTCCGTTCTCACCCACCATCAAATGTGGACGTGGACCCAGTTTCCCTGTTCTTGCCCACCATCAAATGTGGACGTGGACTCAGTTTCCCTGTTCTCGCCCACCATCAAATGTGGATGTGGACTCAGTTTCCTGTGTTCTCACCCACCATCAAATGTGGACGTGGACTCAGTTTCCCTGTTCTCACCCACCATCAAATGTGGACGTGGACTCAGTTTCCCCTGTTCTCACCCACCATCAAATGTGGACGTGGACTCAGTTTCCCGTTCTCACCCACCATCAAATGTGGACATGGACCCAGTTTCCCCATTCTTGCTCACCATCAAATGTGGACGTGGACTCAGTTTCCCGTTCTCACCCACCATCAAATGTGGATGTGGACTCAGTTTCCCCTGTTCTCACCCACCATCAAATGTGGATGTGGACTCAGTTTCCACCTGTTCTCACCCACCATCAAGTGTGGATGTGGACTCAGTTTCCCCGTTCTCACCACCATCAAATGTGGAAGTGGACTCAGTTTCCCCGTTCTCACCCTCCATCAAACGTGGACGTGGACCCAATTTCCCCATTCTCACCCACCATCAAATGTGGACGTGGACTCAGTTTCCCCTGTTTTCGCCCACCATCAAATGTGGACGTGGACTCAGTTTCCTCCTGTTCTCACCCACCATCAAATGTGGACGTGGACCCAGTTTCCCTGTTCTCACCCACCATCAAATGTGGACGTGGACCCAGTTTCCCTTTCTCACCACCATCAAATGTGGATGTGGACTCAGTTTCCCTGTTCTCACCATCAAATGTGGACGTGGACTCAGTTTCCCCGTTCACACCCACCATCAAATGTGGACATGGACCCAGTTTCCCCTGTTCTCACCCACCATCAAATGTGGACGTGGACTCAGTTTCCCTGTTCTCGCCCACCATCAAATGTGGATGTGGACTCAGTTTCCGTTCTCACCACCATCAAATGTGGACGTGGACTCAGTTTCCCCTGTTCTCACACCATCAAATGTGGATGTGGACTCAGTTTCCCTGTTCTCACCCACCATCAAATGTGGACGTGGACTCAGTTTCCCTTCTCACCCACCATCAAATGTGGACGTGGACTCAGTTTCCCCATTCTCACCCACCATCAAATGTGGACGTGGACCCAGTTTCCCGTTCTGCCCACCATCAAATGTGGACGTGGACTCAGTTTCCCTGTTCTCGCCCACCATCAAATGTGGACGTGGACTCAGTTTCCCGTCCCTGGGGACTTGGGGAGCGGTGCAGAGTGGGGACAGCCTGAGCGCCTGGCAACTGCCTCATGGTCAGGCCCCACAGAGTGCCCGGTGTCTGTATCCTGGGGTAGAGCGAGGCTGGCCTGAACCCTGTGAGCAAGGCAGGCAGGGGCCCCTCGGACGGTGGGGTGGGCCAGATAGGGACAGACTCCGTGAGCCCAGGGGGCCCAGGATCCTGTGTGGGAGGAGGCATTCGGACTGAGACCTGGATGGGGCGTGCCGAGGAAGAGTATCCAGGCAGGGGACAATGCAAGCTCTGTGGTGGGGGGTGTCTGTACAGCAGATGGGAGAGGGGCAAGGGGCACAGCGGGCCGTGGGGAGGAGATCTGGGCGCGTGGTGGTGGCACACCAGCGTGATGACCTGGGCCCTGAGCCTGCCCCCGGGAGCTTGTGGGCTGTGAGGAGGCAGAGTGAGGGTGGGGACCAGCAGGTGGGCTGGCCTGGGGGCCCAGGGCTCAGCTCTGCCTCTAGCTGGCAACTGCTCCTTAGGGAGGACAGGCCTGGGGCCGGGCTTAGCGGGAAGTCGAGGTGAGAGACAAGGCTGGAAGGGCTGGTGAGGGCCGCGCAGGGACAGAGGCTGGGAGTGAGGCTGGTATCCCACACCCTCAGACCTGGAGGGCATGGCTCTGAGGGTCCGGGGAAGGCCCCTCCGCTGGCCTGGCTGAAGGAGCAGCTACTGACACGGAGAGGGAGAGGCGGTCTGCACTTCTCCTCGGGGGTCCCTCGGTGAGTCTCGGTGAGGCAGCGGGGTTGAGGGATGCAGGAGCACCAGGCCGCCGTCCCCCAGATCCCCACACGGGAGGGGCTGGAGGACGGGACAGGTTCGCCCACCGACTCCAAGCCGCAGCACACCCCGCCCGCCCCAGGCCCCATCACACACAGGCGCGGGCACACCCGGGACACACACGCTGCGGGAGGGCAGGCAGCCGCTCCCTTCCACGCCGGGTCCCCGCCCCTCCGCCGACCCGGCCCGCGTGGCAGTGGGGTGGGGGCGGTGGCGGCGCGGCGGCGCGGAGGGAGGAGCAGCGGCGGGGGGGCGCGGCATCCGCGGCTTGGCCGCCCCGCAGTTGGGGGCGGGGAAGGACTTAGGTGCTCCCCTCCCACCCGCTGGAGCCTCCCGAGCGCCCTCTGGTGCACCCCACGCCCGGCATTGGCGGGGAGCACGATGGAGGAGCCCAGTGCGGGGGCCTGGAGGGCGCGGGCGGGTCCAACTTCCCCGACCCAGGGGCGGGTGGGGCGCGGCGACGGGAGGGTCCTCGGAGCGCGCCTCGGGCCAGGGGCAGATCCTCCCGGCACCCCGGCCCCCCGCCCGGCCCGCCCCTCCGCCCCCGGCCCGCCCTCCACCCCGGCCCCGCCCCTCCGCCTCTGGCCCGCCCGCCCCTCGCCGCTCAGCCAGAAAGTTTCCTGCGCCAGGAGCGGAGGGCTCGAGGGTCGCTGCTGCCTCACCGGCCTCGCCCGCGCCCGCGCCCCGTGCCCCAGCCCCGGCCTCACCCGTCCGCCCAGAGGCCTTCATGCGGCGCGGGGCCGCCGCCGTCGCCTCCGCCGGGCAAGCCGGAGCGGAGTCAAGCCGCAGCCGGGGCCGGGAGGGCTGGGGCGCGGGCCGTGGGCGGAGGCGCTGGGCCGGGGCCGGGGCCGGGCGCCGAGCGGGTCCGCGGTGACCGCGCTGCCGGGCAATGCCGCGGGGACGCCGCCGGCCAGCGGAGCGAGGTGAGTCGCGGCGAGGGCGTGCGCCTGGGACCCTCGTCAACTTGCGCGGAGCCGGCCGGGGGCCTTGGGGTGGGGTGGGGCCACGGGAGGGAGGGAGGGCAGGCGGGGGCAGGGGCGCGTTTGTCTCTAATAAGACAAAGACACCCTGGTCCTGCGGTGGCTGTGGGGCATCCCCAGAGAGCCCTGGGGCGCCAGGAGGCGAGGCGGAGCAGGGTTCCGAGCCCGGCGTGTCGCCCCCAGCGCCCAGCGGCCGAGCGCGGCGCAGCTGGGCGCAGAGGAGGAGCAGCGTCCGCCTGCCCTGGCGGCCACGGTCGTCTTCTGCCTCGGGCAGACCACGCGCCGCGCAGCTGGTGTCTCCGGTGTCTCCGGCTGGTCTGCAACCCATATCCTTCCCGGCCGGCGGGGGCGGGGTTCCTTATAGATTCTGGAAATTAGACCTTTGTCAGATGCACAGTTAGAAAATATTTTCTCCCATTCTGGGGTTGTCTGTTTACTCTGTTGATAGTTTATTTTGCTATGTAGAATCTCTTTAGTTCAATTAGCTCCCATTTGTCAATTTTGTTGCAATTGCTTTTCGCATCTTCATCATGAAATCTTGGCCAGGGCCTATGTCCAGAATGGTATTTCCTAGGTTATCTTCCAGGGTTTTTATAGCTTTCAGTTTTGTATTTAAGTCTTATTTCATCTTTAGTTGATTTTTGAATGTAGTGGTGTAGGGACAGGGTCCAGTTTCCATCTTTTGCATATGGCTAGCCAGTTATCCCAGTACTATTTATCGAAGAGGAGTCCTTTCCCCATTGCTTGTTTTGTCAACTTTGTCAAAGACTAGATGGTTGAAGGTGTGCAGCTTTATTTCTGGGCTCTTTATTTTGTTTCATTGGTCTATGTCTCTGTTTTGTACCAGTACCATGCTGTTTTGGTTACTGTAGCCTTGTAGTATAGTTTGAAATGGGGACTTTTAATTTTTTGGTTCCATATGAATTTTTAGAATAGTTGTTTCTAATTCTGTGAAGAATGTCATTGGTAGTTTTGTAGGAATAGCAATGTATCTGTAAATTGCTTTGGGAAGTGTGGCCATTTTAACAATGTTGATTCTTCAAATCCAAGACTGTGGAATAATTTTCCATTTATGTCATCTGTGATTTCTTTCAGTAGTGCTTTGTAATTCTCATTGTAGAGATCTTTCACCTCCTGGTTAGCTGTATTCCTAGGTAATGTTTTGTGTGTGGTTATTGTGAATGGGATTGTGTTCTTGACTTGGCATTCAGCTGGGATTTTGTATCCTGAAACTTGCTGAAATTCTTTATCAGATCTAGGAGCCTTTTGGGCAGAGACTATCGTTTTTTTTTTTTAGATATAGAAACATATTGTCTGCAAACAAGGATACTTTAACCCTGTCTCTATTTGGATGCCTTTTATTTATTCCTTCTGCATGATTGCTGTGGCCAGGACTGCCAGTACTACATTGAATAGAAGTGGTGACAGAGGGCATCCTTGTCTTGTTCTGGTTCTCAAGGGAAGTGATTCCAGCTTTTGCCCATTCAGTATGATGATGACTGTGGGTTTGTCTTATTAGATGGCTCTTATTATTTTGAGATATGTTCCTTTGGTGCCAGGTTTGTTGCAAGTTTTAACATGAATGGATGTTAAATCTTATCAAAAGACTTTTCTGCATCTATTGAGATGATCATGTAGTTTTATTTCTGTTTGTGTACTAAATGACATTATTGACTTGTGTGTGTTGAACCGACCTTACATCCCACTTAAAAAGCCTACTTGATTGTGGTGGATTAGCTTTTGATGTGCTATTGAATTTGGTTTGCTAGTATTTTGTTGAGAATTTTGCATCTATGTTCATCAAGGAGAGTGACCTGAAATTTTTCTTTTCGTTGTGTCTCTGCCAGATTTTGGTATCAGAATGATGCTGGCCTACCTACTTTGTGTGTTTAACTGTACAAATATTAAACATAAAAGAGGAATCAGTACGAAAAAGTCATAAAGCCCATGTTTCTCCTTTCCCAAATCTAAACACAGAGTGAGTCAGACTCATCTCTGCTTGTAGAGAAAGGAGGCTGCCGTGGTCCCGGGGCAGCCGGCCCGGCCAGAGGGCTGCCTCGGAGCCCGACACCTGCTGCCCTGGTGGCGTTGGCCTGCGTCGCCCGAGGGTGGTGTCTTCGGGTAGGTGGGTGTCCCGGGAGCTGAGCTTCAGGCCTGGCCTTGAAGGGCAGTTGTAGGTTTGTCTTCTCTAGAACCAAGGCGGGGGTGGCCATGCCCTTTGTTCTGGTGGAAGGTGTCCGGGTGTGGGGTCAGTCCGGTGGTGCCGGCAGGCTGTGGGGAAGGGCTAGAAGGCACTGCATGCCTTAGCACGGGAGGCTGGCGCCGAGCCAAGGCCTGCGTTCCTTGTTTCCAAACGTGTGCAGACCAGAGGGAAAGAACCAAGCAGGGCCTGGACTCTCCTCACAGCCCCGGCCTGGCTGCCTGTTCCCAAGCAGGGCCTGGACTCTCTCCTCACAGCCCCAGGCCTGGACTCTCCTCACAGCCCCGGCCTGGCTGCCTGTTCCCAAGCAGGGCCTGGACTCTCTCCTCACAGCCCCAGGTTTGGACTCTCCTCACAGCCCCGGCCTGGCTGCCCGTTCCCAAGCAGGGTCTGGACTCTCTTCACAGCCCCGGCCTGGCTGTCCTGTACTCTCTTGGCCGAGAGAGTTTTAGAGCCTGGCCCTGGTGTTCCGGGCTGGCTGTGTTCCTCAGGGCTTCCAAGGAGGTTGTTTGCGTTGCTGTGTGCAGTCACTTTTGAAATAATTTTTATGCCCTGCTTTGGCCAAAGGTCTTGGGCAAAATAACGACATACAACTGAAAGAAATAAAACAATAAATTACTTTACTTACTAGACTCAGATGAATATACTTTACAAATCTAACCTATAAAATGATAGACTACATCACAAGATGGCACAGCCAAATATTACATGCTGTAACATTTTCACAGCCATATGATGTAACAAAAACATATAGACCAAATTACATTTGTGAAAAATTTAAGTGTGTGCAGTGCCCCAGGTGAGTCCAATGCAAAGAGGCACATAAAAGAAAGTAAAGTCTGTTACATTTACCCAACACAGATCTTCCTGCTTCCCTATATAATATAGTGACTTTAGAAATAAACTGCCAACTCCTGGTTTCATTTTTAAATGACAAGTAAAATAATGGCTTCTACATCTTCATATTCTCAATGGCAGGCGCTTTTACAGACACTGGTTCCTGTCTCTCACTGCATAAAAGTTCTGAAACAAATAGTGGTATTCTTTCAAATGACAGTTTGAGTGTGCTGAGATGAAAGGTAAGGTACCAAAACAGATATATAGACCAATGGAACAGAACAGGGCCCTCAGAAATAACACCACATCTACAACCATCTGATCTCTGACAAACCTGACAAAACAAGAGAGGGGAAAGGATTCCCTA
>CM058079.1:5288638-5395985 GCA_030247045.1 Colobus guereza | reverse complement strand
ACTACTTTCTACATAGAAAAGCATCCTATAGATTAGGCAAACATTTCAGGCAATCATGTAATTCACGAGGAGTTGTCGTCTAACGTGTACACAAAAAACACTACAAGATAGCAAAACAATCCAATTTAATATTTCTCAAAGAACCTAAACAGACAATTATAGTCCAGAGGTAATTGCTATGAACATTCAAGAAATGAAAGAATATATTTCCTTGGATCCCCCTTCCTGAATCCACTAGAAAGTAAATGTAATACAACAAAAAGGATAGGAGACATTTGGCATAGTACTGGCAGTGAGCCTTGAATATATTAGCTTTTTAACTAATATTGAAGAATGAGAAAAGTATAATAGATTAGAAGGCTTATGTACTTGACAATGCAGACACAGTACTGATGATGCAGATAAGTACTAGTACCAAAAATATGGCGTTGGGTGTGGAGTGGGAGAGTATATGCAAAATACAATAAGAATACAAGTATAAATCAGGAATAAAACAATATTCCTTAATTAAATGATAGGAAAATGGAATGTAAAGGCAAGAAATCTTCCTAGCTGATTTTGGTATTGCTCATAATAAAGATCCAACACACATTATCTAAGAGAGAGAGAAGTAAGGTATTAGTAGTATCATAAACTTTAAGTGTTAAAAGGACAGCAAATAATGTACATAATACACATGTATAAATGTATTTAAATATAAAAGTGTAATGAAAATGAGACTTTATGAGTTTTATTTGTAATTGTAAATGGGCTTAAATCATCAATAGTAAAATAAAGTGAAGTGAAAAAAATATGTTGTATACATCACACAAAGTGATTCAGAAAGTTTTAATTTAAGTGATGGGCAGAAATATACTAGGCAAATGAATAGAAAATACAGCAATTGTCATGACCTTTGTATCTGACAACGCAGAATTTTGATCAAAAACATTAAGTGATGCAAGTTTAAATATTTTATAATAGTAAAGACTACTATACAAAATAATAGTATTACAATTCATAACATTTATGCTCCTAATTACAAGGGACCAACTTTGAGGAGATGAAAAGAGAAACAAAAAATCTACCAAAGGTAGGTAAATTAACAGATTACTCTCAATCTAATAAAGATTGAAAGGAAAAAGTTGGCTGGGCACGGTGGCTCACGCCTGTAATCCCAGCACTTTGGCAGGCCGAGGTGGGTGGATCACGAGGTCAGGAGATCAAGATCATCCTGGCCAACATGGGGAAACACCTCTCTACTAAAAATACAAAAATTAGCCAGGCGCAGTGGTGGATGCCTGTAGTCCCAGCTACTAGGGAGGCTGAAGCAGGAGAATGGCGTGAATCTGGGAGGCGGAGCTTGCAGTGAGCCGAGATCTTGCCACTGCACTCCACTCAGTTTGGGTGATAGAGCGAGACTCCGTCTCAATAAAAAAAAAGAAAGAAAGAAAGGAAAAAAAAATTAGTGAAAACATACAGCGGATCTCAGTCACAAACATGACGTAGATCTTACAGATATTAAACTCTTAACCAAAATATTTCATAGGTCTAAATAATATGAGTCAAAAGTAAATCAAAATCCAATTAAATCTAAAAGTTATTGCAAGTCTATAATCCATACTTTCCCATGGGGAGTCAAGGAGAGGCCCCAAAGAAAGGAAACAGGCGACCAGGTCAAATTCCTAGCAAACATGCTAATAACAGACATTCTGGCAAACATACTAATTGACATTTGTTAACTGGAGAGTTCTTATCAACAGAAAGCTTTTAGCAGGATGTTTTTGGCTGTTTGAATTATAACCATAAACAAACCTGAACCTATGTGTTTATGGGATATGGCTCCCTGAAAAACATCATGTTAACTATTAAACTACCTTAATAAAAAATGAAGCTGTTTCATGACTACAGGGCAGTCTTCTGAATGAATCGCATGGCTGCACATACATGCTTAAACACATCATTCTTTAATCTGGAGCAGAGCACATCCAACCAGGTGAGACAGGACGTGGAGAGCTGTTCTGATGGTCCCATATGTCTCCCTGCTTCAAATGTACTTGAGAATTTCCTGTAACCTTAAAATTGTTAGCAAAGCTATACACTTTATATGAGTCTGATTTGATTTGGCCCTCCAATCCTTTTTATTATCTCCTTGTTATTTCAAGGGAAACTTACAGCTTGAGATAACTATATTAAAAAAGTAAAAAGTCTGAAAATTAGTGATCTAAGTAACCAAATTTAAAACATGTGGGAGAGCAAACACAAAGAAAGTAGAAGGAAGAGAAGGAAGGTAATAACATTCCAAATTAATAAAATATAAAGCAAAATAACAACAAAAACCTAGAGATAATCAACAAGTTTTGATCTTAGCAATTTGAAAAGTTTAACACAAATGAATTACCTCTGGCAAGATTGTCAAGACTAAACAGAGGAGAACCAGAAGAAACAAATACAATATTATGAGTGTAAAGAAGAAACAACTGCATATAGATATAAAAATAAGGACTATTATTAACAGTATTGTACCAATACATTTAATATTTAACCAAACAGATTTTTAAAAGAAAGAATTATAACTCGCTAATCAATAGTGAATAGAAGATAACCATAAAACTTGAATAGTACTAAGGTCAATCAATATTTTGTATCAATAATTATATCCCTCCAAATTAAGAGGTAATTTTAGCCAAATATTCCAGAAAATAATAATAAAAATATATTATCTTTTTTTGAAGAACAGAAAATAAAGAAGCACTCTATAATTCAATCTTGAACTTATAAAACCCTTATTACCAAAACAAGACAAGAAATGTTCAGAAAACATAGGGGCCAATGTTACTGAATAAGAACGATGCAAAAATCCTAAACAAATGATTATGAAAAAAGATCTAGAAATATATTAAATTACAATAAAATTTAAAAAATTGTTTGTCCCAGGAATGAAGCTTGTTTAAAAATTTTAAATCCATGCACGCAAGTCATTAAATTTAAAGATTAAAGGAAACAAAAGTCCAGAAAAATGTTAGTAGATGTAGAAAAAGCATTAATAAAATTCACAACAGGTTCACAATTTATAGAAAATTATGAAGAACGATCTTTACAAACCATAAAAACTCATATTTAATGACAAAACATTAGAAGTCTCACTTTAAAAATCATGAATAGGAAGATGCGTGCACATTTTAGTCACCTTCATTCAACAGGGTGCACACAAAAAAAAATCAGCCTAGTGATAGAGAAGGAAATGGAAAACAATTACATTGAGAAGAAAGTAAAAATTAAAACTTATTATTTTCAAATGATTTAACAAACATTAGTGAACTAATAGGAGAGTTAAACTTGTTATATGAAATAAAATATATAGAACTGTATATGTATTATATTAATATTTATATGTAATATATAAAATTAAATGCGATTTGGAAGAGATGAGTGAACACCAGGTTCTATTCTTTCAGCCAAATTATAAGTGCACAAATATATAATTTTATCAATATTCTTTAAATTTTACATGTATTTTTCAGATATTTTTACACATGCAAAGTATTTTCTATTTTAAAATATCAAAATACTGTTCTGTAAAAAAATTCACTCTCTGCCTGTTATACAGAACACGTTATGGAAAAGATACATTAGGAAAACCTTAATAAATAAACACACTATCGGTATTTCGATACAAATAAATGTGATGCTGCCATGAAATGTAGTTTTGTACTTAGAGAAAATACTGCCTGCAAAGCCAAAAATTATAGTTTGTTAAAAGGTCCTGTTAACTGTAATAAAAATTGTTATCCCAAAGAGAGCTAACCATTTGTAAATGTGAGTCATCTGAAAATACTATTGGTCAGCTTGTTTAAGATATATGGCTGTAACTTTACAGAACAATCTGAAAAAGATTAGTAATTTGTTTTATGATTTCTGTCAACTGAGAACACAGAATAATCACCCAATTTAATTGTTTATTTGTTTTTGGAGACAGGGTCTTGGTCTGTCACCCAAGCTGGAGTGCAGTGCCACATGCAACATCTGCTTCCTTGCTTCAAGGGATCCTCCTATCTCAGCTTCCCAGTAGCTGGGACTACAGGCGCATATCAGCAGGCCTGGCTACTTTTTGTATTTTTTGTAAAGACAGGGTTTCATTCTGTTTCCCAGGCTGGTCTCCAACTCCTGGTCTCAAGTGATCCACCCGTCTCACCCTCCCAAAGTGTTGGGATTATAGGTGTGAGCCACCATGCCTGGCCCCATTATTTTTAGAATAGTGAGAGTTTCCATATGACTGTAGTAGTTACATCATGAACAAAAGAACATCAAAAAGTGATTTATTTTGGATATTTTTTAAAGTGTTATGTTGAATGTAGTTTCACAGAAGTTAGTAAATATGACCTCCCACTGTGTTCTTGTGATAGAATTAATGACAAGCTTTTTCAAAAGTTAGTACATAAATAGGTTGAGTACATTATCCAGCAAAGATGGACTTTAGACTTAAAAGTTTAAAATATTCGAAGACATAGTAATAAACACTGGCAACAAATACACAGGATTGATAAATTCCTGTGGCTTAAATGCAGACATTTCAATGCTTTGCTGGATTAGCTGAATGTTGTTTATAACGGTTGGTTGTCTTATATACAGAATAGGAAGTTTGATGATGGTGTGAAGCCAAAGTGATAAAAGTAAATTTTAACTGATAATCCCTATTGATGTTAGCATTCCAAATATGGTTTTTAATGTCACTTAAATACAAAAATCCTAAATTTGCTAATCAGGCACATTTTAAAAGACAACGTATTAACTATATTATTTTCCAAAGTGTTAGCCAAACAGACATATTTCCATTTCTTATGCCTTTACAGAAGACTATATCACAGAAGACTTACATTCCATTAAATCATGTGATATATAGTTTTATCTGCTACATATATCTATTGCATCAAACGACTGTGGGAGGCTTAAGTCATGCTTAATATGATTAACTTTCTAGCTTTTGCTTGCAAACGAGTATAGACTGAATCATTTTCTTTTCCAATTTAAAATAGGCTTTGCCAAGTCATTCAAAGGAAAATCATCAGCTCAGCTTTTGGAAGTCTTGGAACAAACTATTAGTCTTTTTAATTCACATTATAATCAACCCCAAAACTTTCAGTAGTTCTTTCAACTATTTAAATATGAGTTGCACACCTGTATGATTTGATTACTCTGTTCATTTCAAATTGTGTTTTTGGGGAACTTATTTTAAATAAATAACTTGTTCCATGTTACTAATCTGAGATTGGGATCCATTTCCAGAAATAAAAACAAGCTTTTGCTTAAGCTTTACCAAACTCTATACATGAAAATGAAACAATATTATTTTTTTCAATTAATATTGATAGAAGAAATAAAGAGCTACAAACCAAGGTTTTTCAAATATTTAGAAAATATGTGGTGATGAAATAAGATTCTAACCCAAGGCTAATAATTTTAAATAAAATCCATTATGTCATGACCTCATCCACGTTTGCAATTACTAAATGACTGTTTTCAATTATAACCCTGAAGAAAATTGTAGTAAGTTGATTGCAATAATAACCCCAATAATTTTCTCCTCCCAGTATTCATTTTCCTTTGCAATGTCACTGCATCATCTTCCATCAAGAGGTAGAGTCTAATCTCCTACCCATAGATCTGTGCTAGTTCTGTGACTTGCTTTGATCAATAAAATGGGACAGAAGTGATAGTGCACCAGTTCTGCGCATTGGCCTGAAGAGGCCTTCTGTGCTTCTGTCCCTCCTCTTGAAACTGCCAAAACCCAGAGATCAAGCCCCTTAATAGTATGCTGGAATATGAGAGACAAGCGAGTGCAGAGCTGAATCAGCCTAATTTTCCCAGCCAAGACCCTAGACCTGTAAACAAGCTCAGCCAAAATAAGTAAGATCAATAATGGTACTGAATTAACCTGTGGCTTAGTGCAGATGCATGAGTGAGCTGTACTGAGCCCACCTGATATCAGCAGAACCATCCAGCAGACTCATGCACAAGTGAGCATAAAATGAATGTTTATGATGCTGCATGCACCTGCATTTTTTGGGTTGGTTGTTACATAGCATCAGTGCAGCAGTGGACAACTGATACAAAGACTACCTATTGTTCTCAAAGTATTCAAGGTTAAGTTCTACACCAAGGTTGGCAAATGTTTTCTGGAAAGCATCAGATAGTAAAAATTTTGGATTTTGTAGGCCAAATGCAATCTCTGTTGCATATTCCTTATTGTCTTCTTTTTTCTTTTCACAACTCCTTACAAATATAAAAACCATTCTTAATTTGGGGTCTGTAAATAAAGGGCTGCTGGCCAGATTTGGGCAATGGGCTATAATTTGCTGACCTCTTTTTATATCATGCAAAGATATGACATTGCTAACATGATACAGAATAAAAGATGTCAGAGCTCAAGATGCAAAGAAAATAGAGCAAATTAATGCAATAAAATCATATAATTTTAAAAATAGAATTATATTAGTATTTTCATTTCTAATTTTCCATGTTTAGCTTCAGTGGTATGCTGGTAAAAGTTTAATATCCAGCTGTTAGTTGGGAATAAATACTACCACCAGGGCCAATTTGAAGTTACCAGTGGAATGGAATTGAGAAGAGATATATACAAGAGCTGAATCCAGCACATGGTTGTACTGCTTGCCTATTTTATTACCCATAACATAGTTCATCCATAATTATAAAAGAAACTGATTATAATTCAGATAATGTGTTTTTGTTACACTGACTTACTCTTTTCTCTCAGCTCACTTTACTGGTCCCAGTAAGTTTTGGTTTTGTGACCATTATCCTGGAAAAGATTACTATCTTTGCAGTTGCTCTCCTCTGTAAGTGATTTGAATTCCATTTATCTATGAACTATTTTCAAAGAAAACCAATTTATGACAAACTTGCCTGTATTGGTTTGATCATCTCCAGTGGAAGAAGAGGAAACTGTCTTGTCTTCAGGCATAGTTATCAGTCTTTTAAAACCTAATTAGAGGCCGGGCGCGGTGGCTCAAGCCTGTAATCCCAGCACTTTGGGAGGCTGAGACGGGCGGATCACGAGGTCAGGAGATCGAGACCATCCTGGCTAACACGGTGAAACCCCGTCTCTACTAAAAAAAAAATACAAAAACCTAGCCGGGCGCGGTGGCGGGCGCCTGTAGTCCCAGCTACTCGGGAGGCTGAGGCAGGAGAATGGCGTAAACCCGGGAGGCGGAACTTGCAGTGAGCTGAGATCCAGCCACTGTGCTCCAGCCTGGGCGACAGAGCGAGACTCCGTCTCAAAAAAATAAATAAATAAATAAATAAAACCCAATTAGAAAGAAAAATATGTAAATATCATGAATCTAAATTAGTTTGTATTTAATTTTACTAAAAATGTGCAATTCAAGAACTGTCAGGAAAAATTTCTACTATAAAAGATATGAGATATATAATATATATTCTTATATATATATTCTTATATATATTATGTATCAGTACTAAATTATATGTAAAATGTAAGGAAGTCCAACAATGTACTCTTTTTCTTATTAGGACTATTATGATCTCATTCAGAAATATCAAATATAAAAATCTTCATTAAAGAGGAATCTTTGATCTTTTACTTTGCTGGTAACTTACACCAATACCTAGGCTGACCATGAGATAATTTAGCATTGGCAATTGCAGCTATGGGTTCAAAGCCCTGGGGAGATTCTAGAATCTACGATGTTTTCATTTCATATAATAAAAGTTTAACTTTACTACCATCTCTTCTTTACCTTCCTTCAGTTCCTTTTCAAAATATTTTAAGAGTAGAGCAAAAAGCGCAATGGATTTCTATATGTCCATCAACCAATTTCAACAGTTATCAATTTGTGGTCAATTCTGAATTCTATACATCCACCAACTGCCCTGTCTCCCCTACTTCTGATAATGGTTAAGCAAATCACAAGCATCATATTATTGTATCTGTAAATACTTCAAAAAATTTTTAAACATAGCCATAATATCAATAATGTAATTAACACAGTTAAAGATATTTTAATATCACTAAACATCTTTTGTGTTCACATTTTTGTCTCATATTCTCTGTTTTTAAGAATGGTTTAAAGTAATAATACAAAAAAGGTCCATACATAGCATTTAAGTGAAATGTCTCTTAATTATCTTTTAGTCTATGTGTTCTCTGTTCCATTTTTTTCTCACTCTACTTTACCTATGTAAATATCAAATATTTTGTCCTATAGATTTTTCCACATCGCTGGCAACCTCCCTGTGCTGTATTTAACAAGTTTCTCTGTTCCCTATAATTCCTGCAAATTGGTATTAATTAGAAGCCTAAAGTGCTGAACAGAAAGAAAATAATTCTATAAACATAGAAATAACAATTGTCTCATTTAATTTGCAGATCTAAATCATTAAAGAGTTTAGAGACTGGAAATCATCTAATTTATTTTTGTTTGTTTGTTTTACAAGTCAGAAAATCTTGACTGAAATTAGTAAATTAATGCAATGAAAAAGACTTCTTAGACAAAAGTGCTATGAAAGAAAACTCTAAATTCAAGACTAGTGCTCTTCCAAATAAACCACTCTACCTCATAAAGACCAACTTTTAAAGAAAAGGTAGCTATAGAAAAGAGCATAACTAAATGTTGAAAGAATATAACAGTGTTTTATGGACATTAACTTTTTAATTCAATGAAGATTATAGTTGAAACATATAATTTTATTTTCTCTACTACACAAAATTACCAGAAAAACTAAATAATATTAACAAGAAAATTAATTCCTCCAGTAAGATAGAACTGGGTAAATTGAAAAAAAGTGCTTCTACTACTATTAAAAAATCCGGTTGAAATATAATTTTGAATCTTCAGAAAAGCATCTAAGAATTAGCAAGGTAATAAGGAATACATAGTTTCAGATCTAATAGAAGTCAAAAATCCAGAGAAGTGAGACTAACATTTTAGGCCACTTTTTCCCTTGGGGCAACATCTGACCCAACTGAGACGCTGGGCAGTACTTGTAAGGGCCACATAAAACTTTGGAAACAGAAGATGGAATCCAGACTCTGCCAAGTGTAGGTGCCCTGAGAAATTAACCCATTCCTAGGACTGAGACCCCAAAAGTCTGTATTTTAAGAAACAGAATGAAACAGAAATAAAGTCTATGAGATGACTGCCCATAGACTGAAGCCCAGCCTCAAATTACCTGGGTAATTCCAAACTTCAGTAAGGCCATTCTTGCCCATTTTGTGTGTTCACTCAAAGGTCACTCAACATACAAAATGACTACATAACCAAATTCAACAGAAACAAAAGACAACATAAACTAATCCAAAGTTACTCTAAAGAGCAAAATTACCAGATAATATATCAATAGACAACTTTGCTTAACATCTTTATAAATCAATCACGTTTATAACATCAAATTTTAAAATGTCAGAACTAAAAATAATAAAAATTAATATTGTAAATTTGAAAAGCAGCCAGTTAGAAATCTGTGAACTGACAACTGCCATAACTGCAATTCTAAACTCCCTGGTTAAATCTTAATGTAGCTGTGACTAGGCTGAAGAAGGAATCAGTAAAGCAAATTTAGAAAAAAAAAACTACCTTGAATAAAGCATGCCGTTACATAAGAACAGAACAGAGCCCTCACATCTACACATCTACAACCATCTGATCTTTGACAAACCTGGCAAAAACAAGAAATGGGGAAAGGATTCCCTATTTAATAAATGGTGGTGGGAAAACCGGCCAGTCATATGTAGAAAGCTGAAGCTGGATCCCTTCCTTATACCTTATACAAAAATTAATTCAAGATGGATCAAAGACTTAAATGTTAGACCTAAAACCATAAAAACCCTAAAAGAAAACCTAGGCAATACCATTCAGGACATAGGCATGGGCAAGGACTTCATGTCTAAAACACCAAAAGCAATAGCAACAAAAGCCAAAATTGACAAATGAGATCTAATTAAACTAAAGAGCTTCTGCACAGCAAAAGAAACTACCATCAGAGTGAACAGGCAACCCACAGAATGGGAGAAAATTTTTGCAATCTACTCATCTGACAAAGGGCTAATATCCAGAATCTACAAAGCACTCAAACAAATTTACAAGAAAACCAAACAACCCATCAAAAAGTGGGCAAAGGATATGAACAGACACTTCTCAAAAGAAGACATTTATGCAGCCAACAGACACATGAAAAATGCTCATCATCACTGGCCATCAGGGAAATGCAAATGAGATCAAAACCACAATGAGATACCATCTCACACCAGTTAGAACGGCAGTCATTAAAAAGTCAGGAAACAACAGGTGCTGGAGAGGATGTGGAGAAATAGGAACACTTTTATACTGTTGATGGGACTGTAAACTAGTTCAACCATTGTGGAAGACAGTGTGGCGATTCCTCAAGGATCTAGAACTAGAAATACCATTTGACCCAGTCATCTCATTACTGGGTATATACCCAAAGGATTATAAATCATGCTGCTGTACAGACACATGCACACATTATGTTTATTGTGGCGCTATTCACAATAGCAAAGACTTGGAACCAACTGTCCATCAATGATAGACTGGATTAAGAAAATGTGGCACATATACACCATGGAATACTATGCAGCCATAAAAAGGATGAGTGCATGTCCTTTGCAGGGACGTGGATGAAGCTGGAAACCATCATTCTCAGCAAACTATCACAACCACAAAATCCAAACACCACATGTTCTCACTCATAGGTGGGAATTGAAAAATGAGAACACTTGGACACAGGATGGGGAACATCACACAATGGGGCCTGTCCTGGGGTGGGTGGAGGGGAGATAGCATTAGGAGGTATACTTAATGTAAATGACGAGTGAATGGGTGCAGCACACCAACATGGCACATGTATACATATGTAACAAACCTGCATGTTGTGCACATGTATCCTAGAATTTAAAGTATAAAAAAAATCACAAGCAAGCATAAGTTCAACACTCCTGGCCTCTACTTTTGGGAAGATGGAATAGATACACTTTTACTTATTCCTTCCTGTAAGTACAAGAAAAACTCTAGGTGCATTATATATAAAATCAACATAAGAAGACTGAAAGGTGTAGAGAAGAAGGCAGACTGGCTAGAAGACTTGTTACCAGAGAAATAAGGAGGTAGTAAATTTCGGAGATTTTCTCTATGCTTTGTATATTTCAAACGTGAAGCAGAAGTGACCAGCAACCCAGAAATGCCAGTGGGTATAGACAAAATAAAGCTCCAACGAAAGCCTGCTTTCTTTAGCCAAGAGACCAGTAAAAGGGCGGTTTAGTAAGAGAGAATACATTAAGACAATAACATCTCTACTACACATCAGAAAAATCTGACCCGTTCAGGCACGGTGGCTCACGCCTGTAATCCCAGCACTTTGGGAGACCGAGGCGGGTGGATCACAAGACCATCCTGACTAACACGGTGAAGTGAAACCCCATCTCTACTAAAAATACGAAAAAAGCCGGGCGTGGTGGCAGGCGCCTGTAGTCCCAGCTACTCGGGAGGCTGAGGCAGGAGAATGGCGTGAACCTGGGAGGCGGAGCTTGCAGTGAGCCGAGATCACGCCTCTGCACTCCAGTCTGGGCAACAGTCAAGACTCCGTCTCAAACAAAACAAAACAAAATTAAAAAAAAAAAAAAAAAAACAAGGGAAAAAACTGCCCTCACAAAGACTGAATCAGAAGCCTAGACTATATCTACCCTGGATAGGCTCTAATGAGGACCCCAAATTTCCTACTGGGGTGGTATCAGAGGAAACAGTAGGGATTAAAGACTTTCGTCCTTACTGATTGGACTCAAGCACCACACCCTACTCCCCAACTCTCCCACCATTTCAAGGTCATGTGAAAACTATGTGGGGAGCCTGGACTTCCACCCACACCCAGAAGTAAAGAAGTACCTTTATTCTTCCCCATGGGATAGTATGAGACATTACTTGCACCACAACCCAGCAGTAAAAAGGCTACACCACTCTCATGGTGTCGGTGGAAGAAACATAGAGAGAAGTAACAAGGCATTCCTCCTACCCCTTCCAGCCAGAAGGAGCTGGAACTCCCACCCTTGCCCAGCAGTAAAAGTGCCAAGTGCAAATTCCATCTATGAAAATGACTAAAATTTAAAAAAAATAGTTGCAACATGAAATGCTGGCAAGTATGTGGAGAAACTGGGTCACTTATGCATTGCTGGTTAGAATGCAAAATGATGTAACCACTCTGGAAAATACTTTGGCAGTTCCTTTTCTATCTAAAGATGAACTTAATAAGACTCAGCAATTGCACTCTTAAACATATATCCCAGATAAAACTTTTCATTCAGATTGTACATGAATATTCTTAGCAGTTTTGTCTACAATAGCCAAAACCTGCACACTACCTAGATGTCTCTCAGTGGGTGAATGGCTAAACAAATTGCAATACATCCATACCATGGAATACAATCCAGAAAAAAAGAAAGACTATTGATACATGCAACGATTTTGATGAACTCCACACTAATTATGTTGAGTGAAAAAACCTGCAATCTCAAAAGGATACACATTGCATGATTCCATTTATATTCATGACACAACATAATTACAGAGTGGGAGAACAGATTAGCAGTTGCCTAGGCCTAGAGATAGAGGAGGAGTAATATCAAGGAATGCTGTGGTGGGGTAAGTCTCATGATGTTGGTGATGGTATACAAAGCTACACATATAATAAAAGTTCACAGAGCTGTACACACACACACACACACACACACAGAGACACATACACACACAAATAACTGCAAGTATTACTGCTGAAATCTGAATAAGTTCCATGACCTGTATCATATAAATTTTATGGTATTACTGTTGTAATCTAGTTTTATATGATGTTAGCATAACATTGGGAGCTGATAGTTGAAGGGAGCACAGGACTTTCCTGTGTATTTCTAAGCAATTTCCTATAAAACTATAATTATTTCAAAATAAAAAGCTTCTCAAGGCTGAACCAGGAAGAGATTGAAACTCTGAATAGACCCATAATGAGTTCCAAAATTTAATCAGTAATAAAAATCCTACCAACCAGAAAAAGTCCAGGACCAGAGAGATTCATTGCCAAATTCTACCGGACATATAAAGAAGAGCTGTTACCATTCCTACTGAAATTATTCCAAAAAATCAAGGAGGAGGAATTCCTCCCTAGACTCATTCTATTAGGCCAGCATCATTCTGATACCAAAATCTGGCAGAGACACAATGAAAAAGAAAAATTTCAGGTCACTCTCCTTGATGAACATAGATGCAAAAATTCTCAACAAAATACTAGCAAACCAAATTCAATAGCACATCAAAAGCTAATCCACCACAATCAAGTAGGCTTTTTAAGTGGGATGTAAGGCCGGTTCAACACACACAAGTCAATAATGTCATTTAGTACACAAACAGAAATAAAAACTACATGATCATCTCAATAGATGCAGAAAAGTCTTTTGATAAGATTTAACATCCATTCATGTTAAAACTTGCAACAAACCTGGCATCAAAGGAACATATCTCAAAATAATAAGAGCCATCTAATAAGACAAACCCACAGTCATCATCATACTGAATGGGCAAAAGCTGGAATCACTTCCCTTGAGAACCAGAACAAGACAAGGATGCCCACTGTCACCACTTCTATTCAATGTAGTACTGGCAGTCCTGGCCACAGCAATCATGCAGAAGGAATAAATAAAAGGCATCCAAATAGAGACAGGGTTAAAGTATCCTTGTTTGCAGACAATATGTTTCTATATCTAAAAAAAAAACCGATAGTCTCTGCCCAAAAGGCTCCTAGATCTGATAAAGAATTTCAGCAAGTTTCAGGATACAAAATCCCAGCTGAATGCCAAGTCAAGAACACAATCCCATTCACAATAACCACACACAAAACATTACCTAGGAATACAGCTAACCAGGAGGTGAAAGATCTCTACAATGAGAATTACAAAACACTACTGAAAGAAATCACAGATGACATAAATGGAAAATTATTCCATAGTCTTGGATTTGAAGAATCAGCATTGTTAAAATGGCCACACTTCCCAAAGCAATTTACAGATACTCTCCGGGGACGCCCCCACAGCCGCCGCAGGACCAGGGGTGTCTTTGTCTTTTCTTATTAGAGACAAACCCGCCCCCTCCCTCCCTCCGGCGGCCCCACCCCCACCCCGAGGGCCTCCCCGCCCGGCTCCGCGCAAGTTGACGAGGGTCCCAGGCGCACGTCCTCGCCGCGACTCACCTCGCTCCGCTGGCCGGCGGCGTCCCCGCGGGCATTGCCCGGGCAGCGCGGTCACCGCGGACCCCGCTCCCGCTCGGCGCCCGGCCCCGGCCCCGAGCGCCTCCGCCACGGCCCGCGCCCCCAGCCCTCCCGGCTCCCGGCTGCGGCTTGACTCCGCTCCGGCTTGCCCGGCGGAGGCGACGGCGGCGGCCCGGCGCGGCATGGAGGCCGCTGGGCGGAAGGGTGAGGCCGGGGCTGGGGGCGCGGGCGCGGGCGCGGGCCGGGGCCCGTGACGCAGCGGCGACCCTCGAGCCCGTCCGCGCGCGGCGCAGGACACTTCTGGCTCAGCGGCGAGGGAGGGGCGGGCGGGCGTGGAGGGGCGGGGCCGGGGCGGGCGGGCGGGGTGCGGGAGGATCCGCCCGGCCCGAGATGCGCGCTCCCGAGCGACCCCTCCCCGTCGCCGCCCGGCGCCCCATCCCGCCCCTGGGTCGGGGAAGTTGGACCCCGCCCGCGCCCCCTCCACGCCCCCGCACTGGGCTCCTCCATCTTGCTCCCCCGCCAATGCCGGGCGTGGGGTGCACCAGAGGGCGCTCGCGGGAGGCTCCAGCGGGGTGGGAGGGGAGCACCTCAGTCAGCCCATCAGAGACGCCATCCCTCACCGTGCTCTCCCAGGGAGAAGATGAGCCACCAGCCCCTTCTCATCCACCCTCCCACACCTGGGAACGGTGCATCTCTGGACCGCGGTGGGAGCCGGAGCGGGGGCTGCTAGAATTTCCAGATGGCAGCCACTGCCCCAGCCACCTTCCCCAAAGGTGTTCCTGAGAGAACTCCTAGAGAGACGCACATTTGATGGTGGGTGAGAACGGAGAAACTGCGTCCACATCCACATTTGATGGTGGGTGAGAACGGGGAAACTGAGTCCACGTCCACATTTGATGGTGGGTGAAACAGGGGAAAATGAGTCCACGTCCACATTTGATGGTGAGAATGAGGAAACTGAGTCCACGTCCACATTTGATAGTGGGTGAGAACGGGGGGAAACTGAGTCCACGTCCACATTTGATGGTGGGTGAGGACGGGGAAACTGACTCCATAACCACATGTGATGGTGGGTGAGAACAGGGGAAAACTGAGTCCTCGTCCAAATTTGATGGTGCGCAAGAACGGGGAAACTCGGTCCACGTCCACATTTGATGGTGGGTGAGAACGGGGAAACTGAGTCCACATCCACATTTGATGGTGTGTGAGTACGGGGAAACTGAGTCCAAGTCCACATTTGATGGTGGGTGAGAACGGGGAAACTGAGTCCACGTCCACATTTGATGGTGGGTGAGAACAGGGGAAACTGAGTCCACATCCACATTTGATGGTGGGTGAGAACAGGGAAACTGAGTCCATAACCACATTTGATGGTGGGCGAGAACAGGGGGAAACTGAGTCCTCGTCCACATTTGATGGTGGGCGAGAACGGGGAAACTGAGTCCACGTCCACATTTGATGGTGGGTGAGAACGGGAAACTGAGTCCACGTCCACATTTGATGGTGGGTGAGAACGGGAAACTGAGTCCACGTCCACATTTGATGGTGGGTGAGAACAGGGAAAACTGAGTCCACGTCCACATTTGATAGTGGGTGAGAAAAGGGGAAACTGAGTCCACGTCCACATTTGATGGTGGGTGAGAACAGGCGAAACTGAGTCCACGTCCACATTTGATGGTGGGAGAGAACGGGAAACTGAGTCCACGTCCACATTTGATGGTGGGTGAGAACAGGGAAACTGAGTCCACATCCACATTTGATGGTGGGCGAGAACAGGGAAACTGAGTCCACGTCCACATTTGATGGTGGGTGAGAACGGGAAACTGAGTCCGTCCACATTTGATGGTGGGTGAGAACCGGGAAACTGAGTCCACGTCCACATTTGATGGTGGGTGAGAATACGGGAAACTGAGTCCACATCCACATTTGATGGTGGGTGAGAACAGGAAACTGAGTCCATAACCACATTTGATGGTGGGCGAGAACAGGGGGAAACTGAGTCCTCGTCCACATTTGATGGTGGGCAAGAACGGGGAAATTGGGTCCACGTCCACATTTGATGGTGGGTGAGAACGGGGAAACTGAGTCCACGTCCACATTTGATGGTGAGTGAGAATGAGGAAACTGAGTCCCCGTCCACATTTGATGGTGGGTGAGAGCAGGGGAAACTGAGTCCACGTCCACATTTGATAGTGGGTGAGGGGGGAAACTGAGTCCACGTCCACATTTGATGGTGGGTGAGAAGAGGGGAAACTGATTCCACGTCCAAATTTGATGGTGGGTGAGAATGGGGAAACTGAGTCCACGTCCACATTTGATGGTGGGTGAGAACAAAGGGAAACTGAGCCCACATCCACATGTGATGGTGGGCAGGAACAAGGGGAAACTGAGCCCACGTCCACATTTGATGGTGGGTGAGAACGGGGAAACCGAGTCGACGTCCACATTTGATGGTGGTGAGAACGGGGAAACTGAGTCCACGTCCACATTTGATGGTGGGTGAGAATACAAGAAACTGAGTCCACATCCACATTTGATGGTGGGTGAGAACAGGAAACTGAGTCCATAACCACATTTGATGGTGGGCGAGAACAGGGGGAAACTGAGTCCTCGTCCACATTTGATGGTGGGCAAGAACGGGGAAATTGGGTCCACGTCCACATTTGATGGTGGATGAGAAGGGGGAAACTGAGTCCACATCCACATTTGATGGTGGGTGAGAACGGGGAAACTGAGTCCACGTCCACATTTGATGGTGGGTGAGAACAAGGGAAACTGAGTCCACGTCCACATTTGATGGTGGGTGAGAACGAGGAAACTGATTCCACGTCCACATTTGATGGTGGGCGAGAACAGGAAACTGAGTCCTCGTCCACATTTGATGGTGGGCAAGAACGGGGAAATTGGGTCCACGTCCACATTTGATGGTGGATGAGAAGGGGGAAACTGAGTCCACATCCACATTTGATGGTGGGTGAGAACGGGGAAACTGAGTCCACGTCCACATTTGATGGTGGGTGTGAACACAGGGAAACTGAGTCCACGTCCACATTTGATGGTGTGTGAGAACAGAGGGAAACTGAGTCCACATCCACCTTTGAAGGTGGGCGAGAACAGGGGCAAACTGAGTCCACGTCCACATTTGATGGTGGGGAAGAAAGGGGAATCTGGGTCCCCGTCCACATTTGACGGTGGGTGAGAACGGGAAAACTGAGTACACGTCCACATTTGATGGTGGGCGCAAACAGGGGGAAACTGAGTCCACGTCCACATTTTATGGTGGGCAAGAATGGGGAAACTGGGTCAACGTCCACATTTGATGGTGGGTGAGAATGGGAAACTGAGTCCACGTCCACTTTTGATGGTGGGTGAGAACGTGGAAACTGAGTCCACGTCCACATTTGATGGTGGGTGAGAACAGGAAACTGAGTCCACATCCACATTTGATGGTGGGTGAGAACGGGGAAACTGAGTCCACGTCCACATTTGATGGTGGGTGTGAACACAGGGAAACTGAGTCCACGTCCACATTTGATGGTGTGTGAGAACAGAGGGAAACTGAGTCCACATCCACCTTTGAAGGTGGGCGAGAACAGGGGCAAACTGAGTCCACGTCCACATTTGATGGTGGGGAAGAAAGGGGAATCTGGGTCCCCGTCCACATTTGACGGTGGGTGAGAACGGGAAAACTGAGTACACGTCCACATTTGATGGTGGGCGCAAACAGGGGGAAACTGAGTCCACGTCCACATTTTATGGTGGGCAAGAATGGGGAAACTGGGTCAACGTCCACATTTTATAGTGGGTGAGAATGGGGAAACTGAGTCCACGTCCACTTTTGATGGTGGGTGAGAACGGGGAAACTGAGTCCACGTCCACATTTGATGGTGGCTGAGAACAGGGGAAACTGAGTCCACATCCACATTTGATGGTGGGTGAGAACGGGAAAACTGAGCCCACGTCCACATTTGATGGCGAGTGAGAACGGAGAAACTGAGTCCACGTCCACATTTGATGGTGGGTGAGAACACAGGGAAACTGAGTCAACATCCACATTTGATGTTGGGCCAGAACAGTTGGAAACTGAGTCCACGGCCCCGTTTGAAGTTGGGCAAGAACAGGGAAACTGGGCCCACGTCCACATTTGATGGTGGGTGCAAACGGGGAAACTGAGTCCAAGTCGAAATTTGATGGTGAGAACAGGAGGAAACTGAGTCCACGTCCACATTTGATGGTGGGTGAGAACGGGGAAACTGAGTCCACGTCCACATTCGATGGTGGCTGAGAACAGGGGAAACTGAGTCCACATCCACATTTGATGGTGGGTGAGAACGGGGAAACTGAGCCCACGTCCACATTTGATGGCGAGTGAGAACATGAGGAAACTGAGTCCACGTCCACATTTGATGGTGTGTGAGAACAGAGGGAACCTGAGTCCACATCCACCTTGGATGGTGGGCGAGAAGACGGGGAAACTGAGTCCACGTCCACATTTGATGGTGGGCAAGAAAGGGGAAACTGGGTCCACGTCCACATTTGATGGTGGGTGAGAACGGGGAAACTGAGTCCACGTCCACATTTGATGGTGTGTGAGAAGAGAGGGAAACTGAGTCCACATCCACCTTTGATGGTGGGCGAGAACAGGGGGAAACTGATTCCACGTCCACATTTGATGGTGGGCAAGAAAGGGGAAACTGGGTCCACGTCCACATTTGATGGTGGGTGAGAACGGGGAAACTGAGTCCACGTCCACATTTGATGGTGGGTGAGAACGGGGAAACTGAGTCCAAGTTCATATTTGCACGTGGGTGAGAACGGGGAAACTGAGTCCACATCCACCTTTGATGGTGGGCCAGAACAGGGGGAAACTGAGTCCACGTCCACATTTGATGGTGGGCAAGAAAGGGGAAACTGGGTCCACGTCCACATTTGATGGTGGGTGAGAACGGGGAAACTGAGTCCACGTCCACATTTGATGGTGGGTGAGAACGGGAAACTGAGTCCACGTCCACATTTGATGGTTGGTGAGAACAGGGAAACTGAGTCCACGTCCACATTTGATGGTGGGTGAGAACAGGAGGAAACTGAGTCCACGTCGAAAATTGATGGTGGGTGAGAACAGAGGAAAACTGAGTCCACATCTACATTTGATGGTGGGTGAGAACAGAGGGAAACTGAGTCACATCCACATTTGATGAAGGGGAAACTGGGTCCACATCCGCATTTGATGGTGGGTGAAAACGGGGAAACTGAGTCCACGTCCACATTTGATGGTGGGCGAGAATAGGGGGAAACTGAGTCCACGTCCATATGTGATGGTGGGCAAGAATGGGGAAACTGGGTCCACGTCCACATTTGATGGTGGGTGAGAACAGGGGAAACTGAGTGCACATCCACATTGGATGATGGGGAGAACAGGGAAACTGAGTCCACGACCATATCCACATTGGATCGTGAGCGAGAACAGGGAAACTGAGTCCACGTCCACATTTGATGGTGGGCAAGAACGGGAAACTGGGTCCACGTCCACATTTGATGGTTGTTGAGAACGGGAAACTGTGTCAACGTTCACATTTGATAGTTGGTGAGAACGTGGAAACTGAGTCCACGTCCACATTTGATGGTGGGTGAGAACATGGGAAACTGAAACCACGGCCATATTTGATGTTGGGTGAGAACGGGGAAACTGAGTCCATGTCCACATATGATGGTGGGTGAGAAAAGCAGGAAAATGATTCCACGAACACATATGATGGTGGGTGAGAACAGAGAGAAACTGAGTCCACATCCACATTAGATGGTGGGCGAGAACAGGGGGAAACTGAGTCCACGTCCACATTTGATGGTGGGCAAGAATGGGGAATCTGGGTCCACGTCCACATTTGATGGTGGGTGAGAACTGGGAAACTGAGTCGACGACCACATTTGATGGTTCATGAGATCGGGGAAACTGAGTCCTCGCGCACATTTCATGTTGCGTGAGAAGAGGGGAAACTGAGTCCACGTCCACAATTGACGGTGGGTGAGAACGGGAAAACTGAGTCCACGTCCACATTTGATGGTGGGGGAGAACGGAGAAACTGCGTCCACATCCACATTTGATGGTGGGTGAAAAAGGGGAAAATGAGTCCACGTCCGCATTTGATGGTGGGTGAAAAAGGGGAAAATGAGTCCACGTCCACATTTGATGGTGAGTGAGAATGAGGAAACTGAGTCCACGTGCACATTTGATAGTGGGTGAGAACGGGGAAAACTGAGTCCACGTCCACATTTGATGGTGGGTGAAACAGGGAAACTGAGTCCACATCCACATTTGATGGTGGGTGAGAACGGAAACTGAGTCCATGTCCACATTTGATGGCAAGTGAGAACAGGAGGAAACTGAGTCCACGTTCACATTTGATGGTGTGTGAGAACAGAGGAAACTGAGTCCACATCCACCTTTGATGGTGGGTGAGAAGACGGGAAACTGAGTCCACGTCCACATTTGATGGTGGGCAAGAAAGGGAAACTGGGTCAACGTCCACATTTTATGGTGGGCAAGAACGGGAAACTGAGTCCACGTCCACATTTGATGGTGTGTGAGAAGAGAGGGAAACTGAGTCCGCATCCACCTTTGATGGTGGGCGAGAACAGGGGGAAACTGATTCCACGTCCACATTTGATGGTGGGCAAGAAAGGGGAAACTGGGTCCACATCCACATTTGATGGTGGGTGAGAACGGGGAAACTGAGTCCACGTCCACATTTGATGATGGGTGAGAACGGGGAAACTGAGTCCAAGTTCATATTTGCACGTGGGTGAGAACGGGGAAACTGAGTCCACATCCACCTTTGATGGTGGGCCAGAACAGGGGGAAACTGAGTCCACGTCCACATTTGATGGTGGGCAAGAAAGGGAAACTGGGTCCACGTCCACATTTGATGGTGGGTGAGAACGGGGAAACTGAGTCCACGTCCACATTTGATGGTGGGTGAGAACGGGGAAACTGAGTCCACGTCCACATTTGATGGTTGGTGAGAACAGGGGAAACTGAGTCCACGTCCACATTTGATGGTGGGTGAGAATAGGAGGAAACTGAGTCCACGTCGAAAATTGATGGTGGGTGAGAACAGAGGAAAACTGAGTCCACATCCACATTTGATGGTGGGCGACAACAGGGGGAAACTGAGTCCACGCCCACATTTGATGAAGGGGAAACTGGGTCCACATCCGCATTTGATGGTGGGTGAAAACGGGGAAACTGAGTCCACGTCCACATATGATGGTGGGCGAGAATAGGGGGAAACTGAGTCCACGTCCATATGTGATGGTGGGCAAGAATGGGGAAACTGGGTCCACGGCCACATTTGATGGTGGGTGAGAACAGAGGGAAACTGAGTGCACATCCACATTGGATGATGGGGGAGAACAGGGGGAAACTGAGTCCACGACCATATCCACATTGGATCGTGAGCGAGAACAGGGGGAAACTGAGTCCACGTCCACATTTGATGGTGGGCAAGAACGGGGAAACTGGGTCCACGTCCACATTTGATGGTTGTTGAGAACGGGGAAACTGTGTCAACGTTCACATTTGATAGTTGGTGAGAACGTGGAAACTGAGTCCACGTCCACATTTGATGGTGGGTGAGAACATGGGAAACTGAAACCACGGCCATATTTGATGTTGGGTGAGAACGGGGAAACTGAGTCCATGTCCACATATGATGGTGGGTGAGAAAAGCAGGAAAATGATTCCACGAACACATATGATGGTGGGTGAGAACAGAGAGAAACTGAGTCCACATCCACATTAGATGGTGGGCGAGAACAGGGGGAAACTGAGTCCACGTCCACATTTGATGGTGGGCAAGAATGGGGAATCTGGGTCCACGTCCACATTTGATGGTGGGTGAGAACTGGGAAACTGAGTCGACGACCACATTTGATGGTTCATGAGATCGGGAAACTGAGTCCTCGCGCACATTTCATGTTGCGTGAGAAGAGGGGAAACTGAGTCCACGTCCACAATTGACGGTGGGTGAGAACGGAAACTGAGTCCACGTCCACATTTGATGGTGGGGAGAACGGAGAAACTGCGTCCACATCCACATTTGATGGTGGGTGAAAAAGGGAAAATGAGTCCACGTCCGCATTTGATGGTGGGTGAAAAAGGGAAAATGAGTCCACGTCCACATTTGATGGTGAGTGAGAATGAGGAAACTGAGTCCACGTGCACATTTGATAGTGGGTGAGAACGGGAAACTGAGTCCACGTCCACATTTGATGGTGGGTGAAACAGGGAAACTGAGTCCACATCCACATTTGATGGTGGGTGAGCGGGAAACTGAGCCCATGTCCACATTTGATGGCAAGTGAGAACAGGAGGAAACTGAGTCCACGTTCACATTTGATGGTGTGTGAGAACAGAGGAAACTGAGTCCACATCCACCTTTGATGGTGGGTGAGAACAGGGGAAACTGAGTCCACGTCCACATTTCATGGTGGGCAAGAAAGGAAACTGGGTCCACGGCCACATTTGATGGTGGGTGAGAACAGAGGAAACTGAGTCCACATCCACATTAGATGGTGGGCGAGAACAGGGGAAACTGAGTCCACGACCATATCCACATTGGATCGTGGCGAGAACAGGGGAAACTGAGTCCACGTCCACATTTGATGGTGGGCAAGAACGGGAAACTGGGTCCACGTCCACATTTGATGGTTGTTGAGAACGGGAAACTGTGTCAACGTTCACATTTGATAGTTGGTGAGAACGTGGAAACTGAGTCCACGTCCACATTTGATGGTGGGTGAGAACATGGGAAACTGAAACCACGGCCATATTTGATGTTGGGTGAGAACGGGAAACTGAGTCCATGTCCACATATGATGGTGGGTGAGAAAAGCAGGAAAATGATTCCACGAACACATATGATGGTGGGTGAGAACAGAGAGAAACTGAGTCCACATCCACATTAGATGGTGGGCGAGAACAGGGGGAAACTGAGTCCACGTCCACATTTGATGGTGGGCAAGAATGGGGAATCTGGGTCCACGTCCACATTTGATGGTGGGTGAGAACTGGGAAACTGAGTCGACGACCACATTTGATGGTTCATGAGATCGGGGAAACTGAGTCCTCGCGCACATTTCATGTTGCGTGAGAAGAGGGGAAACTGAGTCCACGTCCACAATTGACGGTGGGTGAGAACGGGAAAACTGAGTCCACGTCCACATTTGATGGTGGGGGAGAACGGAGAAACTGCGTCCACATCCACATTTGATGGTGGGTGAAAAAGGGGAAAATGAGTCCACGTCCGCATTTGATGGTGGGTGAAAAAGGGGAAAATGAGTCCACGTCCACATTTGATGGTGAGTGAGAATGAGGAAACTGAGTCCACGTGCACATTTGATAGTGGGTGAGAACGGGGAAAACTGAGTCCACGTCCACATTTGATGGTGGGTGAAACAGGGAAACTGAGTCCACATCCACATTTGATGGTGGGTGAGAACGGGGAAACTGAGCCCATGTCCACATTTGATGGCAAGTGAGAACAGGAGGAAACTGAGTCCACGTTCACATTTGATGGTGTGTGAGAACAGAGGGAAACTGAGTCCACATCCACCTTTGATGGTGGGTGAGAAGACGGGGAAACTGAGTCCACGTCCACATTTCATGGTGGGCAAGAAAAGGGAAACTGGGTCCACGTCCACATTACATGGTTGGTGAGAACAGGGGAAACTGAGTCCGTGTCCACATTTGATGGTGCGTGTGAATGTGGAAACTGAGTCCACATCCACATTTGATGGTGGGTGAGAACAGAGGAAAACTGAGTCCACATCCACATTTGATGGTGGGCGACAACAGGGGGAAACTGAGTCCACGCCCACATTTGATGAAGGGGGAAACTGGGTCCACATCCGCATTTGATGGTGGGTGAAAACGGGGAAACTGAGTTCACGTTCACATTTGATGGTGGGCAAGAAAGGGGAAACTGGGTCCACCTCCACATTTGATGGTGGGTGAGAACGGGAAAACTGAGTCCACGTCCACATTTGATGGTGGGTGAGAATGGGAAACTGAGTCCACGTCCACAGTTGATGGTGGCTGAGAACAGGGGAAACTGAGTCCACATCCACATTTGATGGTGGGTGAGAACGGGGAAACTGAGCCCACGTCCACATTTGATTGCGAGTGAGAACATGAGGAAACTGAGTCCACGTCCACATTTGATGGTGTGTGAGAACAGAGGGAACCTGAGTCCACATCCACCTTGGATGGTGGGCGAGAAGACGGGGAAACTGAGTCCACGTCCACATTTGATGGTGGGCAAGAAAGGGGAAACTGGGTCCACGTCCACATTACATGGTTGGTGAGAACAGGAGGAAACTGAGTCCGTGTCCACATTTGATGGTGCGTGTGAATGTGGAAACTGAGTCCACATCCACATTTGATGGTGGGTGAGAACAGAGGAAACTGAGTCCACATCCACATTTGATGGTGGGCGACAACAGGGGAAACTGAGTCCACGCCCACATTTGATGAAGGAAACTGGGTCCACATCCGCATTTGATGGTGGGTGAAAACGGGAAACTGAGTTCACGTTCACATTTGATGGTGGGCAAGAAAGGAAACTGGGTCCACATCCACATTTGATGGTGGGTGAGAACGGGAAAACTGAGTCCACGTCCACATTTGATGGTGGGTGAGAATGGGAAACTGAGTCCACGTCCACAGTTGATGGTGGCTGAGAACAGGGGAAACTGAGTCCACATCCACATTTGATGGTGGGTGAGAACGGGGAAACTGAGCCCACGTCCACATTTGATTGCGAGTGAGAACATGAGGAAACTGAGTCCACGTCCACATTTGATGGTGTGTGAGAACAGAGGGAACCTGAGTCCACATCCACCTTGGATGGTGGGCGAGAAGACGGGGAAACTGAGTCCACGTCCACATTTGATGGTGGGCAAGAAAGGGGAAACTGGGTCCACGTCCACATTTCATGGTGGGTGAGAATGGGGAAACTGAGTCCACGTCCACATTTGATGGTGTGTGAGAAGAGAGGAAAACTGAGTCCACGTCCACAGTTGATGGTGGCTGAGAACAGGAAACTGAGTCCACATCCACATTTGATGGTGGGTGAGCGGAAACTGAGTCCGTGTCCACATTTGATTGCGAGTGAGAACATGAGGAAACTGAGTCCACGTCCACATTTGATGGTGTGTGAGAACAGAGGGAACCTGAGTCCACATCCACCTTGGATGGTGGGCGAGAAGACGGGGAAACTGAGTCCACGTCCACATTTGATGGTGGGCAAGAAAGGGGAAACTGGGTCCACGTCCACATTTCATGGTGGGTGAGAATGGGGAAACTGAGTCCACGTCCACATTTGATGGTGTGTGAGAAGAGAGGGAAACTGAGTCCACATCCACCTTTGATGGTGGGCGAGAACAGGGGGAAACTGATTCCACGTCCACATTTGATGGTGGGCAAGAAAGGGGAAACTGGGTCCACGTCCACATTTGATGGTGGGTGAGAACGGGGAAACTGAGTCCACGTCCACATTTGATGGTGGGTGAGAACGGGGAAACTGAGTCCAAGTTCATATTTGCACGTGGGTGAGAACGGGGAAACTGAGTCCACATCCACCTTTGATGGTGGGCCAGAACAGGGGGAAACTGAGTCCACGTCCACATTTGATGGTGGGCAAGAAAGGAAACTGGGTCCACGTCCACATTTGATGGTGGGTGAGAACGGGGAAACTGAGTCCACGTCCACATTTGATGGTGGGTGAGAACGGGGAAACTGAGTCCACGTCCACATTTGATGGTTGGTGAGAACAGGGGAAACTGAGTCCGTGTCCACATTTGATGGTGCGTGTGAACGGGGAAACTGAGTCCACGTCCACATTTGATGGTGGGTGAGAACAGGAGGAAACTGAGTCCACGTCGAAAATTGATGGTGGGTGAGAACAGAGGAAAACTGAGTCCACATCCACATTTGATGGTGGGCGACAATAGGGGGAAACTGAGTCCACGCCCACATTTGATGAAGGGGGAAACTGGGTCCACATCCGCATTTGATGGTGGGTGAAAACGGGGAAACTGAGTCCACGTCCACATATGATGGTGGGCGAGAATAGGGGGAAACTGAGTCCACGTCCATATGTGATGGTGGGCAAGAATGGGGAAACTGGGTCCACGGCCACATTTGATGGTGGGTGAGAACGGGGAAACTGAGTCCACGTCCCCATTTGATGGTGCGTGAGAACAGGAAAGCTGAGTCCACGTCCACATATGATGGTGGGTGAGAACAGAGGGAAATGAGCTCGCGTCCACATTTGATGGTGGATGAGAACGGGGAAACTGAGTCCACGTCCACATTTGATAGTGGGTGAGAACGGGGAAACTGAGTCCACGTCCAAATTTGATGGTGGGTGAGAACAGGGGAAACTGAGTCCACGTCCACATTTGATGGTGGGCAAGAAAGGGAAACTGGGTCCACGTCCACATTTGATGGTGGGTGAGAACGGGAAACTGAGTCCACGTCCACATTTGATGGTGGGTGAGAACAGGGGAAACTGAGTCCACGTCCACATATGATGGTGGGTGAGAACAGAGGAAACTGAGTCCACGTCCACATTTGATGGTGGATGAGAACGGGGAAACTGAGTCCACGTCCACATTTGATAGTGGGTGAGAACGGGGAAACTGAGTCCACGTCCAAATTTGATGGTGGGTGAGAACGGGGAAACTTGGTGCAAGTCCACATATGATGGTGGGTGACAACGGGGAAACAAATCTTAAATGTAAGACCTGAAACCATCAAGCTCCTGAAAGAAAACATAAGGGAATACCTTCTTGATATTGGTCTTGGCAATGATTTCTTCACTAGAACATCAAAAGCACAGGCAATAAAAGCAGGAAGAGACAAGTCGTACTACATCAAGCTAAAAAGCTCTCACAGCAAGGGAAGCAATCAACAGAACCCCTAGGTCAGCTTTTCATCTTGTTGATTGGCAGCCTATAGATTGGGGAAAACTATTTGCAAATCATCGTCTCAGCCTCAGCTGATGAAAGGCTTGCATCCAAACTATGTACAAAAAAGCTCCTACAACTCAGTAGTAAAACAATAATAGTCTAATAATATGATTTTAAAAATGAATTAAAGTCTGAGTAACCTTTTATTTTTCAAGGAAGGCATACAATAGACCAACAGGGTCTATGAGAAAATGCTCAACATCACTAATTATCAGGGAAATGCAAGTCAAAACCATAATGAGATATTATATCATACCTGTGAGAATAGCTATTATTTAAAAAAGAGAAGTGTTGATGATATTGCAGAGAAATTACAAACCTTGCACATTGTTGATAGGATTGTAAATTAGTGCAGCCATTGTGGAGAGCAGTACGGAGGTTCATGAAAAAATCAAAATAGATTGATTCAACATGATTCAGCAATTCCATTTTTCAATATAAAATCCAAGAGAAGTGAAATGTGTATGTCAAAAAGATATCTTCACTCCCATGTTCATTGCAGTATTATTCTCAAGAGCCAAGATATGGAAACAACCCAAACACCTATCTTTAGAGGAATGGATAAGGAAAATGTGGTATATTCCTATAGTGGGATATTATTCATCCTTAACCGAGGAGATCCTGCCACGTGCAACAACATGGATGCACCTTGAGGACAGTATGTTAACAGAAAGAAGCCAGCCACAGAAAGATGAATACTGTGTGATTTCACTTACATGAGGTCTCTAAAATAGTCAAACATATGGAAGCAGAAAGTAAAATTGTGATTACTAGGGCGAGGGGGAAGGGTTGCTGTTCAGTGGGTAGAGTTTCAGTTGTGCAGGGTGGATAGCTCTAGACATCGGCAGTACAGCACCGTGCCTGTAGTTAACGATACAGCACTGATGTACACTTGAAAATGCTGCATTGCACACTTGAAAGTGTAAATACTGCATTGTGCACTTGAAAGGTAAATCTCATTTTACATGAGATCTACCCTCTTATATTTTCTGGTGCTATTCTTGGCCTTGTCTTTGTCTTCCCTTACCAAAAAAATTAAAAATACACAGAGACACAAAGAAACTTTTGGATGGAATGGGTATGTTCATCACCTCGATATGGTGATGGTTTCATGGGTGTAAGCTATGCCCAAATCCATCAAATCATATGCATTAAAGATGTGCAGGGTTTTTGTGTACCGATTATACTGCAATAAAGCTGTGAAATAAAACAAACAAACAAAAAACTTTAGTAAGTTAATGTAGAGAGACATTACCACCGTATTTCAAGAGAGAGCCGGTAGTCCCATCTGACCCAAAAATGTCACCAAGAAGCATAGAATGAGACGCAGGGATGGAAAAGGAGGTTGGCCCTAGATTTGGGAAGGCATTCGACAATTATTATCAGTTCTGAAATACTTTGTGGGAAATAAGAAAGTATTGAAAAACACAAGAAAAGCAATCCCAGTGCACAGCACTGTAGGTTTTCATAGTATTCTTTACTTGTAAAAGCAGTACCTGGCTGGGTCTCCGCATTGCCACAGGGTTTACCAAGATGCAAATTCAGATTCAGGAGACTGTGTTAGGCCCAAGATGCCTTATTCTGTTTTCAGATTGCCATTTTATTTTTATGTTGTTGGCTACTGGAAATATAGTTAGTGATGTGGAATTTCCAGCAATTCCCTGGATCCACACTTGGACTACCCAGCAGTAACGGAGTTGCCTTTGTCTGGAGCCATGAAGCTGTACTGCAGATGGAATAGAATGGTTCCCAGTGTTGGGTCAACAGTGTGAGAATCGTAATTCAGGGAAGAGATCACAGCCCTTGGTAAATCCAGATTGCTGGCTGATATGGTTTGGCTATGTCCCCATTCAAATTGCAGCTTGAATTGTATGTCCCAGAGTTCCCACCTGTTGTGGGAGGGACCCAGGGGGAAATAATTGATTCACGGGAACCAGTCTTTCCCGTGCTATTCTCATGATAGTGAATACGTTTCACGAGATCTCATGGGTTTATCAGGGCTTTCCGCTGTCGCTTCTTCTTCATTCTGTCTTGCGGCTGCTACCTAAGAAGTGCCTTTCGCCTCCTGCCATGATTCTGCGGTCTCCCCAACCATGTGGAGCTGTAAGTTCAATTAAACCTCTTTTTCTTCCCAGTCTCAGGTATGTCTTTATCAGCAGCATGAAAATGGACTAATACACTGGCTTAGACAGAAGTGGTAACAATAAATGAAACTTCATTAAAAAGCAGAATACACTAAAGGCCATAGCCCAGACACAGCCTCCTTCTTGTGGAAACAGACATCTGTGTATGCACGTGTGTATGTGTCTGTGTGCATGTGTGCATGTGTCTGTGCACATGTACATGTGTCTGCACGTGTGCATATGTCTGAGTGTGCATGTGTGTGTATCTGTGAATGTGTGTGTGGACGTGAGCATGTGTCTCTGTGTGTGTGTGCCTCTGTGTGCACGTGGGCATGTGTCTCTGCGTGCATCTGTGAATGTGTCTCTGCACTTGTGCATGTGTGTGTGTCTGTGTGTGCATGTGTGTATGTGTCTGTACGTGTGCACGTCTGCATGTCTGCATGTGCATGTGTCTGTGTGCACGTGTGTGTCTGCACATGCACATGTTTATGTGTCTGTGCATGTGTGCATGTGTCTGTGTGTGCACGTGTTCATGTGTCTGTGCGTGTGCATCTGTGCATGTGTCTGTGTGTGTGTGCACGTGTGCATGCGTCCACCCTCCCTCTGCATCGAGAGCTTAACGTCCTTAAGGTCCATCCGGAGATCAGGGTCAGCCCTCACACCTGAGACAAGTTGGAGGAATCTTCGTAGCTACCACAGACTCAGAATAGCAATGGAAACCAAGCGTCCTAGCCCTTCACTCTGAGCATGAATGGACCACCAGGACCCCACACAGCCCACTAAATGCTCCGCTTGCTCAGCTCCCTTTCACACATCCGCCTTGCCCACCCTTACTGGAGCTTCTGAAACACTGAGTCAGGTCTCTTCGTGGCTCTCCTGCCCTGGCTTCTTCCTGCCTAGAGAAAGTCAAGGGCATCCTCGGACGGCCACCCGGCTCTTCCCCGTCGATCATAACCTGCCCGCCAGCCCCGTCTCCTGCCCCAGTGGGTGCCCACTGGGCTCCTGGGTACAGTTTTCCTTACTTTTTTTCAGACTTTTCACCACCTTAGAGCTTTGTTCAGGATAAAACCATTCCTGGGCTCTCGTTTCCTTCTGCTCCCTGGAAAGTCCCCACATTTTTCTGAAGTAAACTCGTAAGAATTGAGGTTTGGTTTGCATGTCACCGTCTGGTTACAGCCCTCTCCAAGTCGTCTGGGTTGAACCAGTTAAACTGTTTGCCATACTTTGATAACTTTTTAACAAGATCCTTAATTTATTCGAGCATTCATCAAATCTTTATGAAATGCATATAGGAAAGCTTTACAGTAGCATTTTCTAGTTTGCATTATTTTCTCTCTCCCTTCTAGGTGATGTGAGCCTCTCCCGGGCAGAAACGAATTCAACTTTCTATGACTATCATTGTTATCATTAGCATTATTTTAGGGCAGGAAAATACTGTGGTTAAGAGCTTAGGCATCTGAGAGGCTGAATTGCAAGCAGACTTTATATCATTGGATACATTAATAAACCACTGCAAGCCCCAGTTTTCTGATCTGTAAATGGAGATAATAAGAGGATTTACCCTCTAAATTGCCATGTGGCTTCAATAAGCCGGGCTATGAATGACTCGTGGCACAATAATGTTAATAAATGTTAACCATTGATACCGTTATCCTCAGCATCTGGTATAGTGAACCTACAGGTGCCCCTGAGATGTTTACATCGATCAATCTCGTGGAACTGAGAATGCTATGAAACGCTCAGCCCGGCCCTCGCAGAACCCTGGATTTGAGAGCCGTGTATTGCTGTTGTAGGGACAAAAGAGCTGGCAGCCTCCTTTATTCATACAATGTGGTGCATCTGTTCTTTTATTTTATTATTTAAAGTTGAAGGAACTTAAAATTAAGAAGAAATCAAGACCAAATGGAATATTTTGGCAAACTCGCTTATCTCAAAAGGCAGAGTTAATTAGTAGCAGGAATCAGATACTGAAGAAAAGGAGAGGCTGGGAAAGACTGACGCTGAAGTTATTATTGTTAAATGTATGTGCAAATTAGGGGATTCCAAATGAGCATCAGTCTGGCCTGGAGCAATTTCTTATTCCAGGGCTGGAGGGAAGAACTTTTTCCTCTAATGGCAGAAAATGCTTTGGGATGGGATTTGAGTCCATTGTCGATACCGTATCTCATTCTTTAAGGCCGGAAGCCCCATGCTGTGAAATCAGGTGACCGATGGCAGTGTTTCTCAAGCTTTTTGGTTTCTGGATCCCCTTTTACTCTTAAAAGCTATTGAGAATCTCAAAGTAAGTTTAACTTTGTGAGCTGTATCAACATTTAGAAAGGCCCTCTAAATAAATATCACACCCCGAGGAGACGAGATTAAATAAGATATATCTTAGCTCCAAAAAAAACCAAAAATGTACAAGTTTATCTTAAGTGAAAGGACACTTTCTAAACGAACTCTGAGATGACCTTAGAAAAAGAGAAATATTTTTGCTTAGACTAAAAAGTTTGCATCGAATCCGTTTTTTCTTTTTCCTTCTTTACTGAACTGTTGAGGCTTTTTGAAATGTAGGTAGGCGTTTTAATAGGCTTCAGAGAATGAGAAATAAGAATGTGCATATTATCACTTTTTTCTTTTCCTTTAAGTTCTGGGATACATTTGCTGAACATGCAGGTTTGCTACATAGGTATACATGAGCCATGGCGGTTCGCTGCACCCATCAACCCGTCGTTTAGGTTTTAAGCCTCACAAGCATTAGGTATTTGTCGTAATGCTAAGAACATGCAAGTAGTATTACTGTATTGAATTTCCACATACTTCAGTGGCAGAAATGCTGTAAATGGTGATGTCTGAATGTGTTCGTGCAACTGATCCTAGCAAGAGCCCCTGCCTATTTGATAACCCCAGCAGGCGAACCGTGTACACTTCTAATTGTGTTAGTATGAAAGCAGATTATACATTAGAGCTTCCCCTCAGATATCATTCCTTTTCCTTGTAAAAGCAATGTGACTTCCTCTACTAAACTGACCGTGCCGTAAAAATAAAACATATTTTGATTCACTTATCACTAAGGAAGTGAAGCCTGGTTTCTAGGTATGACTTTGTTGCCATGGAATCCGTGCTGAAAGGCTGTCTTAGTTATTAAGTTATAGCTCCATATCCAATTAACACTGCAGAGGTCTGACATTAGCTGCAACAGAAGCTTTGCTTTGGGTGACGACTTCTGGTATTTACAGACGGTGTTTATGTTTGCCTCCCTCTTCTCAATTTGAGACTCCTTGTTGATAAACAATAGTTTGACCAAACCATGAAAGTATGCCCATGTGCACAAAGCATGAACCTAAATAGCTGCGTTTATAAAAATCTTGCCATTCCTGACAAATTCTTAGATTACAACCTACTTCCATGAGCTTCTTTCTAATTTCGAATTGCATATGATTGGTAAGAATATCGAAAACTCACATATTGAAATGTCTTGTGATAGTTATTCCTGTCTTTACGATCCTGAACGTCTGAAAAATCTAGAATTGTGTTTTCCAAATGAATACATTTTCAGTAGTGCCTAAGGAAAATGCCCCATAACTGGCTGAATTTTTCATCATTCATTGGAATCCCTGTGTCTTCAATGTGAAACCAGAGCATGCCTCTCTGGCCTGAGTGTGCAGCTGGAGGAAACTTGACATTTAGCTTCTTTTTTTTTTTTTTTGAGGCGGAGTCTCGCTCTGCCGCCGGGCTGGAGTGCAGTGGCGGATCTCAGCTCACTGCAAGTTCCGCCTCCCAGGTTCCCGCCATTCTCCTGCCTCAGCCTCCCGAGTAGCTGGGACTACAGGCGCCCGCCACGTCGCCCGGCTAGTTTTTGTATTTTTAGTAGAGACGGGGTTTCACCGTGTTCGCCAGGATGGTCTCGATCTCCTGACCTCGTGATCCGCCCGTCTCGGCCTCCCAAAGTGCTGGGATTACAGGCTTGAGCCACCGCGCCCGGCCAGACCTTTAGCTTCTTTACAATCAAATCTTTGTTGCACTCTCTGTCCTGTAGCCTTGTGCCAAGCCTCCGGGTTTGTCTTCACTCACAACTTCACACTGCTTAGAATCTGTAAAATCCCCATTTCTTGAGCACCCTGTTGCTATTGATTTCTCTTTGATGACTCTAGCTATTATCTTGAATTAAAGCAAAAGGGTTATCTAAATCTTTCTTGTTTCGCCTTGTGGAAGGATTGACTTAAGCACTTAACACACAATATTAAGAAGAAGGAAAATAGGTTTATTGGTGTCCTGGGAAAAGAAGGAGGGCAGGAGGCTGTGGAGCCTGCATTGCTCCAACTCCATTCACTCTGTCCAGCTGTCCCAGGCCAGGCCTCCTCCAGGGTAAGGTGAGGCCCGTCCAGGCATGCCTGCTGCATGGAAGTGGCTGGACCAGCTCTCACATGCCTGATCCCTCCGAGATGACTCCCTGACTGTGGATGAAAACTCGAGGTTTGGGGCAATGTCTCAGGGTTGCCTCTCCAGTGGGTGTGCAACCGTCCGAGCTTCCACCTCAGACCAGGGCTCCATCCTTTCTGAGTTCTCCCAGGCACTGTGGACCCCCGACCCATCTTCAGGAGACCATTCCAGGAAACATCGAAAGGCTCCATGTTGATTTATTTTACTTCTAAAACTCATTCAAGTTATTTGTAATTGCTGAGCATACTAATTTCTGCTCAACTAATGCATTTTAAGGAAACAAAGTTTGGTATTCAAATAATTTTTCACATGATTGCTATTGTCTTGCTGTCTAGCTAATATGATTCTTCATTCTTTTTTTCCATAATATTTGGAATTTAAAAGCTAACTCACTTTTCTACACTTCTGCTTACCTCAGGGCAAGGTAATAATTATAAAATTCTTAAGAAATTTTCCCAGACAGTAAGCATTACTCAGAATTCACCATTTTTTCTTATCTTTTTCCTTAGAGATAAATTATACATAGTAAAGGGAAATAAAACATAGTTTGTTAGGAAAATCATTGAATAGTTTCCTTTTTTTGTTCATTTTATTTCTTATACCAATAACAAAAATGCCCTTCACTTAGAGGCTGTAATATTTTTATATATTTTTATATTTTTCATAGTTTCATACTTTTACATCTAGTTGCTAATACATTTTATTTTGGTATCTAATGTAAAATAGGGAGAGAGGTATTAAATAATACATTATTCTGAAATAACATTGAATTATGAACCCTTTTCTCATTAATTTGAAATGTCACCTTTGCCATTTACTGAAGTTATATATATTTTAAAATTTACAATCTGTTTCTTAGCTTTCTGTTCTGTTTCAGTAATCTACCTGTCTATTTTTAGACTAGCAGCAGTGTAAATTTGAAGCTTTAAACTACAGTTAGTGTTGACAAAGCAGACCTTTCTTCTTAATCTTTTTCTGCTTTGGTAGTTACTGATGCTCATGTAACTTTAAAGTGAACTGTAGAATTATTTTTTTTAAATCTCATAAGAATCTTCAGTGGAACTGGAATGTGTTTCTAAACTACTCTGGCAAGAATCGACCTATTTTCCACACTGCACCCTCAGTAACACCCCCTCAGTAACACCCGCTCAGTAACACCCGCTCAGTAACACCCCCTCAGTAACACCCGCTCAGTAACACCCTCTCAGTAACACCGCCTCAGTAACACCCCCTCAGTAACACCGCCTCAGTAACACCCCCTCAGTAACACCGCCTCAGTAACACCCCCTCAGTAACACCGCCTCAGTAACACCCCCTCAGTAACACCCCCTCAGTAACACCGCCTCAGTAACACCGCCTCAGTAACACCGCGTGCTTCTCAGCTCATCCATCGTCCCCTATGATGTTTATCATTGCTACATCTTAGAGCTTCTCTACAATGTTTACCGCTTTTATTCCTAGGTTAGTTTTAAAAAGGCAAACTGAGAAAATGAGACCTTTTAAAACAGAAATGTGTGTCTCATTGACATTTATTGTCATAATATACTTTGGCTTATTTCATTTTCAACCTGAGATTTGAAAAATTTTCCATGCTGTTTCTCTGCCTATGAATATAAATTATATTTTCATTTCTGTTTTTGCTAGCATTTTTTTTTTTGAGATGGAGTCTCGCTCTGTCGCCCAGGCTGGAGTGCAGTGGCCGGATCTCAGCTCACTGCAAGCTCCGCCTCCCGGGTTCACGCTATTCTCCTGCCTCAGCCTCCGGAGTAGCTGGGACTACAGGCGCCCACCACCTCGCCTGGCTAGTTTTTTTGTATTTTTTAGTAGAGACAGGGTTTCACCGTGTTAGCCAGGATGGTCTCGATCTGCTGACCTCGTGATCTGCCCGTCTCGGCCTCCCAAAGTGCTGGGATTACAGGCTTGAGCCACCGCGCCCGGCCTTTTTTTTGAGATAGAGTCTCGCTTTGTTGCCCAAGCTGGAGTGCAGTGGCATAATCTCGGCTCACGGCAGCTTCCGCCCCCCCGGGTTCAAGCGATTCTCCTCCCTCAGCCTCCCAAATAGCTGGGACTACAGGTGCATGCCACCACACGTGGCTAATTTTTTGTATTTTTAGTAGAGATGGGGTTTCACCAAATTAGCTAGGATGGTGTTGATTTCCTGACTTTGTGATCCACTGGCCTCGGCCTCTGAAAGTGTTGGGATTACAGGTGTAAGCCACTGTATCCGGCCTCTAGCATTTTTAAAAAAGCATAAATTAATTGAGAGTATTTAATTATATTCAAAACAACATTTAAAATAAACATATTTGAATCTATATTTTTCTATTCAACATGAAAAAATAAGAAACTTTGTTATTAGATTTTCCTAAGTAAAAGAATAAAATATGCAAAATTATTATTAAACTATCACATTTCACTTCTTAATTTTATGGCACAGTTTGGGAGTTTTTGTAGTTTTCAGAAATTATTATTAACACTATACATACATGAAGTGCCTCAAACTTTTTTTGGTCTTGAGTTTTATTTTAATCATATTTTTAATTAACAAGTAAAAATTGTATATACTTATGGTGTACAAAATGATGCTTTGATATATGTATACACTGTAAAATGGCTAAATCAAGCAAACCAACTATGGTTCTATTCATCTCAAGAGAGGGGCATGGTGGTTAAAAATGGAATCATCTGTCCCACGAGTTACCATTTTGATTGTGACCTCCTCCAGTTGTTCTGGAATGATGCAATTTTCTTCCCAGTCATGAAAGAAATTCTCTGTTTCTAAACAAAGACATCCTCTATTCCATGCTTGCCACGTCTCTGTCTCTAAAGAAGCATTATCTACAACACGCTGTAGCCAGAAAAAGCGCCCACACTTCAGAGGGAGGTTGTGTTGTTTGTTACAGCTTTCCTAACCCCCTCCAATTAAGCAAATCGAACGCTTTCTTCAAAACTTCCTGGAAATCCCATCCCTTCTAAAAGCCCCCACTTCTCCCATCCTCCCCAAGGCTCCCTGCCCTCTGCTTTCTCCTCCTGTCACTGGCTTATTGTCAGGTTAGTTTTTTCCTGAGGAACAGCCTCCCAGTCTCCCACTCCCAGCCGCAGGAGGCTGGTCAGAATCTGAGCCCATCTTACTAACGCAGTGATGACATCATCTGCCACTGTGTTTTGTCTTCTGTCTCTGCAGATGACATGAGGGACCTAGTCTTTCTTGTATCCTGGAGTCTAGAATATTTCCTGACACACAGATTGTCAGTAATTATTCAATGGATTAATTAATTAGTTCTGTAACCTTCCGTTGTCTCAATCCTCCTTCAAGGTGAAGCCCTCATTCTGTGTCTCTGCATCCTCCATGGCACCAGTGCGTCCCTGTTCCTCAGGCTCGTGTGTGAGTTGACAGGGTGCTGGTGTTGACACAGGGATCTGAGGGCAATGGTGCAGCAAGACTACTATGGCTCCAATCCAGAAGCCCAGTGTCCAAGTCTGAGTTTTGCCCCTTACTGCAAAGAAAGACTTGCCCAAGTTAGGTTTTCTTTCTCAAGCTTCGTTCTTCAACTTCATACCAATCAGGTGAGACAGAAAGCAACTTGTTCACTCTACTCAATATACAAATTTGAAGTGCTGTTATCAGAAGTGAAAGTAGAGAAGCAAATTTTAAAATGGACCAGAGGTTTACCTATGAGAGGGGTAAAATACAACCAAAGTGAGCCTTGTCTTCTGACTCCTGATTCTTTTTTGTTGTTTTTGAGACAGAGTCTCGCTCTGTAGCCCAGGCTGGAGTGCAGTGGTGCCATCTTGGCTCACTGCAACCTCTGCCTCCCGGGTTCAAGTGATTCTCCTGCCTCAGCCTCCCGAGTAGCTGGGATTACAGATGTGCACCAGCATGCCTGACTTCATTTTGTATTTTTAGTAGAGATGGAGTTTCACCATGTTGGCCAGGCTGGCCTTGAACTCCTGACCTCAGGTGATCCTTCCGCCTTGGCCTCCCAAAGTTCCGGGATTACAGGCATGAGCTACTGTGCCTGGCCAATTCCTGATTCTTCACAAATGTTTCTGAAGCAGGAAGTTATTAAAATATGAATAATATTTTTTATAATTTCTTGTCAATTTCCACCTAGCCATGGGGTGGTGAAAGTCTCAGCTGTCTCTTTGGGATTAGTGTTGCTCTCTGGCCTCATTACAGAATTCAGTGACTTACTTCTTCCTTCCTTTTTCTTTACAAATGGCCTTCCTTTCATGCTAAGAAAAGCCACATCAGAACAGGTCTGTAAAAACTCAGGTTAAATAATTGGGATATTCTGTGAGGTCAAAATTACTCTTATCTTTTGCTTTGTAATAATTCTGCCTTTCACTGAAACAGACGAAAATCAGATGGAATTTAGTCAGTTCTCAATGAAATAGATTTTGGTAACTTTCTCAAAGTACATTTTAATGGTGGGCATTACCTCTTTGTTCACAAAACCGCTGTCCTGTCCCTTTGGAAATGCCCAAAAGCCCGTTAATAGCCCAGTTTCTCTAGTGCTGCTTTTCACAATATGAGCAAAATGTCAGTCTGCTCTGGTATTTCGGATCCCTCAAATTTAATGTTCATACAATGCTATTTTATGATGAACAAAGCTATTGATATAACTGGAAGACTCAAGAAGGCTTTCTGATTTCTCTTGGTGATGGCAGAGTGATCCACTGTAAGGTGACAATGTATTCACACTGACATAGCCTTCCGTTAGAAATGTAATGTGTGGCCGGACGCGGTGGCTCACACCTGTGATCTCAGCACTTTGGGAGTCCGAGGTGGGCAGATCACTTGAGGTCAGGAGTTCAAGACCAGCCTGGCCAATATGATGAAACCCCGTCTCTACTAAAAATACAAAAATTAGCTAGGCATGGTGGCACATGCGTGTAATCCCCAGCTACTCAGGAGGCTGAGGCAGGAGAATTGCTTGAGCCTGGGAGGCTAAGGTTACAGTGAGCTGAGATCACGTCACTGCACTCCAACCTGGGCGACAGAGTGAGACTGCGTCTCAAAAATAAATAAATAACATAACATAACATAAAAGTAAAAATAAAAATGAGAAATGTAATTTGTTACCACGGCATGGAGTTTTTATCCTAGAGATGAATCTGTGAAAATGCCAACAATGTTTTAGATCCAAGAACTTTTTCTGTAGGTGTCATGGCTTTCCTGAGCTGAAAAGAAATCCAAGCCAGTCAATTAAAATATGAAGTGATCTATATGTGAAATCCTTAATACCTTTCATGTAAGGTTATGTTTATTTCATCACCACGGGGCTGAAAGTCAGCCTTCTTGGTCTCTTAGTGGATTATGGTTTGCATAGTTGGAGAATAACACAGACACACACACAGAGACAGAGAGAGAGAGACATACACACACAACAGAGTGGACAGATACATTTCCACATGTGTTTTCTTCTACTCTGACTTAACACTTTTCCCACTGCTAGGGTCTATAGTCCCTGTCCTGTCAATCCCAGTATCGAAATTATGAGAAAGCTTGAACTAGCTCCCTAGGTAGCCCTCTGGAGAGGCCCAGTGGAGGGAATCTGAGAGGCTGGAGGCTCCATCCAGTGTAGTGGGTAAGCCTTTAGACGATTTCCAGACTCTGGAATTGTTATCTTTGAGTTGAAGCCCCAGGATTTGTGGAAGAGAATTCACTATACTCTGATCAAATTCCTGACCCATAGAATCTATGAGCAACAGAAAAGTATTTAAAATTAAAAGAAAGAGACAACTGCATTGTATCACTAAGTTATACGGTAATATGATGCCTGGCCACAGTAACTGACCTAAGGATACTAGAGTTTAAAGTCACCTGGAGAGTTTATTGCACAAGTGAGTTGTACTAGAAGTTAGATATCTTCCTTCCACGTCTGTCAAAAGTTTATGTATATTTTATCTCATTTTAAAATAGATTTGCACTGAAAAATTAATACTTAAAAGTTTAAGGAAAGCTCTACAGCAAAATGTCAATGGGTAGAGTTTGGAGGGTTGTGATTTTGTAATATTTTCAGTTCTTAGCTTGGCAAAGTTTTCAAGAGTTCTTAACAAATGACACCAATTATTTACTTGTATATCAACTGCATTCTTAGCCATCACTGAGTTCTCTCAAGTACAATATTTTTAATGAGGATTTCTGAAGTTACTCTTTAATTTTAATGAGGATTCGAAGTTACTCTTTCCCTCACATTATATTTTTAGTCTACGTGTTTCCTAACAGTTTCATTTATGATAATTCTGTCTTCCCAATGTAAGCTGTAGATATCTTAAGCCATTATTTTTCTGGGGCTTGGGCTTATAAGAAATGTTCATTAGTAATGACTGATGGGAACTGATCTACTTTACACATTTAACTTTCAGTCCAAGGAACTTCAAAGCAGGTCTGCTGAAGAACAGTGAGAGTATAAGGTAAATCAGAGTTGAAATATTCTTAAGACTAAATAATTTCCTCAAAATACTGAATTTGAGGAGAATTTCATCAGCATTTTTCATAATACAATTCTATTTTACTTCACAAATAAATCAAGGAGAAAGATTAAAAATCAGGCAGTTTTTATGGTTGTCAAAGGAAAGACTATGCCTTTTAGTGTAAAGGAAAATAAAACACTCAGAGTGACAAATCATTACATGGGTTTTAGATTGCTGCTGGAATAAACTACCACAAATTGCGTGGCTTAAAACAACACCAACTTATGATTCTATGAAGCTAGAGGTTAAAAATCTGACATGGGACTCACTGGGCTAAAATCAAGATGGCAGCAGGTCTGTGTTCAATTCTAGAAGCTCTAGAAGAGAATCAGTTCCTCAAATTTTTCAGCATATAGAGGTCCTGGTCTCTTCCCATCTTCAAAGCCAGTTATAGCTGGTTGAGTCTTTCTCACATTGTGTCACTCCGACCTCCTATTCTGACTTGCTCTTCCACTTTTAAAGGCTTGTGATGATTTCCTTGGTGCCACTTGGATAATCCAAGATACTATCCCTATTTTATGGTCAGCTCATCAGTGAATGGCATTGGCAACCTTAATCCTCCTTTGCTGGATAAATTAATGCATCCACAGTTTTCAGGCATTACGATGTGGACATCTTTTGGCCGTTTATTTTTCTGTCCACCCCATTCATTTTGAATGTAGATCTCTATAAAGAAAATATCAGATGCCCAGATGCAGCGGCACACACCTGTAATTCCAGCATTTTGGGAGGCTGAGGTGGGAGGATCCTTGAGCCCAGGAGTTAGGGGCTACAGTGAGCTGTGGTCACACCATGCACTCCATCATGGGCAACGGACAGATATCCTGTCTCTAAAAGAGTTTTAAAAATTAAGTTTAGAAAATACGTTTTTAGAAATGAATAATTCTCCTTTCTTAATTTTGGAAATTCATGAATATAGCATCCAAAACATTCTCGTTCTGTTGCAGAAAGTCATACAAGCTCCTTCTGTGATAAACACTCTAATTTGTACTTAGAATAATCGGTTTATTTTTAATGATCCAAATTAGCTCATCTAAACAATAAAAACTGCATGAACAATATCTGGACAATGAAACAAAAGGTAATGGAAATTGATTCTTCATTATAAATTATTTAACACCTCTATTCATAAACTAGTGATAGTATTTTGCACTGAATATAATGAGTTGATTTATAAACTTGTTTTCCTCCTGTTAATACCGATATTATGCTTCATCCTCTGAAAAGCACAGGAACTTTGGAACGTGTAATGATAGGTAAGTGTTCCAGGTACTTACTGCTACAAAGCAAACTTTCTCAAAATTTACCAGCTTAAACTAACACCGTTTTGTGATGTCTTACAGGAATTCACACAGTTCATCACAGTGATTTTTCTGTTCCACATGCCTTTGATGCCACGGCGTGGTCTTCCCAGGGTAAATGGAAGGAGCGTCTACACGGTGGAGTGCGGCTTCACTGCCATGTCAGGCATTGTGGTTCGAGCAGCAGGAAGGCTGGGCTCAGCTGAGAGTAAAGTGGAGAGTCCATGGAGTTCTCAGCGTGGTGGTCTCAGGGCAGGATATCTTCCACAGTGGCTCTGCTCACCCAGAGGATGTTGCAGGAGGCAAACCCTGAAAGCTGCAGTTTCTTAATATCTGCACCTGGAAAATGGCTGAGAAGTCCACCCGTTCTGTTGGCTTGCCTCTCGCCCTCTTCCTGAGATTCAAGGAAAGAAAACGTCGACCCCGTTTTCTGTGGGATCAGGACTGGTTTGTTCATGGCAGGTCCCAGGAAATGCAGGCAGTGGAGATGTTCTCTAAGCGCCTAGACATCCACCCCGGAGCTCAGGCACAGGCAGCCAACCAGAGGCTCCAGGAGCCAAGCGCTGGGAGACTGACTGCTGGGTTCCACGGAGCAGTGGGACACGGAATCGCTCAATGTACAACACACACAGTTCAGCTAGAAAATAAAATGTGTGCTGTATTTACAGTTAGACATTGAGGAAATCCGCATCTTCCCTAGTTAGCAAATTGTGCAATTCTCGCATTGCACTCACTGTTAATAATATTTAAATAGATGAAAAAGGCGAAACAGCTCAATACACTTCTAAAGTAAAATTTTAAAGTTGCCAAAATGAGAAAAGCATTTAAAAATCTCATTTGGGGCCGGCCACGGTGGCTCACGGCTGTAATCCCAGCACTTTGGGAGGCCGAGGCGGGTGGATCGCGAGGTCACGATATGGAGACCATCCTGGCTAACACGGTGAAACCTCGTCTCTACTGAAAATACAAAAGTTAGCCAGGCGCAGTGGCGGGCGCCTGTAGTCCCAGCTACTCGGGAGGCTGAGGCAGGAGAATGGCGGGAACCCGGGAGGCGGAGCTTGCCGTGAGCCGAGACCGCGCCACCGCACTCCAGCCTGAGACAGAGTGAGACTCCGTCTCAAAAAAAAAAAAAGTTAAAGTTCCAAGTGGAATTACCTTAGTCTTATGAGTTGAGTGTCTGAGGAAATTGAAGTTCGAACATTACCCTGTTTCTTATGGCTCCGGCTGGGGCTGGGAGGCGTCTTCTTCCGGCAGCTGCAGGTTGGCCTCTCCCACGGGATGGCTGTTCTCACTCCAGCCCCTCAGCAGCCGTGCCTGTCCTCAGTGTCTCAGAGAGCGGAGAGTCTCTGCTTCATCCAGCACTAGCCTGAGCCTCAAAACAGGCGGAACGAAACAAACACCCAGTTCTATGGAGTAGTTTTTGGAGCAAATTAATAGGGTTATAGTACTCCGTGATTTCAAAGGCCCAGTCAGTGCTTAACCCGCCGAAGAGGCCAACTGCCACCTGAAGAAGGAGCAGCCGAAAAGCGGGCAGGTAGGGAAAATCCTAGCTCTTGCCATATCTCCCAACAACCAGTCACGTTTTCAGTGTTTCCAGCTGACTTGCCTGGTAAAACCCTCTACACTGTCCACACCTGTGAATCCACTTTGTCTTGCTATCACACTGGGAAAGCCCTGGCCCTGCAGATTTTTCCAAGAACCTTCCCTTTTCAATCATAAGAAGGTACGAATCAAAAGCTTCGCCACTCAATACTTTCCTGGATCTCGGATCTCTCGGACAGTCAGGCTGCCTAGTTCCTGGGTTTTCCTTCTTATTCTGTCAGAGATTCTGGGCCTTTATCACTGAGCAGCAATGAAAAATTACAATCATTCCACTAATTGTGCAAGTTCGGCTGTGAGCTCCATCAGAGTCAGGCTTTCGTCTAGGTTGCTTCCTAGTCTCAGCTCTGTCTCCGGAGCTCACATCTTCCGCCCACACTGGACTTGCACGCCTTCTCAGCAGGCCTGCCCTGTATTCACAACTCTCCTTCCCCGACACCACAAGGCAGCTACTGCTGCTCTCAAGGCACTGATACAATCACAGGCCTTCCTCTCAGTGCGTGGATCTGCCCCAGCCTCACACTCCAGGGCTTTCTCTTTAATGGAGAGTGCAAACTATTTCGAACAGAAAGGAAGGTGCTTTTCTTTTCTGGGACAGCACCAGTGAGAGCCATTGTTTCACAGTTTACATCCTTAGTCATTCGTGGTGAAACAAATCACTGGGGAGGAAAACAAACGAACAACAACAAACAGAAATTTTCAAAGTTCTAATATGCATAGGCTCTGGCTCTATTCTCTGGTGAGAATGTTTCTGCCAGGCCCACAGTTATAATATAAATATATATTTCTCTACACTCATGTAATCCAGGACCATTCAAAATGTATCTTCATAGAAATGCTACTGCCCTCTCCTTTCTCTATGCTGTTTTCATTCCTTCCCCATTTTTCCACTTCCTTAACAGTTTCTGATTTATCTGTGTGTGTATGTGTGTGTGTGACAACATGTTCTGGAAATAACTCCATACTTGTTCATAGGAATCATCGTAATTTATTTAGAGCTGCGTAGTGTTTCATTGCATGAATACATTATATTTTAGTTTTCTCCAACATACAGGTATTGATATTGTTTCTACTATTTTGCACTTACAAACAATTGTGCAATAATTAACTTTGTGGACATGTATTTTGAATCGTTAAATATTTCAGGGTAGATTCCTAGAAGGGGAAGGCAGCGTTAAAAGGTAAGTGCATATGTGGTTTTGTTAGATATTGTCAAATTCCTTTTCAAAGGTTGTACTAATTTGCATTCCAACAAGCAGTATGAGTGTGTTTCAGTTTTACTGCGACAACATGGTCATGTTTTAATTTTCACAATCTGAGGTGTGAAAAATAAGCCTCTGCTGTTTTGATATTCATTTCTCTAGTTTCATATGAAAAGATGCTCAAATTCCCTCATATTTCTCATATTCAGGTTCCTTGTATTTTTCTTTCTTATTTCTTACAGTTTTATTGCATGAAAGATGTTTGTAATGTTTGCAATTGCACGACTCAAATCTTTGTCTTGGAGACCTCCCTTACCCTCAGAGGGCCTCGCAGTGCAAGAGGTAGTGAGTCCGTCACCATAGGAAGTGTGCACATGTACAAACAGGCTGTTCAAACATACAGTACGGACTGCTATGATGTCAGCAAACACCCATGTGGGAAAAGCAATGAGAATTCATCCAGTCAAATATACATTTTGAATTAGTTTCTTAAAAACATGTTCCATGAATTTAAGTAGGGAATAGAGGATAATCACTACCAATACCAGATGTGAAAGAACAAACAAAAAACTCTTAGGACATTAACTAAAATATTTTACTGAGCCATTTATCTATTCAATTTGTTTGATTTTTAGGTTACATTAATTTAGAAAACAGAGAATGAGATCAAATGAGAATAACTGCAGGAGACGAGTGTTGCAAAACAATGCGGTGAATCAGTAGACCTAAGAAAATGGGAGATCATATGAAAGGCATGTGTAAATGGTGATCTTTGCATCAGGCCTTGTTATGGCTGTCAGTAAACATGGCACTGAGATTTCGATATACTACCAGTGGGAACAACGAAAACTAATGAGCTTTTGTTTTCTCTGTTTTGTGTAGTTTTTGATTGGGTGCCTAAGGGGAAAAAAGTGCAGATAGTAAATAAGTAGAAAAAGAAAAGGGGACACAAGGATAGGGTGAATTCGTAATAGTAACAACAATGATGCCAGATGAGATCTCATGATGACTGAAGTATGCATCATAGGTCAATTCGTATTGTTTTGTATTCATGGTTCCTAGACTATTCAGTTTTAAGAGAGATACAAGGACACACTTCAGAGAAGGTAGAATCCATCATTTCATCCTTTACATTTATACATCAAGAAAGAAACGGGAAAGAGGAATGGGCTTCTTGACACTTTTATGTTTTTCTGCTGAAGGTTCATGGAGTGACTAAGAGCTGCCGGTGTTTCATTTCCCTCACTGGGTTGTCAAAATACTAAGCCCACTTGAATGCTAGGATGCCTCACGTTTCTGAATATTCCTTTCAGTGGCAAATTATAAAAGGGACAATACTCTGGGACAAATTATTTGTTTTTTTTTTCATATAGTGATTACAGGGGACCTTTATTCATTATAAAACAAATGTAATCTGCATGTTCTATCATGTAAGAGATGGCAATTGAAGCTAATCTAGGACCATACAGTAGGCACTTTCAGCAAGCTAATGGGCCATGCCTTTGAGTGCTTGGATGGGGACAGACCCAGAAACTCAATTAGAACTCGAGTGCTCCAATGCTGCTGGTGGCAAAGTTATGGAGACACAGCATGGCTTCCTGGAAAACAGTAAGAAAAAGGTGGCAGAAAGAAAGACACAAGGATAGAACAAAATCAGCCACAAATATCCAAACAAGATGCCATGAAAATGGCTTAAGGAAAGGAGCTAAAGGCTAGGGGTACACAGTTTCTATAGGAAGAGTCCAAGGTTAGCCATCGAAGTGGTGGGATAAGTTCCAAAGAGGCAAAGGTATTGCTTCGACAGACTTTGATCTTGCTCCCAGACTGACAAGGGGCTGTGTGACAAGGACATTCTCCATTCTGGCTACTGTGTGAAAATCTCTCGTGTCACTTCCTCATCATCAGAGATGGGCTAACAAATTTAACAAGTAAAAATGTGTAAATATTATCACAGATGCCTAATACCTTGAATGCATTTGTTCTATCAGGCTCTCAAGAATAGGTAACAGTATGAGAGGCAGAATAAAATTGACAATGACCCTTTTCTTATAGAATTAGTCTAGTTTAATGATTCATAGTTGTGGCAGCTGTCACTCACCTCATCAAAATTTTTATGATTAATGGACACTCTTACTCAAAAATGTAAATATAATCATACATACATTCCATCTGTATTACTCAGATATTCATGGAACTCTTGGATTTCATTTATGAGCAGCAGTTTAATAAACACCAGGTTAATGGAAAAGACCCACTGGTGGTTTTCCTACTTCTGTTAGTTATAAAAAATTTAACATACATGCTTAACAAGATGCAAATTTAATATGGCTAGCCTCTCTTGTGCATTATAAGGGCTTTAGGCAGCTTAAATCCAATTGCACTCCTTCTACTTTATATGTTAATTTTGTCCAGAATTTTAGCTGTAATTTCTTTTATTCTAACAACCAAATTAAATGCATTCTATACTGTTTTATACAGTCTGTGTGAGTATAGATTTAGTCACATGCTTACCAGTGGATTTTTTTTTTTTTTACATTTCCTTCTTGCAACTCAGAGCATTTCTGGAAAATAGTTTTTATTTTCTCCTGAAGTGTGTCTTTTAGAAATTTCTTTTCTGAGGATCTGTTGACTCACAGAATTTTATGACTGGAAGATTTTTTTTTGTAGTTCTCATCTTTTTCAGTAATATAAATTATTTTTGCACTTTGAGAGCAATGCTAAATATATAGAAAAGTTTTACGTATAATCTGAACCACTTTTCCTCAAATCACTTGAGAGTAAGTTGGCAGTACAATCAATACCCTGTCCTCCCCAGATACATCAGTTTGCATTTCCTTAAAACAAGGACAGGCCCACATGTAACTGTTAGAATCAAGAAATTAGTGTGGGTGCATCACCACCTTTTGAGCCTCGGGCCATGTTCAGGTTGGATCCTCTGTCTCATGATGGCAAAGGATGCCGTTCAGAGTCACAAGGTTGATTTAGCTGTGGTGTCTCTTTAGTTTCCTGTAGTCTGGAGTAGCTCCTCAGCTTTTCCTTGACCTTCGTGAAGTTAGAGAAGAGTGATTTTGTAGAAAGTCCCACAGCATGGGTTTCTTTAGTATTTACTTGTAGCTAGACTCACGGTGTACATCCTTGATAGGAATATCTCAGAGGTGATGTTCTATTCTCTCTATCCTATCAGAAGGAACATGATTTTGACATTGGTCCATTACTCATAACGTTCACCTTGATCACTTAGCCAAGGTGGTATCTTCCAGTTTTCAGGCTAAAATTCCTTTCTTTAACTTTTGTAATTAATAAATATTTATATATAATTATAACCTATTTAAATGTCCCATTTCTCATCAATTTTTAATCATTCTTTTATTTACATGAAAATGAACTCAGAGTTTTCTATTTTATTTAATAGATCAAAATTCCCCACTGTCGTTTTTCATTCTGATGCTAAATTTGTCTTCTATTTGGCCACTGGGAGCCCTTCCAGTTGGCTTCTGTGTCCCTGTGACATGTTTTCATTATTCTTTGAGCACTTTTCTGCCTTCTGGCACAAGATGTTCTAGGCTCATGCCACACATCTTGCACTTTCTGTTACAACCTCAAAATTAGCCATTTCTGCAAGGAAGTTTGGTTTATTGTCGTGGAGAACATAAGTCAGAAGCCATGATCTATTTGGTGAGTTTAAGGCTATTGAGGTTTCACTTTCAGTAGTCAGAACTAGGGAATATACATATGAGTGTAATATGTACATATATACACATTATCTATCTATCTATCTGTCTATCATCTGTTTATCTCTATCTATCTATCTATCTATCTATCTATCATCTGTTTATCTCTATCTATCTATCTATCTATCTATCATCCATCTATCTCTATCAATCCATCCATCCATCCATCCATCCATCCATCCATCCATCTCTCTATATCTAATCACTCTACCTACCTACCTATCCATCCATTCTATCTATCTAATCATCTAGTCTGCTTATCTATATTGAAGTTAATAAATTCACACCAATAACTTCAATTTCCACTCAATGCCACAGTACGTTTTCTGGTCTCTTCTTTTCCATATTTGCAGTTCTCTTTTCCAACACTGAGAAACTCGCTCTTTTTAACACAAGATATTTACTAATATACTCAATTCTCTTGCATGCAGCCAGCCCCCAGTACTGTCACTGCACCAGCACAGGCCCACACCCTACTTGGATGCCTTACTTCCCTGCTTGAGCTCTGACTTTCCATTTGCAGATGCCCATGCCCTCATGCTCGGGACACTCTTCTGCCAGCCTTGGGCTCTGACATTCCTTTCCAGGCCAGCCCTCTGTGAGGTGGCCGGCATTTCTCTGTGATTGTTGAGCATTTTGAGCTTGCAATGAAGCAGCGAGGATTCATTCCCTCAGCAAAGGGGAGATCCATCTTCTGGGTACAGGGTGCATCCCAACTCCAATCCCCTGTAAGAAAGAGAGGGGTTATGTCTACAGCAACGACGTGGTATACCAAGTTCTTAGCTATGATTTGTCCCAGCTTACAAAATTTTTGTGCAAGATGAGTGACTTAAATCTTCACTTAGACACTACCCAGGAAACACTTCATTGTTTCTCTATTGGCTCTGTCATAACAAAGACCATGAACAAATGTGTCAGGAAATGTTGACCCTGGCTGAAAACGACTGTGCATCGGGAAAAGCACAGAAGGAAACCCAGGGCCAGAGAACACCAAGTTCTGTTGGAATGGAATTTAAGTGAGTTATCAGATGGACAGTCACCCCCCAGATAATTCATCCTGAACCATTCTGTGTTTTCTTACCCATGCTCTGCTTATGAAGCAAATACACTTAAAGAGTTTGTTATAGTCTCGGTAATTGCGATATCGGTCACTCACTAGTCACTGCTGCCTCTGTTGAAAACTTTTCCTAAATACCCATCTGAAATAAGATATAAACAAACCACTTAGTAAAATTCTGTGAGTATCAGCATTCAGATACTCTTCAAAGTAATTTAATATTTAATCATTTGAGTTTTGGAGAAAACAAAATCACTTTTGATTTATCATTTCATTATTGATAAAAGCTACTGTAGAGACCTTTCTTTAAGCTTGAAGGGAAGACGCTTTTTATCTTTTTGTTTTGATTTAAGCCTGAGTTGAGACTGGAACAAAAAAGAACTTCAGAGAAATTCATCCTGCCGCTTTTTTTCTGGGAAAAAGAATTTCATCTTCTCTACTCTTCCTCACATATTTATTTTTATTTTTTATTTTTATCTTTTTAGAGACAGGTCTCACTCTGTGCCCGGGCTAGAGTGCAGTGGCACGATCATAGCTCTCTGCAGTGATGACCTCTTGGGCTCAAGTGATCCTCCTACCTCAGCTTCACCAGTAGCTAGGGCTACAGGCGTGTGCCACCACACACTGCAAATTTTTTCTATTTTTTGTAAAACTGGGGTCTTACTATGTTGCCCTGGCTGATCTTGAACTCCTGGCCTAAAGTGATCCTTCTGCCTCACCCTCCAAAGTTCTGGGATTCTAGGTATTAGCACCCACAATGGACTCACATATTTTAACATAATAAAATATGCTATTTTGAGTATGGAAAAGTGGTCCATGGTGTTTACATTGTCCTTTGAACACATAAGCTCTTTGAGTAAAAGCCATTCATTTGACACAGACACACATGTGAAGGACCTCTTCAAGGAGAACTACAAACCACTGCTCAATGAAATAAAAGAGGACACAAACAAATGGAAGAACACTCCATGCTCATGGATAGGAATAATCAATTCTGTGAAAATGGCCATACTGCCCCAGGTAATTTATAGATTCAGTGCCATCCCCATCAAGTTACTAATGACTTTCTTCACAGAATTGGAAAAACTATAGTTCATATTGAACCAAAAAAGAGCCCACATTGCCAAGACAATCCTGAACAAAAGAGAACAAAGCTGGAGGCATCACGCTACCTGACTTCAAACCGTACTACAAGGCTACAGTAACCAAAACAGCATGGTACTGGTACTAAACCAGAGATGTAGACCAATGGAACAGAACAGAGGCCTCAGAAATAACACCACACATCTACAACCATCTGCTCTTTGACAAACCTGACAAAAACAAGAAAGGGGGAAAGGATGCCCTATATAATAAATGGTACTGGGAAAACTGGCTAGCCATATGTAGAAAACTGAAACTGGATCCCTTCTTTACACCTTATTCAAAAGTTAAGATGGATTAAAGACTTAAATGTTAGACCTAAAACCATAAAAACCCTAGAAGAAAACCTAGGCAATACCATTCAGGACATAGGCATGGGCAAGGACTTCATGACCAAAACACCAAAAGCAATGACAACACAAGCCAAAATAGACAAATGGGATCTAATTAAACTAAAGAGCTTCTGCACAGCAAAAGAAACCACCATCAAAGTGAACAGGCAACCTACAGAATGGGAGAAAATTTTTGCAATCTACCCATCTGACAAAGGGATAATATCCAGAATCTACAAAGAACTTAAAAAATTTACAAGAAAAACATCAAACAACCCCATCAAAAAGTGGGCAAAGGATATGAACAGACACTTCTAAAAGAAGACATTTATGCAGCCAACAGACCCATGAAAAATGCTCATCATCACTGGTCATCAGAGAAATGCAAATCAAAACCACAATGAGATACCATCTCACACCAGTTAGAATGGCAATCATTAAAAGTCAGGAAACAACAGATGCTGGAGAGGATGTGGAGAAATAGGAACGGTTTTACACTGTTGGTGGAAGTGTAAACTAGTTCAACCTTTGTGGAAGACAGGATGGCAATTCCTCAAGTTTATTGCGGCACTATTCACAATAGCAAAACTTGGAACCAACCCATATGTCCATCAATGATAGATTGGATTAAGAAATGTGGCACAGGCCGGGCGCGGTGGCTCAAGCCTGTAATCCCAGCACTTTGGGAGGTTGAGACGGGCGGATCACAAGGTCAGGAGATCGAGACCATCCTGACTAACATGGTGAAACCCCGTCTCTACTAAAAATACAAAAACTAGCCGGGCGAGGTGGCAGGCGCCTGTAGTCCCAGCTACTCGGGAGGCTGAGGCAGGAGAATGGTGTAAACCTGGGAGGCGGAGCTTGCAGTGAGCTGAGATCCGCCACTGCACTCCAGCCTGGGCGACAGAGCGAAACTCCGTCTCAAATAAAAAAAAAGAAAAGAAATGTGGCACATATACACCACGGAATACTATGCAGCCATAAAAAGGATGAGTTCATGTCCTTTGTAGGGACATAGATGAAGCTGGAAACCATCATTCTGAGCAAACTGTCACAAGGACAGAAAACCAAACACCGCATGTTCTCACTCATAGGTGGAAACTGAACAATGAGAAAGAACACCTGGACACAGGAAGGGGAACATCACACATTGGGACCTGTGGTGGGAGGGGAATGGAGGAGGGATAGCACTGGGAGAAGTACCTAATGTAAAGGATGAGTTAATGGGTACAGCACACCAACATGGCACATGTATACATATGTAACAAAACTGCACATTGTGCACACGTACCCTAGAACTTAAACTATAATTAAAAACAAAAGCAAAAACACAAAAGCTACTTTTTTTTTTTTTTTTTTTTTTTGGGACGGAGTCTCGCTCTGTCACCAGACTGGAATGCAGTGGTGCTATCTCGGCTCACTGTAACCTCCACCTCCTGGTTTCAAGCAATTCTCCTGCCTCAGCCTCCCAAGTAGCTGGGACTACAGGCATGCACTACCACGCTCAGCTAATTTTTGTATTGAGATGCGATTTCACCATGTTGGCCAGGAGGAGCTTGATCTCTTGACCTTGTGATCCTCCCACCTTGGCCTCCCAAAGTGCTGGGATTACATGCGTGAGCCACCAACACCCAGCCTTTTCAAAACTGCTTTTAAGAGCGGTCTGGTACTGGAAAGATTGCAAAGGGAGCCATGGCTGACTCAAGTTTTATTTCTGCTGTTGTGTTGCTGTGGGTAAGTTATTTGTTACCAGTGTGTCCCAGGCATTGCATTTATAAAAGAGAGAATTGACACAAGGTCTGCAAGGACTTAGCTTGTGATTTTACACATTTTCTGAAACTGACATCAACTCAGTTAACAAGGCGTCCACCTAGCTATTTCAGTCAAAAACCTAGAAATTATCTTGAAAATATGCATCTCAAATCAATATTTCTCTTCATCTCATATCTTGAGTTCACAGGTCTGAATCTAAGCTTTTCTGCATAGCTTCCTGTGCAATCTAGTCCAAGCCACCATCATTTCTGTTTGAACTCTGACCACCACCTCCAAAGTCATCTCTTTGCTTCTTTTCCTCCTTAGGAGTCATTCAGCATACAACAGCTAAAGTGATTGATTTTAGAAGGTCAATATAGTAAGGCTACACTATTTTTGAAAAGTCTGCTTTTTTTTTCATTTACATAGGGTGATATATAATTGGGCATGATTCAGGAGAAAGTTGAAAAAGCAGGACGCATTTCTGTCCTCCACTTCAATGGATGGGTTCCCAGACACTCCTGTGGCGGTCGGGAGATAGGACTGGGTCAGGGGTTTACTTGGGATTCTGCTTTACTCATGCTAAGCTTATGCTACTGCCATAGCCTTGACCTGTCATTCAGGTAAATTTTGGACTCGAGGAACTTCATTTTGTTTCATCTCTCAATTTGTTCACAGTCATCTGTTGGAAACTTCCTGCAACAACCTTGTGTAAGGTTACCCATGGCTCAGTTTCTAATAGTGGCACTTTGGGTACAAAGGTTAACTTAAACCTGCATTTTAAATTATTACATTGTTCAAAAGAAATACCTTTCTTTTCTCTTCTAGATAAATGCATCAAGTCATCATCTATTCTCAGAAAGTTTTAGAAGAGACTTTTTAAAATAAAGCACTATAGCATTTTATTAGAACCTTGTATTACCAGTGAGAATTTTTTTTCCATGTCAAATAGAATCAACAAAGATTTTGTTCTTTTATTATATATTATGTTCACTTCTATGTTCTTTTATTATATATTATGGTCACTGTGAAAATTCAAGGAAAATTCAAGAATATCTCCTCTGAAAAAAAGCTCATAATTGATTCTGGGAAGCAAGCTATAAATACCTGATGAGTGAAATATCAAAACACCTCAACATCTGTTTTTAACCTTACTGGTGAGTGAATTCCTTTAAAATTAATTGCCTCAGCAGCTCATATGGGTAGCTCTGGAAGGTTTTCTGAAGGAAACAGCATTTGAAGTATGTTTTGCATGGCAAGATTTAAAGAGACAGAGAAAAGGCAGGAAGCATCCCAGGCAGATGGCAAGGCCTGAGTACATGGGTGGAGGTGAGAAAGGACAAGACCCGTGGAAGGGGCAGAAAGTGAATCCCACTGCAATCGTGCCACACAGTCGGATCTAGTCAGGGGCAGAAAGTGGGCACTTGCTTGCTTAGTTAAAGAATAAGAAGGAAGTGTAAATATTTGGAAAAATCATTGCCCCAAACTCAAAACAATAACTTTCTGGGCTGGATCTGACATTGGTGAGTGATATGGCTAAACAATGGCAGATATGAAAGCTTAGCCTCAATCTTTTCACCTGCTAGCATGTGTGATAACACTCATCTTCCCCAACCCATAGCGTCTGTGGCCAAAACACGAGACAATGCCTGTCAAAGGGGTTTTTAAGGCAATAGAGTACCAGAAGATGTAAATTCATTATTTAGGAACTGAGACGTTAATAATGTTTAACTGAGGAAATTTCATGTCCAAATCAGTGCTGGATCAATAGGAGTGGATTTTTGTGGAAGGGCCAAAAGGCATTAGAAGGCTATTCCAATATTCAGTAATGTCTAACAGGATACAAGCCTCTTTTTCAGCCTGACAGTGCATGCTCACAAGTGCTAAATGTGTTATTGCAAGAATCAAAGGCAGGGAAATGAAGTTATGTAGGTGAAATATTAGCATGGGAAATGTGTGAACGAAGTTTGGAAGGCTGATGATTACGTGCTGATGCATTTTGGCGTGTGTACAAAATGAAAGGGAACATTAACATCATCCTGAAAACTTCCTCCTATTCCACCAAATAACACATCTTTTATTGGGAGGAGAATTTGAAATAACTTTCCAAATGTAGATACTGCAAAAATACTTTTCTAGGAATTTCCTTTTATGGAATTCAAAGATGGGTGGGCATATATATTTATTTCTTTTTGGGAGCTTCAGTAGCACAGAATTCATTATACTCCTCATTCATGACTGTCATCACTGTCCATGCAAAGATCCAAACTTGTTTTATTATTTGATTTTCAGGTCCAAAATTTGTTTACTTCCTTGTGTTTTCTATTTCTTTCTTGAGAGTTTCAATTTCTTTGCTGAGGCTTTGTGTTTTTTCATTTGTTTCAATTATGTTTGCCATTGCCCTTGAAGCATCTTTACCATGGCTGCTTTAAGTCCCTGTGAGGTCATTCTATAATAGCCCCTCTATGCTGGATGTTGGCATCTATGGCTTGTCTTGTTTCATTCACTTTGTTATATTGCTGCTTCTTGGCATGACATTGATTTTCTGTTGAAAGAGGTGCACATTTGGTACTGTGTCAGAAGACTCTAGGTCTTACTTATTGCACTGGAACCTTCTGTTGCAGCTGGTTCCTTTGACACTGCTTTGTCTGGGAAGCGACTGATAGCTTGTTATTGCCAGGTGGGGGTGAGAGTCTGGGGCCCCACCTGGCTTGTGTGGATGGGGAGGGGCAGCAATGTTTTGCATGTGCTGTGGCTGGAGTTGAGTGGGTACTGTCTAAGTTTCTGTCTGGGTAGACCACTCCTTTCTTCTGCCAGGGCTTTCTTTGTGCCTGCTGGCATTTCTAGGTTGCTGGTGTCCTCTGCCCTGAGTCTGGCAACACCCAAGAACTCACCTCTGTGCCATTCTTGCATCCTGAGGCCCCAGCCAGTCTGCCTTCTGTGCTGTCCAATGCCTGTTCTACTCATAATGTTCAAGATTATTCATTATGCTCAGTGGGAGGAAGAGGGCAAAGGGTGCATATCCCATCTTCCCAGAAGGGAAATCCCACTCATTAAAAATAATTCCTTTGTACATTGTATTTTTCTACTTTGAGAATCAGAGTTCCTAAGAGTATTATGGCTGAAGGACAAGGAGTGTCCCAGGTGAGCCTCAGTCCAGTCAGTTTCAGCCTGTGAGTTTCTCATGGAAGTCCGACAGACTGAACACCAATCAAAGAGCCCCACATGGTTGACACTGGGTTAATGCCCCATTACAGCAGTAACTGTGTAATTTATTATCCAAACTAGAATATCCAGCTGAGAATAAAAGAAAGTGGCAAAACATTAAAATTTTATGTACTTAAAAATAGATATATTCATGTAAATTTGAGCAAAATAAAAATGTTTCTTTATAATAGTATCTGAATATTAAACACAAGCAGTTATTATGACTGTTGCATATTCACTTAATCTAAAAGTTCTTGATGATGTCAACACTGAAAATATCAGTATTTTAATAACTTATTTTTCAAATTACCTTCTTTAATATTTTTCTTTAAAAATATGTACATTTATTTTCAAAGTTGCAAAAGATATGGTTACAAAGATTCAACATTTTCAACACTTTCAATTAACTACAGTTTTGAAAAAAGAAAATTTCTGCTCCAACTGCTGAGGTACCAAGCACTCAGCCTTTCAGACCACCTGAGCCAGGTGCATCATTAGTCTGGATGTCAATTTTGGGTAGGAGGGGCCTGCCCCCTCTCCTTTGTGCAACCACAAAATGGTGAATGTGGCTTTCTTGACTTAAGCCTCTACTCCCTCAAAGAGGCCATAACTCTACCTGTTGTGTGTCTACAACACGTCCAGAGTGCTGAGTCTCCTCCTGTGGAGAGGTGGTCCTGCCTGGACTGACCCCTGTGACAGGTGCACAGATGATTGCAGCATCACTTCCGAGCTTGGGTAGGAAAACCCGTGGAGGTCCTGAAGGCTCCCTTCTGGACACGGACACGGGTGCCTTTGCAATACTGGCAGGGGGTGCCTCCTGCAGGCTTCCACGAAGCTGTTATGTGGCAACATAAGAGAGAGAGAGAGAGAGAGAGAGACACACATAGAGATTCAGATAAAGGGAGAAGATAGAGACAGAGAGACAGAGATACAGAGACAGAAAGATACAGTTTGAGAGAGGGAGATACAGACAGAGAAGATAGACAGATAGACAGATAAAGATTAAGAAGTGGGGGGCAGGCCCAGAGACCCTCAGCTCTTTGAGTTTACCTGCCTGGGTCTCAGGTAGGTGCATGAAGGACCCTTCAGCTTCCAGATGACCAGCAGACCTCTGTAAAGTCTGGCTGCAGTGTCACTGAGTGACCTTAAATACAAAGCAGCTGGCAGCGCTTCTTCAACTCCCACATTGTAAGTAAAGTGAATGATCGTGATTGTTTGAGGTGCTGTGTTGGGGTTGTTTGTAATGCAGCCAGTAGAGGCATCGATTACTGATACACCTAGTTTCATATTGACAGGAGAAGGCCAAAAAGCCGTTCTCATTTTTATTTATTTATAAGTAAATAAATAAGCCATTTTATTGGCTTGAGTGTAGGTTTGTTTTAAATCTCTAAAGTTAAAGACATTTATAAAAATCTTTTTTCTTCAATATTTTGCCTTTTACTTAGGTATTTCATTTCTCATAATTTTTATCTCATTTTCTTCTTGCGTTTCTTGCATTTGGAGATTCTCAAGCGTACCTTCATTGCTGATTTTCCTTCTCTAGGCCTGGTTGCTGCAGTCAGAACGCACATGGTGAGTTTCTGAGCCTCAGCTCTGGGCAGCGCCTCCCACGTCTGCCGGCACCTGGCTGGGTCCCCACACGCCTGAGCTGCTGCCTCATTCTTCCTAGGCCTTCACAGAGCTCAGGTTTCTGCCTGTTAATTAAAACACAATGCAAGCATGTTTTACCATTTGCCTGCTGACCACTCCTTTAGCTCAGGAGCACACTCATTTTGTTTTCTTTTGTTCTTAGCATTTAACACTATTTGACACATTGGCTTTTTAATGATGTTTTGACTCCCTCTCTCAAGAGTTCGGTTGTGTTTTTGGTGCCTCTTTATGCCCAGTGTCCTGAATGCTGCTAGGCTCATGCTAGCTCCTTAAGAAGTACTTGCAACATTACATTTTATCGAATTAAATTGAATTTTGTTTTTCAGAGTCCATTTTCAAATGTATTTTTCATCTTTACTTTGATTTTCTTTATTTCTCCTACCACTCTCTTTATGCATTGTTACTTGGTTATCTGTTAACTGAGATTTGAGGGAGGAGAAGTTGGCCACTGTTGCCCACTGGCTGGGTGAGTGAGTCCAGTTCTCCCTTCCCGCCATCGGTTTGGTGGGTTGTTGGAACTCATCAAGCTTAAGGCGGGGATCTGTGGAGGCACATGGCCCACAGCCGTGGTAGTCTGGATGCCTGCCTTTCCCATCCTAAAATGCAGGTATGACTTTTTTTTTTTTCCCCGAGATGGAGCCTTGCTCTGTCTCCCAGGCTGGAGTGCAGTGGCTCCATCTCGGCTCACTGCAAGCTCTGCCTCCCGGGTTCACGCCATTCTCCTGCCTCAGCCTCCTGAGGAGCTGGGACTACAGGCGCCTGCCACCATGCCCAGCTAATTTTTTGTATTTTTTAGTAGAGACAGGGTTTCACCGTGTTAGCCAGGATGGTCTCCATCTCCTGACCTCATGATCTGCCTGCCTCAACCTCCCAAAGTGCTGGGATTACAGGCATGAGACACTGCGCCTGGCCAAATGCAGGTGTGACTCTTTTGTCCACTCTGCCGTTAGCTGGAATGGACTGCTGCAGGCTTGTGTTGGGCCGTCTTAAAGAGGGAGACTGAGGCAGTCAGCTGAGGAGAAGCACCTGCTCTGTGAGGTGCTGGGGGCTTTCTTTCCTGTCAGAGAAAAGCCAACATCTCTAGGCCAGGTCAACACAGAGGAAGTGGGAGTCACCCCTTCACCTTTCAGCCTGACATCTCGACCCAGTGTTAACTTAGGTTTGATTAGTAGAATTGTGTCATTGTACCTGGATACGCATGCATGAATACTGCTGATTTCCAGCAGCATTATAACTTTACAAGCCTTACTCTATTGCCATTCATATTTCATTGAGGGGTAGGAAAAGGTGAGTCAATAAAAAATAACTGCACGATACAAATCTAAAATTCTATATTGACTTAAAATGTTTAAATTACCATGTCTAAAATAAGTCTTTAAAACCTCCCCTAAATTTAGCCACAATCCAATCTCTCACTACTCTATCTACCTACCTAAGTCTCTGTATATCTTCCTTTAAATAAGCATAGAAAGACACCAATCCATCCACCCACCCACCCATTCATCCATCCATCTATTCACCCATCCATCCATCCACCCACCCAGCGACCCATCCCCACTACCCATCCACCCACCCATCTTCCATCCCCCACCCATCCACCCACCCATCTGTCCATCCATTCACCTGCCCACCCACCTACCTATCCACTCACCTATTCATCTTTCCCTTTCTCCCTCCCTCCCTCCACCCATCCATCTATTCATCCATCCATCCCTCCACCTATCCATCCACCCACCCACCCATGCATTCATCCATTCGTCCACCCATCCATTCATCTATCCATCCATCCATCTGCCTGCCATTCACCCATCCATTCGTCCACCCACCCATTCATCTATCCATCCATCCATCTGCCTGCCCACTCATCCATTTATCCATCCAACCATCCATCCATCCATTCATGCATCCATTCACGCATCCATTCATGCATCCATCCATTCATCCATCATACATCCACCATCCTTCCAGCCACCAGCACACCTACCCATCCATCCATCCACCCATCCATCCATTTACTCATCATCCATCCATTCACCCACCTATTCACTCATCCATCCATCCATCATACATCCACCATCCATCCATCCACCCACCCACCCATTCATCCATCCATCCATCCATCCATTCATCCATCCATCCATTCATCCATCCATCCATCTATCTACCCACCCATCCATCCATTTATCCGTCCATCCATCCATCCTCATCTTTACATAGATAGAGACACATGTATATATCAATATCTCCATACAGAGAAAGAGATAAACCTTTCTTTGCAAATTAACCGCCGTGCTTTCCTTTCCAACGTTTCTGTGGAGAACACAGGGTTGCTGCGTCAGGATCCTGCAGGACACGGGCTGAGGCTTCCAGCGGCCGGTCACGGCCTGGGCTCCTCTCCCGACACGCGCCAGCACTGCCCCTGCTGGCCGCCTGAGCACTGCCCGCTGCCGCGGCGGAAGGAGACCCGGGAAAAAGCCGGGACCGCGAGCAGCTGGCCGCTTTCTCCCTGGGGCTCAGCCACACATTTCAGTCACAGTTACAGACTACCCGGGAATTTGAAGCCTTCGCTTTAGTTTTTAAGAAATATTGAAAATTCCATGGCTTGCATTTGATTTGTTGTTTGCTCTTCTTCTTCTTTTTAAAATATATATAGAAATTGGTTGCAAGGAGCAACCGTAGTGAGGAGCATAGGGACGAGCATGGGTTTGGCGCCAGGTGCACCTGGTTTAGTGCATTGCTGCATCATTGAAAGCTTAGACGAGTTTCAAACCCCCTCCCAGCCTTGTTGCTCTCATCTGTGAAACAGAGATAATAATAATGCTTGTCTTACAGGGTTTTGTGGGGATTAAATGTGATCAGAAACTCAAACCTCCTAGACATCATCCATAATCAATAAATATTAGCTACGACTTACTATTAATGTCTTTAGTTGTTAGTGTAAGTCATCATCCAGCCAAGCCAGGTGACCTAGGTGGGGAAGGAGGGAGACATCCCTGGGTGTGCCCTCCATGCTGCCCACCCGAGGATACTCCCGGGCCTGCCTGCCTCACTTACCTGGCTCCTGCTGCTCCCTGCCCAGGCAGAGGCAGAGGCAGACGTGGGGAGGCCGAGGGACAGGCTCGTCCTGAGCCAGCTGAGACCATCTGTTGCCCCCTTGGGTGAGGACACGCAGGAAGGGTGAACACATGAGGCTGTTCTTCAGAGAGAGCCCTTGATGTAGTCTGGAAAAATCCACAAGTGGGTCTACACCAGCAACACAAAACAAAACAAAACAAAAATTAATGCTGCCGAGGCTTCAGGTTCTGTTTATAGACACCATGAAATAGACCTGGCTCTTCCTGGAATTTCTCCACCCACAAGAAGGTCACACGAGAGTGTCAACTGAAGCACTTCATACATAAAAGAGATACACAAATAAGTAGTATACTCAGAGATCTGACATGTTAAATATGTATATTTAATTAATAAACCTACTTGCTCATCATCATCCTGTCTGTAACCTCTGGGTGTTGAATGGATATTAGAAGTTCTGTAATCCACTGTCTAGGTATAACTCGTACATTTTTTCCTCTGAAAAGGTAATAGGAATATACATGGAGAGTGCCAAGTCCAAACTGATATACTCCTAAAATATAGCACAAGGACAACATTATAGCACAATGATAACATCATAGCACAAGGATAAGCTATATAACACAAGTTAAGAGAGGCCTCAAGAATGTCTTTAAGTAGTTGCCGTAAGCTTGTGAGGCTGTGCTGGGAGTGCCTCAGCTTGTAGACCAGTCCTGGTGTAGACCAGTCCTGGTGTAGACCAGTCCTGGTGCAGCTGTGGTATGCAGAGGTGACACTGACCAGCCAGTTGAACTCCCTGAAATCCCACATCAGTCAATTGGAGGTAATAATATTTACTTAAATCCGGCAGACCACTAGTAGAACCTTATGCAACCATTACACTGACGTGTGTAAGGATTATTTCATCCCTTGGAAATGCTGATGACATACTTTAAGAGAAACAAAAGTAAAGATTTATAAATAGGATATCATTACAGCAGTGTAAAGTAAAATAAAGAAGGGAAATGAAGCAGTAGTGAATTCAGCCATGGGATTATTAATAATAATCTTTTCTTCTATATTTTGTGAAGTGTATTTGCAATGTTTCTGATGTAAAACATTAATTTATTATAAATGTAACATTACCATTGGTTTAAAGTGAGCATCTTTGATTACAGAAAGAATAATCCTTTATCTCTAAACAACAGGCTAATTTTAGAAATAATACAGAACTTTATCAAATATCTTTAGATTGTCTACTCATATAGATATTATTTTTGATCAAGAGATATATTCTATTAGGCTATCAAATCAGTCTTACATTCCTGAAATTAAGATATTTAATGTTATTATTTTAATATACTATGAGGCTCATTCAATATTTTATTCATAATTGTTACAGATCTACTCATAATTAATATTGGTCTTGTCAGACCTTAGATATCAAGACTTCAATAGTTTTATAAATAGGATTGATTTTCAGATTTTCATCATTATGTGTTTTGAACCAATTATTATAATTTTATTTAAAACTGTAACATTTTGCAATTTTTTTTGTAACAAGTAAAATTTGTTCTTTGATAGAACTCAGATAAACCAACTTTAGGTAAAGTAACCTAAAACTTTAGTGGAAATAAACTGTGATTACTTCTTCACCACCACCCCCAACCAGATGTACACATATTGGCTTTATATTTCTTTTTTGATGCAATTTACAGTTTCACAGAAAATAGTTTATTTATGAATATTTAAGATGAAGAGACTCAAATCCTGTATGTTTTCACATCCTGCCATTTTTCATGATCTAACATAGCAATGAAGAGATTAGTTTGTAATAATGTATTAGCTAAGAACACATTACACCTATAAAATATATTCAGATTTCTGGAATCATTCTCGACAAGCTTGGGTATCATGTCAGTCAGGAGCAGGAAGACCATCACATCAGACATGTAACAACCTCACTCACACACACGTGTTGTTGTTGTTGTTTTAACTGAACAACATGCCGTGGGTTCCAGGGACAGTGATGTGGCTTCCGTCTCTGTTCCCTGTGTCTCCTGGTCCCACACCCCCATGTGTGCTGGCTACATCCAAAGACTGGTAGCCCGTTAGATGCAGCCTGTCTAAGGACCACATCCAGAAGAGAAAATATCCAGATTCAAAGAAGAGTCTCAGTTTTTGTTGGACGTGAGAAATGCTTCCCAAGCTCCTGATCAGATTTCTGCTCCCACCTCACTGGCTCCATGCCCCTCTTGACGCTTGGCCTGGGGTGGGGCTACCATGATTTGTCCCTGGAATCTGAAAGGCATCATGTGTTGGGGTCATCCCAGCACCCAGGACCTTCAAGGCTGGGCGATGTGCCCAGGTTCACAGGGAGCACTGAGAGGTTATTCTCGGTGCTCTGAAGCCGAGGGCACAAACCCCACTGCTACCCAGGCAGAGACAGGTGCTTTGCACAGTGAGGCGTGGATGGAGAAGCATCGCCTCCTAAACACGGGCCCCATCAAGTCTCTGGGTCTTACATAGTGGGCCGCCTATCAGAAGGCCACGGTGTGGGATGCACTGCAGACAAGGGTCAGCTGAATCCCGATACATCAATTTAAAAGCTCTAAGTAAATTGCCCGATCCCAGTGCTGCAGTGGGAATTTGTGCTTCCATCATTGGCTCCCAAACTTGATTGTATTCTGAGTAAACCTCCCTAGAGTCCCTTCTTTCTCCTCCAACCCTAAGATGAATAAGCACTAAATTCTCCCACCAGGTGGCAAGAGGCAAGGGCAAGAAGAGGGGCCTCCTGTCTGGTTGTGCCACTGGCATGTACAGATGATGCTGCCTCCTGGCTCTGGATGCCTTGGTGCCTTCTGGAGTGGCCCCACTGCTTCATGAGTTTGGCTGAACCTGTGGGTTGATGAAGAGGCTTCCTGGCTTTTTTTTCACAGTGAGCCGCTCTCCTCTCTTCACACAGGAAACTGTGGATACTCCTGGTCGCCACCAGTTCAGCCCCATTTCCTGACTATCCTACAGTAGCTGCCAGAATAATGCTTCTCCTTCTCTCACCAAAATGCCCACAACGTCATCCCCAGAAACAATGAATATGAAGATGTCAGCTTGCAAAGGGATAGAATTAATGATGCTAATCGGCTAATGTTAATTTAGGGGATTATCCACGTGGAGCCAATATACCATGGAGCCCTTTAAACATGAGAAAGAGGCTGAAAGCTGCAGGCAAAGAGAGATTGAAGCTGCCAATCCATCGCGTTGACTGTGCTTCTGGCCAAGGAGTCCAGGTGGCCTCCAGGAGTTGGAGAAGGGAGGGGCTGGGGCTCTGCTGAGCCCCAGAAGGAGCAGCCTGCTGACATCTGAGTAGCAACCCATGAGTTCCATTTCAGACTTCTGGCCTCCATCACGGGAGATCATGCATTTGTGTTTCAGGCCAGCAGGGGTTGGTCTTGTAACGGTGTGATAAATATTGTGTAAAACCTAGATGCACACACTTTGCTCCCTGACATTGGAGCTTTAATGCAGTTCAAGTACAATAAGTTGCCATTTATTTAATTCCATGTGCCAATTGACTTGCATAAATTTTTTCTAACAAAACAACAAATAAACCAAACATCATTGAGAAGATATTGATACCCAGGAAAGAACTGAAAGAATTTCATGAGGAAAAAATAGAAAGAAATTATTAAAAATCAAAACAGAGACCATTTCTTGTTAATTCTAGGATCTTGTAAGGTTAATTGTAAGGACCTTGCAAGATTCAAGAATTAACAAGAAATTCAGGAAGACTTATTCAGAAATACTTACTTGTATGAGATGTTTTGAGGTCAAGGCCAATTCTTGAAATAATAACCTTGAACATGGTATATTAAGTGGTAATGTATTCTAAAGTGTTCATTAAAAGTAGAATCAGAAGTTAGACATCAGGCCAAAAAGCCTCTAAAGTTGGGAAAAAAACTATTAATCAGATTAAATTGCTCAATATCGGGTCTGATATTGAAGCTGATGGAAAAGTTGGAGCTTAGGTCCTGCTTATAAAATTTCCGTGAGAATCAACTGAAGGATGAATGGACAATGAACAATGATGGACAACGTTTCCGAGGATTCTTGTCCACAGGGAAACAGGAGATTTTCAGAAATGGACAGGGTGCAATCATAAGGAATTGATTGGGATGGGCACAGAACACCAGAGGCAGCACTGACAAAGGTGGTGTTTTATTGTTTGGAAGTAGCAGCAAATGAGGCTAACAGAAGTCTAGTTAAATGTCTGATGTTAAAGGAGAAAATATTTTATTTTTGCAAGCCTAAATGGCGATTTTAAATCTCTTCAAGTAAAAAATATACAAATAAGCTTTTAGTAAAAGCTATAAGAGTATGTCCCCTTTTGGGGAATAACACTTCAACTGACATTTAATAGCAACCAGTTTTTCTAATCAATATTAACGTTGCTGTGATTTTTATTTTATTTAGTTAAAAAAATAGTCATTTTACATGTGGAATTGTTACATTATTGTAGCTCTGCAGTGAAGATACAACACTCTATGGAAATTACTCTTTTAATATTTTCTTGCCAAATGTCTTAGCACTGAATGTATTGTCGATGGGACAACACTGCATGCAGCCACATTCTGCTGGGGTAATGGAATTAACTATCCCTGTGTAAATGCATGGCTAAAGAAGACAAGGGGGCCGGGCACGGGGGCTCACGCCTGTAATCCCAGCACTTTGGGAGGCCGAGGCGGGTGGATCACAGGGTCAGGAGATTGAGACTATCCTGGCAAACATGGTGAAACCTCGGCTTTACTAAAACTACAAAAAAATTAGCTGGGTGTGGCGGCAGGCACCTGTAATCCTACTACTCAGGAGGCTGAGGCAGGAGAATGGCGTGAACCCAGGAGGCGGAGCTTGCAGTGAGTGAGCCTATCGTGCCACCACACTCCAGCCTGGCAACAGAGAGAGACTCTGTCTCAAAAAAAAAAAAGACAAGGGAAGATTATGCAATATGACATTCAGAAACTAACTGGATGAAACATTTTGAGATCAAAAAAAGTTGGAGTGTTATATGATGTAAATAATGAGTGTGCCGCATTCTACTTGCTTTAATTGAACTTGTTTGAAATGTTTTCCCTCCTCTTTTGGATGGGCTCCTTTGCGTCAGACGTTCTGACTTTTTTCTGTGTCCCCGGGTGGGTTGAACGTTATGAACATTGTTTGTATGTCGGTCTAGTGGGAATGGATAAGGGCCACTTGCTTAAAGAGTTTCCTCTGAGACTCATAGGAAGACGCGGTCACACCAGCCCAGCATGACCTTCAGTGCCCGCCTGTCCACATTTCTTCCACTATCTGTGCAGCAAGCCTCACGCTTATCCACAAGGAACTATTTTTGTTTCTGGGATTGCAGATCGGAGCTTGCTCTTAGATACTTTTTCATAACCACTAATTGAGCTATAATGATTAATTAATTCACCAAACATTTTAATGGATCTTCTGCATGTGAGTTGGCATAGTTGGTCCTGAGAGGTCTATTAAGAGAATTAAGAAATAGCTGTTGGCCCCAAGGACATAGTCCTTGTCCTGTAGTGGTGGGAATCAAGCTTCGGCTCACATGAACGTGAAGAAACAACCATTTTTGTTATTATCTCTTAACGACGATCTTGTAAATTGAGCATCATGTGCTATATCATAACCTCTGTGTTTCAGAATGATGTGGAAACTCCTTTACTTATACACGTAAATGTTCATAAGAATTTGGAGCTAAGGAACATTTAGGCAAACACATTGTAGTGCAAAGGGAAATTCACAGAGAAACCGGACTCCAGAACCCTCCTTACCCGTCTATCATTAAAAAGATAGCAGGAGTAAATTTTGTATGTAAAGATTATTAGTCTGCTCAATTACAACGTAGAGTTGGCACTGCCAAATCCTGAGGCAAACAATCATTTTCTTTTTATGTTTTCTTTTTTTAATTTATGATGACTATGAGCCACTTCTTGGAAAAGAAACTGCATAATAGGTTTTGGGTCTAGCATTGCTGTGTCTGGGGCACTAAGATTATTCTGAGGGAATAACTTATTTGCATCTGTAAGACCTCATTCAGATACTACCTTTCCTTTGCTTCATCCAGTGACACATAATTCTTTTTTACCTGAGATGCACCCAAAAGTAATTTATGTTTTGCTTATGAATTTTTTTTTTTACAAAATCATTAGATTATGATCATTGTAAACTTTTATTTGTAGTAAAAATCAGACACTATAACTGGACTGAAGTTTAATGAGAATTAGAAACATCAGTATGAACCTGGGAACAAAACGATGGTTTGTCTTTATAACAAATTATACAGATGAGAGCAACACGCATGGTTTTACAGCCTTTGACGAAGTGCTTGTAATGAGTGGCAGTTTTGAACAGCTAACAGGTGCTGCTGATGTGCTGGCAGCTCCCTCATCTTCCAGCCGGGACCAGTCTCAGGAAGAGAGGCATTGTGGGCCAGTTACACCTAACAGAGCAACTTAGAAAACACACGTAACCTCAGGCTAGGGGAACAGTCATAAATAGGAAATGTATCTCAACAAAGCGAAAGAAGGAATGAGCTGTAGGAACCAATAGGACTGTCATTCTTCTTAAGCAGCAAACCCTTGGCATCTGATCATTGATTTTCATGGTGTTCAACACGGGGCTTGCTAGAGCATGCGCCAGCTTTGTGAAGGGCAAGGTTGTTCACTCCTGGGAAGGGGACTGGAGGAAACATCTCCAACACATCCCACTACTCTGGAGGCTGAGTCAGGAGAATCGCTTGTACCAGGGAGGCGGAGGTTGCAGTGAACTGAGATCGTGCCATTGCACTCCAGCCTGGGTGACAAGAGCAAAAAATGACCTTCAACTAAACTTGGGAGATTGACAGTTGACTACTTGCTTTCCCATTCTTCAGAAGAATTCAGGGATTCACCTGTCAGTTTCCACGGAAACAACCATGTAATTATTTTTAGCAGAAGTCCTATGTCCATTTCCTGTCCCCTAACACAACTAGAGGTGAAATCTCAATAAGATTCACAGCCATTGTGCTGTTCATGAACATAGTCAGTATCCAGGCAAGCGCCTGCCATGGCAGATGCCCAAATCCAGCAGGTGCTGGTGCTGGTCCTTTATATCAGCAGTGATTGATCTGACATGCTTCTCATTTTAGTTATGAAATATAATTAAACTCTGAAAATGATTGATATTCAACTCCTAAGTCTGAAGTATCTTCCTCAAGGACATGAATAGGAAACAATCTGATTATTAATATTTTCTGCTCTGTCAGTGGGTCAATGTCTGTGGCTCAGAGCTTGCAAGTGTCTTGGAAATATACTTAAAAATGTTTCCATTAACTTTCTTTCCAAACCATGTATAAGATGGATTGGTTTTGGGTGGTTTTCAATGGCTTCTCCTGTGTCTCACTCTGATGCTCTTCGTCTGTGCACAGTCCCTGACTATGGGGAGCTTGGAGAGCATTTGCTCTGCCTCTTACACTGACAACTCTTTATGAGGCTTTCCCACAAACACCAGCTTACACAAAGGCTCAGGTTAGTACCCAAGCACTGGCTGGAAATACAGCATATCTTTTTCATGGCATATCTCCCCTCAGATGGAGGCCAGGGCACCATGGTCGGGTGGGAGGCTGAGGTGAGCAGATCACTTGAGGTCAGGAGTTCAAGACCAGCCTGGCCAACATGGTGAAACCCCGTCTCCACTAAAAAATACAAAATTAGCCAGGCATGGTGGCGGGCAGTGTAATCCCAGCTACTTGGGAGGCTGAGGCAGGAGAATCGCTTGAACCCGGGAGGCGGAGGTTGCAGTGCAGTGAGCCAAGATCATGCCACTGTACTCCAGCCAGGGTGAGAAGAGCAAAACTCCATCCGCCCCCCCCCCAAAAAAAGAATATATAAGGGTTTAGTGCCTCATTAAGGAGGCATAAAAATGAAAACGTAGAATATTATTTTTGAAGCATAAGTTTATTTGATTATACTTATGGATAAGGTTGGATTTTTACTTATGTATAAAAACTGTAAAAAACATAGACCTGCAAAGAATTCAGACTAATCTTCCAGTTTTAACAATTACAAACATTTAGGCAATCGTGTTCATCTACTTTACACTTGTTTATTGTGCTTTGCAAGCAAATCTAAGGGACTGTCTCGACCAGCCCTAAATAGTTCTCCATTATACATTTCTAATGAATAAGAACTTTTAAAGTTGAATCACCATGTCATTATATCTAACACAATTAAGTCCTTTATCTTATACTGAGCTGTTAGTCATTTAAAAACACTTTCTAGTGAAACTATAAAATATTCATGATACACTAAATGAAAATATGATTCACTTTCTCTGAGAATTATAGTACTGTTAATATAGGTACCTATTTGCACTGAAAAATGAGACAGAAATGCAGAAAAATATTAATAATGGTTAATTGGTAGTGGGATTTTTGTATTTTTCTTCTTGATGATTTTCTTAGTTTTCTGAATTTTCTGAAATAAGCATGTCCTTATTTATGTCTAAAATGTTATTTATAAATAGGAGTTACAGAACATTTCTCTTAGCACAGAAACGTATTTAAAAATATTTAATGAAACATCAACGTGAATAGCCTTATAGCATCCATAATTTGTACGATATTTCTCAAACACTTTTGCTCCATTAAAGGCTTTGTTTTGATTTTGTGAATACATCTGCAACCTATTGTATTCGACATTGGTGCATTAGAGACATAAAAGTTTCACGTGCATCAAATTACATCAATTTACCTTTGTTTAGTGAGTGACAAGTCTACCAAAGCAACCAGCTCAATGTTATCTAAAAGGTAAGTAAAGAGAAAATTTTAGGAGGTTTGTATCTGTTCTATGATTGCTTAGAAGAGAATGGATGTTAATTCAGAGCTCTCTGCAGAGCAGATTTACTGGAAGTGGCTTTGGAAATAATCAAAATAATGAACTAGCTGGAGGAAGAGCAACTTACCAATTTAACACTTGCTCATAAACTTCACTTTGCCAGAGGGAATTGAAACGTTTACCAGAGATGCATGTCCAGGCCTTCCAGAGCTCACGCTGAGGTCTCCTCATTCACCGTTAGCCTTCAGGTGTTGTTACCTACGCCAGGCATAAAGCGTCCAAGTGGCTGATTTGGGAGACTTCCTGAACAAGCTTCCAATCAATTTAGATTTGTAGCTGATTTGGTTTAATCTGAAGACTGCTACACCTGACTTTGCTTCTGGCTTGGTAATTTTCCCATTGCTACTGAAAATCCATATTTAATTTTGAAAAAAAAATCACTTCAATTTTCTTGAGAACATTTATTCCTATTTAATTTTTGGCTTACGGGTCAGAGAAAATAATTTTTTAACTTCTTCTAAAAATGTAATATAGTCACAGAACAGCTTACAAGTCTGCATAAAATGTAACAAGACTGTCAGGTTTAAATAATCCAATATGCCTTTCAAATATTTTAATTTACAGCATTATGGAAAATGATTATTTCTTAAAACCATAATAGATTCTTTGGTGGTTTTTATTCAGATTGCAAAGAAAGTCTTATGAAGATAATTTATCTATAAATTTTATAATTTGGTTTCTTCATGTCCTGTGATGTTAACTTAATCTACTTAACATTTATTATGTACTTAAGACCTTCCTTAGCATTTCAGACAGACTCTAACCTATAAACTCTTGTTTTAACTATGACTATTGATCATAACAGCAGTGTCTATTTAGGATAATGACCTTGTAGCTGGGTTTCATTAACTCACACTCTGAGTGATTATGCAATAGCACAATATTGCACGTTAGGGAACTTGTATTCATCTAACTTGCTGAGCTTCGTAGAATACAAGTATTTTTGAAGCTTCTTGTTAGGAGGACAGGCTTTTAAACACATACACATATAAAATGGACTTTTAAAAATGAGACAAACAGGCCAGGCATGGTGGCTCACACCTGTAACCCCAGCACTTTGGGAGGCTGAGGCGGGCAGATCACTGAAGGTCAGGAGTTCGAGACCAGCCTGGCCAATATGGCAATACCCCATCTCTACTAAAAACATAATCAACTGGGCATGCTGGTGGGTGCCTGTAATCCCAGCTACTCTGGAGGCTGAGGCAGGAGAATCACTTGAACCCGGGAGGTGGAGATTGCAGTGAGCCAAGATCATGCCACTGCACTCCAGCCTGGGTGACAGAGCAAGACTTTGTCTCAAAAATAAAATAAAATAAGTAAAAATGAGACAGACAAAGAAGTCGTCTATTCGGAGAAACCCTGGAATTATTTCCCAGGTGTAGAGGAGAGCTTGCTAATGGGTAGGGGGGAAGTTGCAGTAAAAATTAAGCGACAATGGTAGCTCCTTTTCACTGTGCTGGTATTCAGCGTGGTGAATAATCAGTCTTCACCAAAGCAAAAACACAATATATATCCTTATTTAATGTTTTTAGCCTTTCAAAAAGAGTGCTGATAGAAGAATGAAAAAAATCATTTTTAAAACATTTAGGCCAAAATTCTGGCATTTAAGAGAGAGAGAAGGCAACTTGTGATTATCCCTGGATCCTTGTGAAATGAAATGAAGCAGAGTAGCAAAGCCCAGAGTTTTGCAAATGTCCAGAAAGTCATGCGTGCCATTCCCAGTGAGCTACCGCTTTAACACGGGAACTCTCCAGTTACCTTGCTGATATCTGCACGTTCTTAAACATGGCTTCATTCCCAACAATGCGTATTGTAATTTAATATTAATTTTATTCCTCAAAATATATAAAATAGCTTTAAAATATATTACCAACATTACTATAAACAAAGAGAACTGCTACATGAATTTTAAGCTTATGTGAACCTCTATTTGACTTCAGAATATATCCCACTATGGGAGTGCGCTCAGAATACTGTGTTCTAAACTCCTGGCAATGCCTCCTCTGGTGCGGCTGTTGTCGTTGATTATGTGACCAACTTGATAGACTGGTTCATGTTTTCTAGGTTTCATTTTAACTTTAGAACTTGCTCAGTTGAATTTGGATTTTATTATAGTTTTTACAAATGTGAACGATTTTTATTATAAATACTAAAATATATAAATGTTTTTATTCTTGTCTACTGTTTCCTCTTTTCCTCTATAGGTAAACATTTGTATAGTTTTGGTTATTCTTCCAAGTGCTATTTTTCAGATTAAAATAAATACGTGTAACTCGACAGATAATTAGGATTCGCTCTGTCTCCTTTTATTTTTCTTTGTCTCTTGATTTACCAATTTATCTAGGTAAATACTTTTAGGTGGATAAACGTAGGCATACAGAGATAGATGTGACCTTTCAGCTGCTTACTTTTCTTACTTAGCAACATACCCTGGAGGTCATTTCCAATTAGGAGATTCCCCTTCCTTTTGGCAGCTGCTTGGTGCTTCATTGACTGTTTTTGAACATTTGGGTTTCCAAAACTTTGTTACAATAAAACCACTTGGCAATTAGTAGCTTTCTGCATAAGTCAGTTTCTATTTTTCTATTGCAACTTTTGGATAGATTTATGAAAGTGAATTTGTCAGGAGAAAGGTTAAATATACTTGTAGTTTTGGATAGGTAATGAAAGTGGGTTTGTCAGGAGAAAGGTTAAATATACTTGCACTTCCTCTCTATGTGGGCAAATTGAACTCCGTAGAGAATGCTACTGAGCATTCTCTGAAGTCAAAGATGAAAGGGTCTCTTGGGCCAACAGAATGTTCTGCTAATGTTTTGGGGTCTTGACAGTAAACTAATAATGGTATACAAATGAAAATTTTAATTTGTATGCATTGTACAATTTAGCTTTCAATTGGCTTAAGGAAATTTGCATTTATTTTCTGTGAACTGCCCATTCATATCTTTGGTACATTTTTCTAACAGGTTGTTAGTTTTCCAAAATTATCAATATTTAGGAGAATTGTCAACTTTATTCTGACCATAGTTACTTCAGTTTCACAAATGAATTTTAGAACAATTTGTAAAATAGAGGAAAACAGTTATGATCATTGGGATCAAGATAAATTTTAAATTGACTTAAATGAAACCTGATAATATCGAGTCTTCCTTTCCAAAAACATGGTTTGTCTTTCTATTTATTTACATTTCTTTTGTTTAAGTATATGTTAAAGTTTTCTTCATATAAGGTTCACAAAATTCATTAAGCTTATATTTAGCTATTAATTTGAGTCAGTATTGGAAATACACTCTATCTTTTCATCAGTGTTCCAAATAGAAGCCTGGTTTTCTGTTAATTTGCTATGTTTCTGCTTTGCCACATTTCTAATTACTTGTGATCATTTTTATTGGTGATTTTTCCTAAATATTTACTGATGCGATATTTGCTTTTTGTTTTCCAATTCACATCCTTTTGTCTTAGTCAGTTTGTGTTGCTTTAAAGGAATACCTGAGGCTGGATAATTTATAGAAAACAGGTTTGTGTGTTTGACTCACGGTTCTTCAGGCTGCACAGAAAGCACAGTGCTGGCATCTTCTTCTGATGAGGGCCTTAGGCTGCTTCACTTATGGTGGCAGGTGGAGAGGAGCTGGTGCGTGCAGAAATCACATGGCAGAGAGGAAGCAAGGGTGGAGAGGAGGGCCAGGCTCTTTTCACAATCCGCTCTTCTATTAAACAAGTATTTCTTGAATACCTACACATGTCAGGTATTGTTCTAGGGTCTATGATACATCAATGAATACAACGGGACAAGATCTTGGCCCAAACATGAAAGTTGAACTAAAACTTAAGAGGAGGAGTTAGCCAAACAAATATTTGAGCAATGAGTGCTTCAGAAAGAGGATTTCATTAGAGGAAGGTGCTAAGACGAACTGTGCCTGGTATGCTTGAGAAAGGGAAAGGAATCCATTCTGTCAGGAGCAGACTAGACAGAGGGAGCAAGGAAAGAATGTTGGACAGGTGGGACCAGATCTGACGGGTGCCTGTTCTACAAGGAGTTTGTTGTTTCTCTGAGATGGAGAGTAGAGGATCTCCCTAATGTGGCCTACAATCTAAATGAATCTTTCTGGTTCTTTTTGTTGAGATTGAACAGCAGGAGAGTCATAGTTGAAGCAGAGAAATGATCAGGAATAATTACAATAACCCAGCAGAGATGACCATGACTATGTGCACTTTGTGGCAGTGGAAATTTTAAAAAGTGGTCATGAGGGGGGCGGAGCAAGATGGCCGAATAGGAACAGCTCCAGTCTCCAACTCCCAGTGCGAAGGACACAGAAGACTGGTGATTTCTGCATTTTCAACTGAGGTACTGGGGTCATCTCACTAGTGAGTGCCGGACAATCGGTGCTGGTCAGCTGTTGCAGCCCGACCAGCGAGAGCTGAAGCAGGGCGAGGCATCGCCTCACCTGGGAAGCGCAAGGGGAAGGAATCCTTTTCCTAACCAGGGGAACTGAGACACACAACACCTGGAAAATCGGATAACTCCCACCCCAATACTGCGCTGTAGGCTAACGGGCACACCAGGAGAATATACCCCACGCCTGGCCGGGAGGGTCCCACGCCCCCGGAGCCTCCCTCCTTGCTAACACAGCAGTCTGCCGCGATCTAACCGCAGGGCAGCAGCGAGGCTGGGGAGGCGCCCGCCATTGCTGAGGCTTAAGTAGGTAAACAAAGCCGCTGGGAAGCTCCAACTGGGTGGAGCTCACAGCAGCTCAAGGAAACCTGCCTGTCTCTGTAGACTCCGCCTCTGGGGACAGAGCTCAGCTAAAAAAATAACAGGGGAAGCAGCAGAGGCCTGTGCAGACGCGAACGACTCTGTCTGACAGCTTTGAAGAGAGCAGTGGATCTCCCAACACGGAGGTTGAGATCTGAGAAGGGACAGACTGCCTGCTCAAGTGGGTCCCTGACCCCTGAGTAGCCTAACTGGGAGACATCCCCCACTAGGGGCAGTCTGACACCCCACACCTCACAGGGTGGAGTACACCCCTGAGAGGGAGCTTCCAAAGTAAGAATCAGACAGGTACACTTGCTGTTCAGCAATATTCTATCTTCTGCAACCTCTGCTGCTGATACCCAGGCAAACAGGGTCTGGAGTGGACCTCAAGCAATCTCCAACAGACCTATAGCTGAGGGTTCTGACTGTCAGAAGGAAAACTATCAAACAGGAAGGACACCTATACCAAAACCCCATCAGTGTGTCACCATCATCAAAGACCAGAGACAGATAAAACCACAAAGATGGGGAAAAAGCAGGGCAGAAAAGCTGGGAATTCAAAAAATAAGAGCGCATCTCCCCCTGCAAAGGAGCGCAGCCCATCACCAGCAACGGATCAAAGCTGGTCAGAGAATGACTTTGATGAGAAGAGAGAAGAAGGCTTCAGTCCATCAAACCTCTCAGAGCTAAAGGAGGAATTACATACCCAGTGCAAAGAAACTAAAAATCTTGAAAAAAAAGTGGAAGAATTGACAGCTAGACTAATTAATGCAGAGAAGGTCATAAACGACATGACAGAGATGAAAACCTTGACACGAGAAATATGTGACAAATGCACAAGCTTCAGTAACCAACTCGATCAACTGGAAGAAAGAGTATCAGCGATTGAGGATCAAATGAATGAAATGAAGCGAGAAGAGAAACCAAAAGAAAAAAGAAGAAAAAGAAATGAACAAAGCCTGCAAGAAGTATGGGATTATGTAAAAAGACCAAATCTACGTCTGATTGGGGTGCCTGAAAGTGAGGGGGAGAATGGAACCAAGTTGGAAAACACTCTTCAGGATATCATCCAGGAGAACTTCCCCAACCTAGTAGGGCAGGCCAACATTCAAATTCAGGAAATACAGAGAACGCCACAAAGATACTCCTCCAGAAGAGCAACTCCAAGACACATAATTGCCAGATTCACCAAAGTTGAAATGAAGGAAAAATCTTAAGGGCAGCCAGAGAGAAAGGTCGGGTTACCCACAAAGGGAAGCCCATCAGACTAACAGCAGATCTCTCGGCAGAAACTCTACAAGCCAGAAGAGAGTGGGGGCCAATATTCAAAGTTCTTAAAGAAAAGAATTTTAAACCCAGAATTTCATATCCAGCCAAACTAAGTTTCATCAGTGAAGGAGAAATAAAATCCTTTACAGATAAGCAAATGCTTAGAGATTTTGTCACCACCAGGCCTGCCTTACAAGAGACCCTGAAGGAAGCCCTAAACATGGAAAGGAACAACTGGTACCAGCCATTGCAAAAACAAGCCAAAATGTAAATCAACTAATGAGCAAAATAACCAGTTAATATCATAATGGCAGGATCAAGTTCACACATAACAATATTAACCTTAAATGTTAATGGACTAAATGCTCCAATTAAAAGACACAGACTGGCAAACTGGATCAAGAGTCAAGACCCATCAGTCTGCTGTATTCAGGAGACCCATCTCACATGCAGAGACATACATAGGCTCAAAATAAAGGGATGGAGGAAGATCTACCAAGCAAATGGAGAACAAAAAAAAGCAGGGGTTGCAATCCTAGTCTCTGATAAAACAGACTTTAAACCATCAAAGATCAAAAGAGACAAAGAAGGCCATTACATAATGGTAAAGGGATCAATTCAACAGGAAGAACTAACTATCCTAAATATATATGCACCCAATACAGGAGCACCCAGATTCATAAAGCAAGTCCTTGGAGACTTACAAAGAGACTTAGACTCCCATACAATAATAATGGGAGACTTCAACACTCCACTGTCAACATTAGACAGATCAACGAGACAGAAAGTTAACAAGGATATCCAGGAATTGAACTCATCTCTGCACCAAGCGGACCTCATAGACATCTATAGAACCCTCCACCCCAAATCAACAGAATATACATTCTTCTCAGCACCACATCGCACTTATTCCAAAATTGACCACATAATTGGAAGTAAAGCACTCCTCAGCAAATGTCAAAGAACAGAAATTATAACAAACTGTCTGTCAGACCACAATGCAATCAAACTAGAACTCAGGACTAAGAAACTCAATCAAAACCACTCAACTACATGGAACCTGAACAACCTGCTCCTGAATGACTACGGGGTACATAACGAAATGAAAGCAGAAATAAAGATGTTCTTTGAAACCAATGAGAACAAAGATATAACATACCAGAATCTCTGGGACACATTTAAAGCAGTGTGTAGAGGGAAATTTATAGCACTAAATGCCCACAAGAGAAAGCAGGAAAGATCTAAAATTGACACTCTAACATCACAATTAAAAGAACTAGAGAGGCAAGAGCAAACACACTCAAAAGCTAGCAGAAGGCAAGAAATAACTAAGATCAGAGCAGAACTGAAGGAGATAGAGACACAAAAACCCTCCAAAAATCAATGAATCCAGGAGTTGGTTTTTTGAAAAGATCAACAAAATTGACAGACCGCTAGCAAGACTAATAAAGAAGAAAAGAGAGAGGAATCAAATAGATGCAATAAAAAATGATAAAGGGGATATCACCACCAACCCCACAGAAATACAAACTACCATCAGAGAATACTATAAACACCTCTACGCAAATCAACTAGAAAATTTAGAAGAAATAGATAATTTCCTGGACACTTACACTCTCCCAAGACTAAACCAGGAAGAAGTTGAATCCCTGAATAGACCAATAGCAGGCTCTGAAATTGAGGCAACAATTAATAGCCTACCCACCAAAAAAAGTCCAGGACCAGACAGATTCACAGCTGAATTCTACCAGAGGTACAAGGAGGAGCTGGTACCATTCCTTCTGAAACTATTCCAATCAATAGAAAAAGAGGAAATCCTCCCTAACTCATTTTATGAGGCCAACATCATCCTGATACCAAAGCCTGGCAGAGACACAACAAAAAAAGAGAATTTTAGACCAATATCCCTGATGAACATCGATGCAAAAATCCTCAATAAAATACTGGCAAACCGGATTCAGCAGCACATCAAAAAGCTTATCCACCCTGATCAAGTGGGCTTCATCCCTGCGATGCAAGGCTGGTTCAACATTCGCAAATCAATAAACGTAATCCAGCACATAAACAGAATCAAAGACAAGAACCACATGATTATCTCAATAGATGCAGAAAAGGCCTTTGACAAAATTCAACAGCCCTTCATGCTAAAAACGCTCAATAAATTCGGTATTGATGGAACATACCTCAAAATAATAAGAGCTATTTATGACAAACCCACAGCTAATATCATACTGAATGGGCAAAAACTGGAAAAATTCCCTTTGAAAACTGGTACAAGACAGGGATGCCTTCTCTCACCACTCCTATTCAACATAGTGTTGGAAGTTCTGGCTAGGGCAATCAGGCAAGAGAAAGAAATCAAGGGTATTCAGTTAGGAAAAGAAGAAGTCAAATTGTCCCTGTTTGCAGATGACATGATTGTATATTTAGAAAACCCCATCGTCTCAGCCCAAAATCTCCTTAAGCTGATAAGCAACTTCAGCAAAGTCTCAGGATACAAAATTAATGTGCAAAAATCACAAGCATTCTTATACACCAGTAACAGACAAGCAGAGAGCCAAATCAGGAATGAACTTCCATTCACAATTGCTTCAAAGAGAATAAAATACCTAGGCATCCAACTTACAAGGGATGTAAAGGACCTCTTCAAGGAGAACTACAAGCCACTGCTCAGTGAAATCAAAGAGGACACAAACAAATGGAAGAACATACCATGCTCATGGATAGGAAGAATCAATATCGTGAAAATGGCCATACTGCCCAAGGTTATTTATAGATTCAATGCCATCCCCATCAAGCTACCAATGAGTTTCTTCACAGAATTGGAAAAAACTGCTTTAAAGTTCATATGGAACCAAAAAAGAGCCTGCATTGCCAAGACAATCCTAAGTCAAAAGGACAAAGCTGGAGGCGTCATGCTACCTGACTTCAAACTATACTACAAGGCTACAGTAACCAAAACAGCATGGTACTGGTACCAAAACAGAGATATAGACCAATGGAACAGAACAGAGGCCTCAGAAATAATACCACACATCTACAGCCATCTGATCTTTGACAATCCTGAGAGAAACAAGAAATGGGGAAAGGATTCCCTATTTAATAAATGGTGCTGGGAAAATTGGCTAGCCATAAGTAGAAAGCTGAAACTGGATCCTTTCCTTACTCCTTATACGAAGATTAATTCAAGATGGATTAGAGGCTTAAATGTTAGACCTAATACCATAAAAACCCTAGAAGAAAATCTAGGTAGTACCATTCAGGACATAGGCATGGGCAAGGACTTCATGTCTAAAACACCAAAAGCAACGGCAGCAAAAGCCAAAATTGACAAATGGGATCTAATTAAACTAAAGAGCTTCTGCACAGCAAAAAAAACTACCATCAGAGTGAACAGGCGACCTACAGAGTGGGAGAAAATTTTTGCAATCTACTCATCTGACAAAGGGCTAATATCCAGAATCTACAAAGAACTCAAACAAATATACAAGAAAAAAACAAACAACCCCATCCAAAAGTGGGCAAAGGATATGAACAGACATTTCTCAAAAGAAGACATTCATACAGCCAACAGACACATGAAAAAATGCTCATCATCACTCGCCATCAGAGAAATGCAAATCAAAATCACAATGAGATACCATCTCACACCAGTTAGAATGGCCATCATTAAAAAATCAGGAAACAACCGGTGTTGGAGAGGATGTGGAGAGATAGGAACACTTTTACACTGTTGGGATTGTAAACTAGTTCAACCATTATGGAAAACAGTATGGCGATTCTTCAAGGATCTAGAACTAGATGTACCATATGACCCAGCCATCCCACTACTGGGTATATACCCAAAGGATTATAAATTATTCTACTACAAAGACACATGCACACGTATGTTTATTGCGGCACTATTCACAATAGCAAAGACTTGGAATCAACCCAAATGTCCATCAGTGACAGACTGGATTAAGAAAATGTGGCACATATACACCATGGAATACTATGCAGCCATAAAAAAGGATGAGTTTGCGTCCTTTGTAGGGACATGGATGCAGCTGGAAACCATCATTCTTAGCAAACTATCACAAGAAGAGAAAACCAAACACCGCATGTTCTCACTCATAGGTGGGAACTGAACAATGAGATCACTTGGACTCGGGAAGGGGAACATCACACACTGGGGCCTATCATGGGGAGGGGGGAGGGGGGAGGGATTGCATTGGGGAGTTATACCTGATATAAATGATGAATTGATGGGTGCTGACGAGTTGATGGGTGCAACACACCAACATGGCACAAGTATACATATGTAACAAACCTGCACGTTATCCACATGTACCCTAGAACTTAAAGTATAATAAAAAATAATAATAATAATAATAAAACACTTTTGACTAAAAAAAAAAAAAAAGTGGTCATATTCTGAGTATTGTTCGAAGGTGAGGCAACAAGATTTCCTGATGGCTTGGATATAAAGTGCAAGAAAAAATTCCAAATTTTTATGGAGATGATTCTCTTGTACAGATAAATGACAATGATAGGCTGGGCCTCTGGGTTTAGCGGGGTTCACACACTTCCTGATAAATTCAAATATTTATTTCTTCAGATTTTGAGATTTTAGATGAATGAATATATGAGTCATTTACATGTTTTTAAAATACACTGTTTGATGCAATAGAGGAGAAATAATCTTAGTCTATAACACATTGGAAAAGAAAAATTTTTGATTTGTGTTTGCATACAGTTTTTTTTTTCTAACAAACATACCCCTAAATCCTTTGAAATCTTTGCAACACTTGAATTCACAGTCATGAACATTGCAGAGAAATAGGCTACTTTTGTTCATTTCATCAATTTTGGATCATATTTTGGAAAACAAGTATATAATTCACTTTATTTTATTAAAATTATTTTAAAATAATTTAAAAAATTGAGGTGACAGAGTTTTGATGTTATTATCCAAGTATAAGTGGGTTCTCATACTTGGAACATCCAAAATACACTTAGTAAAATCAGTTTTTTACTGGAGAATTGCTTATGCTTTCTACCCATGACATCCTTTTGGCACCTACGGTATTAATTAGTCTCTCTGCTAGAGGCAAGATATGAAAGAGAATAGAAATTGGAGCTTTGTTATACATTGGCACGCTGACCATGTAGAGCTGACATTTATATAACATATTATTTTTGTGGAATGCATATGTGTCACGGTAGAATGAACTTGGAGGGCTAGAAGACTAAAGAACTGAGTTTAAATTGTGCAGTGATTTTATTGTGTTGATACGAATCTGTTCTCCTTTTAACCCTGAACACTGAACCTTGATTGATACGGAGACAAAGAGTTTCAACCCCTACTCTATTTCTAAAGTATCAGCACTGCAGAGTTTTGCTGCATTTTGAAGGGGAACTGAAAATTTCGAAACCATTAAACATTGTAATTTTTTCTCATCAAAACTTTAAATTCTTTCCTAAATGAAGAACATTTTGAGATGCTTAGATGAAAGCACGAAAATTGGTCATCAACTTGACATGAGAAGAATGAGAGACCATGAGGAAAACGAGACTCAAGCTGATCACTTTCTTAACACAGAATCCGCAAATCACCCTGCTCATGTCTCCAAGCTACAGATTTGACTAAGCATAAGAATTTGAATATATTCTTGAACCAATTCGAAGAACTCTAATGTGCATTCTTCTGTTTCCCACAATACGGACGTCGCTTCTCTGACAAGCGTGTATGTGCTCTTTGAGACTCTAGTTCTGGTTCGATTTGTGACCTTAGGCAAATCACATTTTTTCTATCATAGATTTCTCATCTGTAAAATGATAATGCCATGTTCCCTCACATCGAGACACAAATGACTGTTTAATAGCTGTAAGGCACCATTACACTAAACAGCCTAAAATACTAAAGAGAAACAAAATAAAACAAAACTGAAGGCTCATCCACCATTACGCTTTGGTAGGATTGCTGACTTCTGTCACTTCCTTCCTAAAATTACCAAGCTGAATATGTTTGTGAAGAGATGGACTAAGATGAAATACGTCCATGTAACATTTTGTTTCCTTCTGCCTTTCATGTATGCATGGATACCAACCGATACCATGTTCACCTGCCATTCCCAGAGACACTGGACCTCTCTGACCTCTAGGCTCTAATCTCTGTGCCTAGGGTATCAAAAAGCTAAGTTTCCTCTCCTGAAAATCCTGCATATTTGGATAAAGTGTTTCTTTATGAAGGTAGCCAAAATGTTTACCTTTGTTCCTAGGCATAATTACACAATGGTGTAGAATATGCAAACATTGTGCAGCTATCAATATATTGGCTATTGTTTCTTCCCATTGTGGCTTTAGAGAGGCAAAGTCACTTAATGGATATACAGAAACGTTGGGTCTTGCAACGTAGCTGGCAGGAAAATTCCCACCTGTCCCCAGACTCATTCTCCACTCCTTGGCTGACGTCCATTTCCATGGCCTCAGAAGTTATCATAATTCATCACTGATCAGAAGACCTTAGTTTGTTTCTATCGCCCATTTCACAGATGCCTCAGCCCCACACCCATAGACCCATGGGAGCTCAGATCTGAGGCAGGCTGTGTTTTATCTCTGCCTCCTCTATCTCTTCATTCCATGGTGACATCTGAAATATAGAAACTTATCTACTGTATTCATAATCTGAATTTCTCTAACTGCCTATTTCTTTCTTTTCTATTAGTTTTTCACACAATGTAATTTATTTCAGGTCTTAGGGTTTCATTTCCAAATTGAGTTCCTCTTGAGAAAGAGTTTTGGAACTTTCTGAAAAAGGCTACCTGGCTGCAACCAAACCCACTGCATCAGCCCATGGGGAGGATCCCAGGTACTTATATCTTTTAAAGCTCATGGGTAATTTAACAACCAACGAGGATTTTGTACCTCAGGGCAGTGTTGCTTTACAAATTGTGCAGTTTTGCAAATCATATATATCAGAGTCTCCTGGAGGTTTTATAAAAATGCCAATTCCAAGGCCAAATCCAGAACAGATTGCAGGATAGCAAGCACCCTAACCTGAAGCCAATGAGCCCCAAACCCCTGCTCTGGTTGTCAGTGGGACGGCGCAGGAAGTGCTCTGGTCTCCTTTGGCTTTCAGTCCTTTGTTGACATCCTGGTTCTATACAACCTCACAAAAACCTGTGTCCTTTCAGGGTCAGAGCATATCAAGCCACTGTGGGCAAGATCACGGTCCTCCAAAAAAAGAAACCTCCTGAGGAAGCACGACTCCATCATGAGCTACGTGTACCCAGATCAATGCCTTCCCCATCCCACCACGAGGAAAATTTGGGAGGTTGCCCAGGGATCCATGCCTGGGAAATCTGCTCGTTGCTCCCGCTCCTGACAAGTGTGTCCTGGCAGTTGTTTGTTGAAGAAAACCCCCTCTAGCAGAGCACATCGACACTCTGGTGTGGACAGGAGCACGTCTCCAGAGTGGCCTTTTTGATTCAGAAAGTGTGCACCATCAGAGGTAGCTAGCCTAGTAATTCACATTATGTCCTCCGTTCCCGATGACCTGGACTTTATCCCATCGTTACCATTAACCATCTGATGATTTGGGGCAAGTTACTTAAACTCTTTGTCCTTCCATCTCCTCATCTGTAAAACAAGGATAGAGGGGTACCTACTTCAGAGGATTTTTGTAAACATTAAATGAAGGACTACAAATAAAAGCCTTAGACCTATGACATAATAAACACTCAATTATAAATTATAATTATTGTCATGAGCATCAGAACAAGAAAAACATCTTCCCAAATACTGGGTAGGAATGTCTCAGAATTCTGGCACTTGTAGGATTTAGAATCAAATCAGAACTTCCTGGCCAATATTCCATGGTCTTGCATGTATGCATAAATATCTTTTCAGCTCTTAGGGTTGCTAAGTGGTGCCTGGGTCTACCAGGAACCCTAGGCTGATCTCCCATCTTGAGCAATCTCATCTAGCTTTCCCAGTGCTTTGTGAAAATATTGCCATTTTTTATGTGTACTATAATATTAAATATGCAAATATCATCATTTTCTGTGTGTTCCAGGTCGATAGCACTGGGGAAGCAGTAAACATTGATATGGTTTGGCTTTGTGTCCCCACCCAAATCTCATGTTGAATTGTAATGACCATTGTTGGAGGTGGAGCCTGGCAGGAGGTGACTGGATCATGGGGGTGATGTCTGATGGTTTAGCACCATCCCCCTAGTGCTGTCTTGTGATTAAGTTCTCAAGAGATCTGGTTGTTTGAAAGTGCATAGCACCTGCCCCTTTGCTCTCTCTCTCCTGCTCTGCCATAGTAAGATGTGCCTGCTTCCTCTTCACCTTCTGCCATGTTTGTAAGTTTCCTGAGGCCTCCCAGCCATGCTTTCTGTGTAGCCAGTGGAACTGCGAATCAATTAAATCTCTTTTCTTCCTAAATTATCCAGTCTCAGGTAGTTTCCTTTAGCAGTGTGAGAATGGACTAATACACACATCATCTACAGATGTGGTGAGAGAAGACTGAAGCCTCCAAGTCACCCAAAATTCTGTTGAGTCTTTTGTCAACTCTATTAACTGAGGCCATATATTGACTATTTGGAGAGATCTAGGCTCAATCGTCCCGATTTTTCTATATTTTGTTATTTAAACCTGTGTAAAGATTACAGATCAATCGTCGGACACATGAACTGCAAGCCTCACAGCCTCTGTCCATCTAAGCTTCAGGCTCCACTGGCCTGAAACCCGAGGATTTCACCTTCTTTGTTTCCTGTGCTGGCCAGCTTCAGTAAGACCCACACAGCAAGGTTTTCTCTAAATGCTGCTCTATGTCTGTCCCCATATTGATCAGTACTTCCTCACTCTCATTTTCCATCGTGCATTTTCGAGCCTCCATTCTGGGACAAACAAACCCTTTAATTGCTTACAAATAGTGTCAGCAAAACAGAAAAAGTGGTCAGCATTTTTCAATTTCTGCACTGAGAACCATTAATGGGCCATAAAATCAGTTTGATTGGTGGCACCCATATTATTAAAAATGAAAGAGGTGAGAATATGAAACGTCAGAATGCATCACCTATAGGATAGTTTGTGTGCGTGTGTGTGCACACGTGTGCCCTGAACTATAATTTTAAATGCATTTCTTACTACAAAGCAAGGTCAAAGTTTAAAACCCACTGCAATCTATTACCTTCTATTATCAATATTAAGAAATAGTAATTCACATACAGTTTCAAGACATAATTCAATTACACAGGGAAATAAATGGACATCCCTAAAAGCCACAAAAGCAGAAGGAAGAAGCAGATGAGCAAGGCTTATGAGTGAATGGCATTGCAAGTTCACAGGTGTGGTGGTAGGTGGGAGGGAACATGGCTGGTGTGTCGGGAGTGGTGGATAAGGGCAGATATTTCATAGCTCATGCTGTGTACACATTCAGGACACGATCCTGTGCGAATGTAGACATCAGAGCTCACCCGGAACTGAGAGCCCTTCTGCCATTTCCAGGACTCCTGGATAAGGGTGGGACAGAAAGGAGATGTCTGCTCATGACAAGGAGGGTGTAAGACAGGACTTTGTGTGAGAAAAATTATCTCATGTGTGCCACATAACACACACATGCACACACAAACAGGCACACACATAGCACACAGACATGCCCACACACACGCATACCCCAAGCAGGCACATATTCATATGCCCACTCACAGGTATGCACATATACACACCACATGCGCACACAAAACAAACACCCACACATACATACAGTACACAGGTATGTACATACACCACACAGAGGCACACACATACAAAACTTACAGAGGTATGCACATGCATGCACACCACACAAGCATGTACACATAAAAACCACATGCACACAAAACATAGGAACACACAAGTACACATATACACAACCCACACACTGACCACACAGGCACACACAGGCACACACACTTTGTGAAGCCACACACATACATACACACCACACATGCACACACAACAAAGACACACATGTACAAGCACACACATATACACACCACAAACACACCACACAGACATGAACACACAAACACTACACACACACACATCACATCCCCCACACAGAGGCACACACATACACACATGCCACACACCTTATACAGACACATACATACTATGGACATATATCACACACACCACACATACCATACACAGTACATGCCTACACACACTACACTCACTTCACATACACACTACACACATGCACACAGCACACACTATACACACATGCACACATCATACACTTGGGCACACCACATAGGTCCTGCAATACAAACCCATATTACACATACAACAAACATACCATACACACTACACACACAAGCACACACCATACACACATGCACACACCACACACTATACACAAATGCACACACCACACACACACTGGCACATCACATAGGTCCTGCGATACAAACCCATAGTATACATTCAACAAACATACCATACACACTATACGTAGACTTGAAACACATACCACACATACTACACACATACACACCAAACGCTACACACACTGACATACCATACACATACATACACACACACCGAACACACCACACACTATACACACATGCACACAGCACACACAACACTGCACTACATATACCCACACCTACCTCACACACAAACTACAAACACACATCCTACATACACACTACACACACAGTCTGTTAAAAACAGTACCTTCTAGAAATAAAAAAAATATAATTACTGAAATGAAAAACTCAGTCGATGGGTTAAACAACAGTTAGAAACGGGCTGCTGTGACAGTGCGTTTGAAGAGAACACTGAGGAAACAATAGAGGACATAGTATATACATATGAAGAGATGAAAATGTGAAAGATGGGTAAGAGAAACAGTGACCACATGGAAAAGGTCCAAACACACGTAATACGTCTCAGGAGGAAAGAACATTTTAAAATTTGAATTGACCCCACACTACTCTGCAATACAGGAAAAATAATTAGAATTATTCTGAATTTTATTTTCAATGTAATTAAAGAATAATATATTTATGATTTTTATTTACTCAGATTTGATTTCCTGCAATAGGTCATAACCATCAAAAGTTGTTTAATATTGATACTTCCTAGACAATTTATTTGTGCTCTTAAAAATACCACTATTTTGCATTTCTTTGATATTAAGTATTTAAACTTCTCTTTCTCTGCAAAGCCAATTGAAGAAGAGGAAAGGACCCAACTGACAGTATCATGGGGTCTCCTCCATAGTCCAGGGCAGGGAGCTTTGGGTGGATGCCAGACTGTGTCATGCTGGTGTCATGCTACAGAAGCCCCTTCTGGCACCGTTCCTGAAGGCTGTGTATTCGTTCACTTCCCTTTCCTATTGAGAAAGAGGATCTCAGGTCACAGGAAAGCAGAGTTTCTTCCACTCATACAGGGAATAAAAAATACCACCACCCTCCACCACCCGATACAGATTGGCTTCCTACTGTATTGTACTATAAAACCATGTCTCTTTGTTCTGGTCACTACTATGGAAACCTCCTGTTAACTGAAATAAAGAAGACAGGACTTGGACTTGAGGAGGGGAGATATTAAATCCTGCTCAGACTGTGCCATCCAAGACCTTAACCAGTAGGAATGTTTTTTGACCTCCTGAGCCTACTTTCTTGTTTGGAAAAATAAGTATAATGATGTGGTTAACATATTATCTGAATGCCACAGGTAAGAGGCATCCTGCCTCATCATTTGCCTCAACTCTGAGGATATTCAAAAATCCTCATTCCAGAATTCTTCTAGTTCTACAGTTACGCCCTCCTTCTTTCTGCCACAGAAACAGTTGTCACTAACCTCTACCCCTCTTCCATGTTTGGGTCTCATTTGTGTCCCAGTAGTTTTTGTGTCAGCTGTGGATCGTGCAGCTATTTTAGTCCTTAGATTAAAAGAGAGAGGTATTTTAGCTTTTAATGGACTCATTGAAAGAATAACCTCTGCAGAAGACATTTCAAAACAAATTAAAAATACTACGATTTAGTATAATAGTTTCTTTTAGACTTTAAAATTAGTTGAATATATTCTGGCAGAATGATATTTATTTGTGGGATTCCTAACAGTCCTAACATATCTGTAGGGACTTTTAAACACAGGGCCAGTAAATGTGGTATTCTCTAAGGTCATGAAACATAATAAAAAGACCCAAACATCTAAAAACACCAGCCTGTGCTATTCCTTTTTGCTGTTCTGTTTATAATCATCTTCATCATCATCACAATCATCATGATCCCCATCATCCTTTTTGTCCAGCAATTACGAGAAAAAAAGGCCTTTTAAATAAAGTTTTCTGTTAACTTATATTGAAGGTGTTAGGTTTTCTAAAAGTTGGGTAGACATCCAATGAAGCTAGGAGCTAGGCCATTTATCCTATACTACCCATCATAAATTTAATCTATCAATCATCAAATATCTTCTAAATGTCTGGGATTATGCTATGTGAAGCCTGAGTGCTCTAAAGATGAGAGCTCTCAACTCAGTGAAATTCAATTTTAAATGTGTATGTTGCGAATCTACCACATGCAAGAGACGGTTTAGATACCATTGAGAATACACAAAGCTGCCAAGCCTTCTTCTCAAGAGGAGTTTAGTGTTTAAAAGGAGTAATGATATGTAAGCATTGGCATAAAATCATATATAACCCTCCAACTGTACCTAACATGAAATCACAAGTGTCAGAGGGTCCACAGCAGAGATTCTGTTTGTCTGTTCTTTAAAAAATCATCAAAAGACATTGTTAAAAAATGAATAGGCAAGAAAAAGACCCGAATAAATTATTTGAGATACAGATATTTCTGCCTAATGCTTGAAAGTTGAGCAACACAGGTTTTGGGGAAAATACAGTTTTGGTTATAAAGGACTAGAACTTCACTCTCTGATTTTGTGATTTCATTACAGGAATGGGCAAGTTCTTACAGAATTTAACATTGCCATTCTCACTAAATATTTTAAACATATTTAGTAACTGTTCTATTTTAATATCTTGCATACTTGGTGAAGATTACTTGAGTATGAAGACATCATTAGCCAGATAAATGATCAGAGCAAGGCTGCTGTATTTGTCTGTCCTCACATTATGTAAGAAAAGACCCTAGACTGGGCAATCTATAAAGAAAAGAGGTTTATTAGACTCTCACTTCTGCATGGCTGGGGAGTTCTCAGGAAACTTACAGTCATGGCAGAAGGCACCTCTTCACAGGGTGGCAGGAGAGAGAATGAGGTCCAGCAGGGGAAATGCCAAACACTTATAAAAGCATCAGATCTCATGAGAATGTACTTACTGTCATGAGAACATCATGGGGGAAACTGCCCCCATGATTCAATTACCTCCTACCGGATTGCTTCCATGATACGTGGGGTTTATGGGGATTATAATTTAAGATGAGATTTGGGTGGGGACACAGCCAAACACAGCAGCTGCCTATCTACATCCCTTGAATCTACTCTGCCCATATTTCTGTTATTCTTTCCCCAAGTTTCATATAACATACAAAGGGATCACTCCCTATGTCCCTTAGCAGAAAAAAAGTGGATTTGAAAACTGACTCTGGTATGTACTGCTGTGTACAAGTCAAATTGCTTATTTTGAGAGATAATATGATTTCCTGCAGACACTAATGGTAAATATTGTAAACTAAGGATGTAACCAGGTTTTAATCCTTTAAATTTATTCTCAGATAATGGAAATTGAACAAATAGCAAATAATCATGTAGTTCGATTGCTGCTTATCTGTAACTTATGATTATTCAATTTCATATTTTACACTGCAGTGCAGACAACATCAAACCTTTCTTGAAAAGCAGCTTCAGCTCAGATCTGATCTCAAACATCAAGAGCCTTGACTCCAAAATGGTGTGAATTGGCTGCCATCTGCTGGACTGGGACACATAAAGGTGAATTCTAGGTTTTATGTAGCGTCCAGGAAAATCAAATCCCAGTCTCAAACAATATGGTCTTAATTAATCTTTCTGAGAATGTCAACATGTACATATAGTAAAGATTGAGCTTAATTATAATTGCAATTTATTGATTGAAAAGTCACTTCACTATATTCCAATGCATTCAAGATCATTACAAAATCCTGTTATAAATCAGGGTGAAACGTATCACAAGAAAATGACATATGAAATAATTTATATAAGGACTTTTAATATGAAATGTCTTTAATACAAAAGTATTGTGTGTTTTGAGTGCCTAATATATTTTAAAAGCCATTGTTAAATATTGTAAAGCATAAAAATACTCATCAGATGCAAAAATCCATTTCTTTGTTGCTTAGAAAAGAGGACTCAGAGGGAATCAAGGTAAACCCAGGTAAACCCCAAGACAGCACCATTGAGAAGGTGCCTTAAGTCAACAGCACAGATGTCACCTCTAGGGAGTGCATGGGCCAGGGTTCATGAGGACAATGGTCTTCAGCTTTGGCACACGTGGATGTGTGGATGGAGACCCCAAGTGGAAGCTGAGGATTCCAGTGGCACATATCATAAGAAAAATCAGGAGTCTGAGGAGTTAGGAAATAAGTAGAGGGTGAGGTTAGCTGAAACACTGGGTGTGAACTAGGAGGTTGTTGGGAATAAAATGGGAGAGGTAGGTTGGGGCAGGTGCATGGAGGGGCTTGTAAACCACTACCAAGAGTTCAGGCTGATGGAAGCTTCCAAGGTAAAGCTGGGATTCACTTAGACAAAAGGCAACTGACTTGAGAAACTGAACATGCTGGGAAAAAAAAAAAATGTTTGTAGAGAACATTTGTGCTATTTATTCAGCACTTTCCATGACCCAGGCCATATTCTAACTATACGAACACAGAGAAATAAGAAGTATCTCCTGCCCTCCAAGGCCTCCATTCTCAGAGCAGAGGTTTCTCGGTCAACGGCTCTAATGCATACACTGTGGCAGAGCAGAAATGTGGACTCTGGAAGCTACTGCAAGAACATGAGAAAGAAGCTGGAGATGTTGAACAAACTCCTTGTGACAGGTGCACAGTCAGGTGGGAAATGTAAGCAGAAGCGTTGCAAGCATAGAGGCCAGGGAAAGGCACCCTGGTGGCTCCAGATTTTATAATGTCATGGAGTCCTAGGTGTGTAGTTCAAGCCCAGGAACAAGTCCAGTGGAGTGGACGCCTGAGAGACTGCCATTAAATACACTCAATGTGTGTCAAAAGTCTTGGGAGTAACACAGAGATGGTCCGCCACTTTGACACTTAAAACTGCATTTCAGTTAGGGAAGTACAGTTTAAAAATGCTGCTGGAGAGACAACTTGGGTTTAATTTAGAACTCTTCAGCACACAGATGGCAATTAAGCCATCCAAGAGGTGAAATTGCATGTGTAAAAGATGCATTGCAGAGAAGGCAGCCCTGACTGCCATTTACTGGGAGTGGGTCAGGCACTGAGGGCCAAGGCACTCTCCTGTTACCATAAAGAGTTTCGTAGACACCATATCTGGCAAGACCACTCTGTGATGAACATAGGAAAGATGAGCGTGAGAACACTGGCCTGGCCATGCAGACGTCCCCATGCCCTCCTTCCCGGGTTCGTCTCGCACTGTGGCTTCTTTAACACATTGGCCAGTTCATTCTACTCCATAGATTAAATCACAGAGAGAACAATCATAGAGTTTCCCTAGCTGTTGACAGTGCCCAGTCTGAAGCAAACTCATTCTTCCGTGAACCCTACCCCTAATGCCCTAATGGGACCCCGAGTCCTCTAATAATCCCTATTTCTCCCTCTTACCAAGACACCCTGTGCCCCTCCGGGTGTGCTCTTCTTGTTGCAGTGAACCAGAACTCACCTTGACCCAAGACAGGGCCAAGGGAAGGAGGACAGAGAAGATGTCACAGGTGGGAAGAATTCAGCAGTGTGAGTTCTTTCCCTAGGACTGAGCTTCTCAGACTACAGGTAATCGTCAGTGCTGAAATTATGTTTATTTAGGAAATGTAAGAAGAGTTTGGAGCAGGCAGGGACCAGATCATGAAAGGTATCATTATTAAATGCCGTGGTATTTTGACTGTGTGAGGGGTTTGGAGAGTGAGGAGGCATTGCAGGGTCTTATCTAGGGAGGTGGAATGGTCACTTTAGAGACCCTATTCTGGAAGCATCTACATGTGCATCAAGGTCTCCCAAGGATATTAAAAAATGCAGAAGATGATCCAGTGGAACTGAGATCCTGCGTTTCACAAAGTTCCAGGCGGGGCTAGGATGGTGGTTCTTGAGGGGTGGTTTCTACATCACAGTGTCAGCATCACCTGGAAATTTTTAGGAGCTGCAGATTTCACCTGACACCAGACCAAACTGAACAAGGAAGTTGGGACCTGGGATCCTGCAATTGCCTTTAAAAAAAATTAATAGGTTGTGACAGTTAATCGTATGTGTCAACTTGACTTGGGTAGATGGTTAAACACTATTTCTAGGTGTGTCTGTGAGGGTGTTTCCTACTAAGTTAGCATTTGAATTGGTAGACTGAGTGAAGAAGTTTCACCCTAACCCATGTGGGAGGCAGCATGCAGTTTGTTGAGGACACAGATAGAACCAAAAGCAGAGGAAGGGCAAATTTCCTCTCCCTTCTTGAGCTGGGACCACCATCTCCTCCTGCCCTTAAACACTGAGTTCTTGGTTCTCAGGCCTTCAGAGTCAGTAACATACACACCCCCAACACCACCTGTCTGGACTCCTTTGGACTCACATGAATGATACATTGACTTTCCTGGGTCTTATGCTTACTGATGGCAGATGGTGGCATGTCTCAGCCTCCATGATCACATGAGTCGATTCCTAAAATCTTCTTCTCTATGGATCCTACTGGTTCCATTTCTCTGGAGATCCCTTTAACTCCAGGTGATTCTGATGTCCATTAAAGCTTGGGAACATTATTGCTATTGGCATAGTTGAAGCTGGATGGACACAGATGTGGTCCCAGAAGATGCTAAGAAGGAAGAGAATTCTGAGGAGTCACAGTAGTGCTACACAGCCCAGGGCTAAGAGGAGCTCCGAGAACTTTCACCTGCATCTCTCTGGTGAGATGTCAGCCATATGAACAAACCTGCCCCTAATAGAGGCTGGGAGATACAGGGCAGCCATAGCACAAGATGTGTTTGGTTGGACAACTGGCTCTTTCCATCCTGTGTGTAATATTTGGACAAGCTAATCAGGTGTATACTTGCATTCAGGCAAAGGAAGCACATTCAGAGAGAAATTAGCCTCATTAACACAAAATTATGAAATGAGGGTCCTAAACATATCATGCTTCCCTAATCTGAGCACTAAAATCTTAACTCTAGTATTAATGTCTACCCATCAAGGTGTCTATTTTGCTATGATAGTATCTCCTAGAAAGGTTCTTTAACTTGGAGTCGGTTGGAGACAAGGGAAGAGTTTGCAGAATGACTGAATCCACACACTGCAGTGAAAACATTCAACAGTTCAAAGGACACTATAAAGCTCACGTAGTGGGTCTTGCACGGTCCGCAGGGCCTTCTCCATGATGGGCTGGTTTAACAATAGTGAGTACTTGATAAAAGTCACTTGTTCTTATTTTTAATGAGATATTACTACAAGGGATAGAGAAAGCAGTTTGTGAAGTATAGTGAGTAACTGGCTAAAGGACACTACTGAAGAGATCATGTTTGAGTTTAATGTCAGTGTTTTCATGTCTTTTGACAGTAAAAATAGGAAAGGGTGGAAAGGAAATTTTTCTTATTAATTAGTTTATGATAAATTCTAGCAGGACAAATAGACATGGAAGGGTGGAATGAATGAAGGCATAGATTAAACAGGTTAGGCTATGAGTGGAGAATTGTTTTAGCCTGATACTAGGTATATGAAAGTTGAGTCCACTTTTGTCTGTGTTAGAAATTTTCCACAATAATAGGCTTAAAATAAATGAGTACAGGAAAAACCTAGGAGAAATAACTCTAGCAGAAAATTTAAATATTTGTCAAATAATTTTAAAGGTTAAAATATTCATTAGCCAGTAATACAGGCAGAGTGTTTTGACATGTCCTCAACGTCACTAATATCTTCTGCTTTTAAATAAAGCAAAACGAAGCAACAGAACTCATCAGCAAAACAATTTAGAGATTGATAGAAAAACCCTGATGATGTAAAATAGTTTAAAAATTGTCATTATAAGTTAGTATAGCAGTAATTTCTATTTAAAAATCTATTTACATGTCTTTTACCCAAAGTAGCATTTTTTGCTAAGAAAATATATTCTTGATTAGTAAAGAAATTAAACATGGAGTATTTACTTCCCCAGAAATGCCTCCCAAGCTCAGATTTTATATTCATTGGAACTAAAATGACAATTTCTAAAGCTTGGTTATTTTTTCTAAAGATGTGTATTCGATGACCTTTACTCCACTAGAGGGCTCTGTGGATAAGAGAAAATACTTAAAATCATAGCATTTAAAGCCATCTTAAATGTATGCCATTTTACCAATTAATCTCTTGGTAATTCTTATTTCATATTCAGATGTAACTTATTGCTTCTGAAACTGAGTAGTATAATTAGTATCTTTAGATATTCTTTTCTAATTAATTAATTGCTGGTAGTTCTTCTGAGAAAGACTTATACTATAATAAATCTGTCCTTTTTCTCTTCATTAGGACTTAGAATCACCAACACATATAGGCAGTACTTATTTCCGAATATAAAATACTTTGATGAGCCAATGAACTACTTGATAATTCAGATGTCTGCTCTCTCATAATTTAATACTACTTCAAGATTACTTTCAAAACTTTAATAACAGTATTATAACATAAAAGGTATGGGTTCTTAGATGGGATTTCTATTTGCTCAGGTATATTTCCATATTTGTGAGAATATTTTTGTCTCATCTAATTTTAAATGACAGAGGCAAGGCTTTTACATAAACAGTAGCATGTTCTGGTATCCATCCCTGCATTTTAAGAAATCAGGATTTTAAAAATTTTACCTGTGGACATTACAGGCTCCATATAGAGGGGAAGGGAGGATTCAGTATCCAATGTTCATACAATGTATTATCTAGTAGGCCAAGTTTTCCACATAAAATTATAAGGAATGCAAAGAAATAGAAAAAAAAACAGGAAAAAAGCACACAGGAAAAAGAAGTTGACATAGAGTGTCTGTGAGAAAGAACTGATGCAGCTTTAAGCAATAAAGACTCCAAAGCAGAACTTACAAATGCGCTAAAAGAATTCCAGAAAACTATGCTTAAAGAAGTTAAAAGATACAATGAGAATGATGACAGTCAAATAGAGAACAGCAGTATAGAGAGATTCAACTTACATAAAAAGCAAAAGAAATGGAAATTCTAGATTTCAAAAGCACCATAAATGGAAAGAAAAATTCACTAAGTGGCTCAATGGTAGATTAGAGATAGCAAACAAAACACAACAAAAACCCGGAAAGACAGACTCACCAAACATGAAGACAAGTATCATCCATCCAAAGACCAGAAGGGAAAAAAAGATGAAGAAAAATTAACAGAACCTCAGAGGAATATCAGACACCACGAAGCCCACCAACATATGGCCAACATATGTGTGATGGGAGTGCTAGGAGAGGAAAGAGAGAAAGGAGCAGAAAGGATATTCAAAGAGTTAACAGCAGAAAACTTCTCACATTGGATGAAAAACATTAATCTGTATATTTGGGAAGCTCAGTGAACCACACAAGGAAAATGCTGAAAGCCAAACACAAATGGAAAATCTTGAAGGAAGTAACATAAAAGCTCATCATGTACAAGGTAACCCTAATAAAATTAAGATATGACTTCCTGTCAGAAACAATGAAGGCCAGAAAGCAATAGAATAATAGAGTCTGAGTGCTGAAATGAAAAAAAAGTGTATTTTAACACATTGTGCTCAGAAAACTGGATATCCCATGCAAATGATAAAGTTGCATCCCTAACCCACATCATATACAAAAGTTAACCTGGGCTGAGTGCAGTAGCTCATGCCTGTAATTCCAACCCTTTGGGAGGCTGAGGCATGTGGATTCCTTGAGGCCAAGTGTTTGAGATCACCCTGGACAACATGGTGAAACTCCACCTCTACAAAAATTAGCTGGGTCTGGTTCAACAGACCTGTGGTCCCAGCTACTCAGGAGGCTAAGGTAGGAAGATCACCAGAACCTGGGAGGTTGAGGTTCCAGTGAGCTGAGATTGTGCCACTGCATTCCAGCCTGGGCAACAGAGTGGGATCCTGTCTCAAAAAAAAAAAATTAACCTAGAATCAAATATCTACATGTCAGAACTAAAACTCTAAAAAAGTATCAGAAGAAAATGTAGGCATAAATCTTCATAACCTTGGCAATGGTTTCTTAGATATGACACTAAAAGCACGAGCAACTGATAACAGAAGTAAATAAATTAGACTTCATCAAGGTTTTTAAAATGTGCTTTAAAGGATACCATCTAAAAAGTAAAAGATAATCCACCAATGGGAGAAAATATTTGCAGACCATGTATCTGATAAGGAGCTTATGTTCAGAATATGTCCGAGAATTCAGTAATCAGAAGGCAAATAAGCTAATTGAAAAATGTGTGAAAAGTCTGAATAGCTATTTATCTACAAAAGACACACAAATGGTCAATGAGTACATGAAAAGATGCTCAACATCATTAGCATTTAGGGAATGCAAATCAAAACAGCAGTGATGTACCTATTTACAGCCTCTTGGGTGGCCGTGATCAGAAAGATGGAATAGTAAATGTTGGTGAGGACGTGGAGAAACTGGAACCATCATACCCTGCTGGTGCAAACATAAAACACTGGAGCTTCTTTGAGAAACAGTCTGATAATTCCTCAAAAGATGACCAAGTGACCCAGCAACTCCATGCTCCATTATACACTAAGTATATACATACATTATATACTTAGTGTATATATACATTGTATATACTAAGCAGAAATAACAGTTCATGTCCACACAAACATTTGCATATGAATGTTTACTATTCATACCAGCCCCAAAGTGGAAATAACTCACATGTACATTACTAATTAATGGGTAAAGTGTCGTATATTTATACAATGGATTGTTATTCCGCTGTCAGAAAGAACGCATCACTAATACATGCTACAACACGATGAATCCAGTGAACATGCCAGGTGAAAGAAGTGGATCACAGAAGACCACATACTGTATGATTTCATTTCCATGAAACATCCAGAATGGACAAGTCTATGGAGACAGAGAGTGGATTAATGCTTCCGTAGGGCTGGGGATGGAATTGGGTTAAATTTGTGATGACCGTTACAGGGTGCAGGGTTCCTTTCTGGGGTGATGTGAATGTTCTGTAGTTGATGATGATGATGGCTGCAGAACCTTGTGAATATCTTGAAAACCATTCAACTGTCGACTTTAAAACAGTGAATTTTATGGTATGCGAATTATATCTCAAAAAAGTGTTAATAATAAAAAAGAATAAATAAATCACTAGCTGGCATTGTGTAGGCTCCATGTATTAAAATGCCTTTAGTCAAAGGGTTAATAAGTAGATATAATTGTTTTACCAGATTCTCTTGCTAAGGACATTTCCTAATTTCGAACTTTTCATGTGAACTTAATTAGTAATTTCTAATTTAATAGATAATATACCTTCCCTTTATGTATTAGAAGCCCAGAAAGTGAGAAGAAGCTACTTGAGGCCGTAGTTTAGGAATACTCTTACATTGTTAGCTTAAGGGACATGGCAGTAAAGTGCAAACTGTGAGCAACAGGACAAAGACAGCAGGAACAGTCTGGTTTTCATTTATATAGATTGAACTAGGAATTTTACTCGTCCTTAACTTCTCCAAGGGTAGCTCCAGGAGACTTCAAGATGGGCGTCTCTGGGCTGGGGAACTGGCTCCCTCCCAGGAGGCCTCTGTGCTGTGCATTTGTGCTCCAGCCTGCTCGGAGTGTTTGTCCTCCTGGAAACATGTTCCTCAAACGCGATGAGTGCATTGCACGGTGACGCCCAGCAACGCAGTTTGCCTGTGCTTGAAGCAAGTTTCAGTGAAAGAAGTTCCCCTGTAATTCTCTAATTCCCCATTTCAAAGCATCTGCTCTTGCTGCCTTTCTTGTTGGAACAAGGTGTTCCTGGCTCTTTGCAGCTTCTAGACCTCAGCTCAAACTCCACCTCTTTCTTCAGAGAACGTTTCCTGACCTCTGGGTCTAAAGCAGCAACCTTGGTTACTCTTTCATACCCTTAATTCATTTTCTTCATATTTATTAAAATCTATAATTATCATTTTAATCGCTTGTTTAATTGCATATTTTAGTATTTTCCCAATAAATACCAAGGTATATGAGAGTAAGAACATTTCACTTTTGGTCACTATAATTAAAGCATTTAAGGAAACATGTCCAGTAAATATTTGTTGCAAGAATACAGAAAGGATGAACGTATCTGCTTCTACACACCCAGAACATCAGACGAAATGATCCCTGTTGCCATTGCTGAAAAAGGTAAGATTCAGTGTACTTGGATTTTACAGACAAATGAATACTTCATCTCCATATGAGAAGAACTTTCTAAGTCTTAAAGCTTCCTAAAGATGAGGTGGGTTTTCAAAATGTTTCAACAGGTGCTAGGAGGTATTTTAACAAACTTTGAAAATGTCTAAGTTCATCCTAAAAATCCAAGTGTGAGAGTCTAAGAAATATTGGTCTATTTTTATTCTTTGAAAAGGGATGGCTTTATTTATGTAGAATTATAGAATTACAGGGCGGGAGCTGGGCACAGGCTAGACAGGCTTTTAGACTGAAATGGATAACCATTTCCCATAGACAATGGTTTTATTTTCATTTGTGCTTTTTTTAAAATAACGTCATGCATATAATAAAGTTACAATAGGATCAGCTACTCCTATATACTCTTTACACAGTACCCCCCCCAACTAGTCGAAATTTACATAACTAGCTACTGAACAAGTTGGAGACATTGTGCCCCTTTACCCTTCAAAGTGTATTTCCTAAGGAGGGAGATTTTTCTCTTACATAACCACAAAACAGTTAACTAAATCAGAAACATTTAGCACTGCTTCAATGCCATCATCAAGTAATCAATTCATATACAAATTTGTTCCTTCTGTCTCTCCACTGTCCTTTAATCTAGAATCACTTTTCAGTCTTCCTTGTGTCTTTATAATTTAATATTCTTATTATTCTGGTGCTTGTTTTTCATATGATGAAAGCTGTCAGTAGCATTATTTTATGTCTATTTGTGGATATATAGATTTTGGGGAACAATACCATGGAATAAAATAGTTGGATCAAAGAGTAGAGGAATGTTAACATCAAAAGAAAGTGTCAAGCTGTTTTTCAAGATGGCCATGCCACTTTCATTGCCAATCATATGTGAGAGTTTGGTTGCTCTAAATCCTGAGCTAACGTTCAGATTTCTGGTAACCTCAATCTTAGCAATTCTGGAGCATATTGCAGCTTTAATTTTCCAAATGATTGATAATGTTGAGCACTTTTCCCTGTTCTATTTTACTATCATTGTGTGTGCTTTTGGGACATGTCCCATGAGGCCTGTGCTCATCAAACCTACTGGGTTGCCTTCACTTTGTGATGATGTAGGCATTCCTATATATTCTGTCACCACTTTCTCTGTCAAACATACATATTGTGAATCTTTTCTCCCTATCTGTAGCTTACCTTCTTATTTCCTAACCAAGATTTTGATGAGCAAAATGTTTCACTTTTGATGAAATATAATTTTTTTTTTTGACACAGGAATTTCACTCTTGTTGCCCAGGCCATATTGCAATGGTGCTATCTCAGTTCACTGCAGCCTCCACCTCTGGGGTTCAAGCGATTCTCCTGCCTCAGCCTCCCGAGTAGCTGGGATTACAGGCACCTGCCACCACGCTCAGCTAGCATTTTTAGTAGAGACCGGGTTTCACCATGTTGGCTAGGCTGATCTCCATTCCCTGATGTCAGGTGATCCACCAGCCTCAGCCTCCCAAAGTTCTGGGATTACAGGCATTGAGGCACCATGCTAGGCTGATGAAATACAATTTTTTGAAAATATTTTTGACCTCTTATGTCTGAGAAATGCATAGTGGCAAAGATATTCCCTGTAGACTATTCTAAAATTTTCTAATTTTCACTCTCCTGTTGAGTTCTACTATCAATCTGCTGGTGCTCCCTGAAGGAGTAAAAGGTTGTTCCCAGGCAGGGCCCTGGGTGTCTCTCCAAGGTGGGGGCCATGGGCTGAGACCACCCTGTATCAGACCCCTGCCATTCCAGTGTCTCAGGTAACGGAGGGGAGTCTCGGGCCCACAGGGAGGAAGAGGCATCCCCGAATAGGCTGCCCTCTGAGAGGGCTCCCCTGGCTATGTTCTGCCTGAGGAAACAAGTCTATGGGATGGGACTCTCAGAAGAACCAACTCTGACTCTGCCAACACCTTGATTTTAGATTTCCAGCCTCCAGAACTGAGAGAATACATTTCTGTCATTTTTTTTTTTTTTTGTTATCCAGAGTGTGGTAATTTGTTGCAGCAACCCAGAGAAACTCGCATGCACCCACTGGCACCATGCTACCTTCCTGGACTCTGTGGCTGGGACATGGGTAATTGAGGTCACCAGTGCCAGTGAATTGTCAAAGGCCCTGAGGTAGCACCTGCCGGGATGCTGAGGAGATGCCCTCAAGAGGTGTGCTGGCCTCGCCATGAGGAGTCACAGGTGTGTCATTGGAAGGGTACAGAATGCCCAGGGTGGGCGGCGTGGGGACATGAGCTTTGATTCCAGACAACCTCGATCTTTCTTGCTTTCAAGCGGCATTAGGAGGAAAGATCCCTGAATGGGTCAGGGTGAAGGTGAAGTCACAGTTGAAAGCATTATGCATCAAATCTGGAAAAGGGGAAGCCAGTAGCCTGAGGGACTGCAGCGACAGGCTAAGCGTGTGTTGACTCTCAAAGAAGAGAAATAGTAAAGTGTGTCATCTGCTCTTGGAGAAGGTCTCAGAGAGTGGACATCACGAATGGTGTGGCAGGAATAAGGTCATTAAGAAGATGAAAGGGGCTTGGAGTCCAGGGGTAGGCAGCTTCCTTCCAGTGTCATAGTGGGAAGATAGAGGAGAGATGGGGAAGAGCCTCGGGGTGTTCAATTTGCTGGTGACAGGGTCTGGCTCACGGCTGACACTTCTCAGTGGGTGTAGACCAATTCTCCACTGGATACCAAGGCCAAGTGCCCTCCCAGTGATCCCCTGAGGGTAAGTGGGTAACAGCATCAGGACAGAGTCCACTTCTTTTCCAGTCTTGAACCTTTATGGGTGTGGCATAATTTGGCTTTATGATGTCTCCCCCAAGTTCCACAGTTGCTAACAATTTTCTGACATGCAACTGGAGAACCCATCAGCAAACTCAGGTTTCACAGCTCACAATGTTACTGAACATCCCAAGAAAATCCAGCACATTCCAAAAGTCTTCCCTTACTGTTTCCTCACTTATCCAGGACTCCACCTTTCTCTTAACTAATTTTCTTCTCTACTTTGCAACTAGAAAGACATCCTTTTTGAGGAGAAAAGAAAAATGTGAGGTAAGTAAACTCATGCAAGCATGTTCCAAACTGCGTGTGAAATGGCGTGGTTGTTTTCTCCCTGGCCTCACCCCTGGGGTCCTCTGACCCCTCCCTTCCTGGGCACCAAGGCCTCCTGGTTTTTCTTTGGGGTCTCTGTGGGTCCTAGCCCCTCCTCTTGGAGTGCTTGTCCTTTGATAACCTTGTGACTTGTGCCCTTGAGGTTTTAAGTCATGTTCCTCCTGCTTACAGGGTCTCTGAGAAACTCACAACAATTTTGGTTCTGTCACCGCCACCTCCAGCATTTTCTGCCTCCCTTTCCTGATTTATTTTTTTTCTTTCTAACACTTATCACTACCTAAAACACACCATAGGCCAGTGATTTAACTTTATTCCTCTTCCATGATTTATTTTTTCTTCTTAAGATTTATCACTATCTAAACTATGATGACAGCAGCTGTCATATAATAGTTGCTTAATAAAAGCTTATTGAATGAAAGGATAAAATAAAGACTGTGTAGAACCCTGCCCAGACAAATTAGAATGTGGCTCATGCAAGAAGTTCTCAAGGGTCAGGAAAGAAGAATATTGGGGGTTGAAAAGTGGACAATTGTAGAGGTGGGGTAAGCAGGCCAGGGATGGGAATTAGGGTGATGAGGCATGAGTTTCAGGGTTGGAGATGAGGCTGTAATTTAAAGAGGAAAATGTTACGGTTTCCAATGGAAAACAGCTGTAATAAAGTAAAATAAATTAATATATTTTTTTAAAACCTAAGTAGTCTACCCCTATTGTAGGACTCTAGAAGACTCTAGATTCTAGAAGATCCAGATATAGATGTAGTTCCTGGAGCTGAGGAGTGGACATCTTAGCCTCTAGAATGAACTGGAGGTTCCTGCTTTCATGGAACTTACACTGTAGTAATTTTATTGGGAGGAGTTTAGCCTTTAGAATTCATGCACAGCAAAGGGATGCTGTCCTTGAATAGGAGTTCTAGAATTCGCTCCATTGCCAATTTTCTTCTAATTAATACAAATCTTTCACCAATCGAATTGATCATTTCTTCAATTCCCTCATGTAACAGGGTGGTAGGTTTAATAGAAATAATTACTGTTAATATAGTTTAAGGTTTTCAGATAAGGTCTTAAGATAAGGCTTTCAGGTTTTTCTATCTGACTTTGAGATTCCCTATCTGCTAATTTGCATGAGAGTTTTAAAATAATAATTAAATTCTGAAAATTCATCTTGCAATATGAACTATGGGTAATAGGTTTATGAATACAACAAAAATATTTTTGTTTGTTTGTTTGTTTTTGAGACAGAGTCTGGCTCTGCCGCCCAGGCTGAAGTGCAGTGGCGCGATCTCGGCTCATGGCAACCTCCACCTCCCGGGTTCAAGCCTCAGCCTCCTGAGTAGCTGGGACTACAGGCACGTGCCATCACGCCCGGTGAATTTTTTTTTGTATTTTTAGTAGAGAGGGGGTTTCACCGTGTTAGCCAGGATGGTCTCAATCTCCTGACCTCGTGATCCACCCGCCTCAGTCTCCCAAAGTGCTGGGATTACAGGCGTGAGCCACCGTGCCTGGCCCCTACTACAACAAATATTTTTAATTGGAGTATTAATTAAAAAGTACACAACACTGGCAAATATTAGAAACACATGTAGTTTTCCATTTAACTTAGACTCGACCTACTTGCCTTCAATGGTGGTTTATAACTGTCGTTATTGTCTGTGAGTTAAATGATTTAAACATGGTATATCCTGCTTGACTTTTCTTTCAAGTTTATGCACTTAGTCAAGCAAGTACCTACGAATATTACAATTCTATTGTCCAGACTTTTTCCGTGGTTTTGCACTAGCATGGAGTTGTCTCATTTATACCTAGGAAACATTTGGGAACTATTTCATTCTCTATCAGGACCCCGTGGGGGTTTTTAGACTAAAGTTCTCTTGGACGCTTACTCAATTAGCTTGGCAGGTAACATCTCTGATTTCGGGGTTAAGGTGGGCACTAGGACGCTTTTAGCACGGGATGGAGCAGGAAGGGACATTCCACATCCTCTATACCTGCCCCGCTTGGACTGAAATACATAATAATGAGGACGATATCATACTCATTAATCCACCTTTCCCCCCTCATCTCTTGACATTATTTAACAGCATTTAAAATGAGCCAAGCTATTAACATGTCATCCAGGGCTATTTCGAAGATTGTGTGCAGAGGGATAGTTCAACAACTCACTGAAAAAGACATATTGTAATTTCTCTACCCACACCTCACTCAAAATAGCTCATGCTCTTACCCCCTTAAAAACTGGGGGGACAGAAAGATTCAGATTCACCAGTAGGATACCAAGTGAAAGCGAGAGAAAGAAAGACGATTTCCTTAATCATCTCTGACTTTAAAAAGAAACAAATGTTAGTGGTTAAATTTTTTTAAAAATTAAATTATATATCTGAGCCAGAAGGAGTTGTGATTATTTTTAAGTAATCACTAACAACTGGTAGGGATCAATAGGTTTAGACGACTATAAGCCTTGGTCCATAAATTAGATACATGCTCCTCTACAGTAAGCTTCAATTACAAATATCACCTTCCCAGAGAAGAAGGTAGGGAGATCAAGAAAGCCAAATGGATTTCAATTTCCAGACTGGCTGAATTTCACTCTCTTTTCTCAGCAGTCACACACATGTAAGCAGAATGCTTTAGGATAGCATGCTTCTCTCAGGGAAGAGAAAAGCTCATTTTCTCCACTCTAGGGGAAGCAACATTTTAAAAAAGGTTTTTATAAGGTACAATATGCAACATCTCACCAGGGAATAAGATGAATCTCACTAGGGCAGGCCCAGGGGCCACCTGTGGCAGAGCTATTCAAAGCCTAGACACCCCTAATTCCTACATGTAGTACCCTTTGACCATGCTACTGTTTTCAGGTCTAGACACCCCCAATTCTATGTGCAGTGCACGTTGACAGTGCTGGATATCTTCAGGTGGGTGTCAGTTTGACTGAAATTTGGATTCAGTGATTACTAGAATACACAACTATGAAAAGAAAAAAAAGAAAAGAAGAAAGATGTCAGATGTTGAACTGAAAGGCCACAAGACTGAGTGTGTATGAGAAGGCAAACACCAAACACGTAGGAAACAAGGTGGGCTGTGCAGGGAGAGCTGGGGGCGTGGGGAGGGAGTGGGAAACACAACAGGCTGTGCAGGGAGAGCTGGGGGCGTGGGGAGGGAGTGGGGGAATACAGAAGACTCTAGATTCTAGAAGATCCAGATATAGATGTAGTTCCTGGAGCTGAGGAGTGGACATCTTAGCCTCTAGAATGAACTGGAGGTTCCTGCTTTCATGGAACTTACACTGTAGTAATTTTATTGGGAGGAGTTTAGCCTTTAGAATTCATGCACAGCAAAGGGATGCTGTCCTTGAATAGGAGTTCTAGAATTCGCTCCATTGCCAATTTTCTTCTAATTAATACAAATCTTTCACCAATCGAATTGATCATTTCTTCAATTCCCTCATGTAACAGGGTGGTAGGTTTAATAGAAATAATTACTGTTAATATAGTTTAAGGTTTTCAGATAAGGTCTTAAGATAAGGCTTTCAGGTTTTTCTATCTGACTTTGAGATTCCCTATCTGCTAATTTGCATGAGAGTTTTAAAATAATAATTAAATTCTGAAAATTCATCTTGCAATATGAACTATGGGTAATAGGTTTATGAATACAACAAAAATATTTTTGTTTGTTTGTTTTTGAGACAGAGTCTGGCTCTGCCGCCCAGGCTGAAGTGCAGTGGCGCGATCTCGGCTCATGGCAACCTCCACCTCCCGGGTTCAAGCCTCAGCCTCCTGAGTAGCTGGGACTACAGGCACGTGCCATCACGCCCGGTGAATTTTTTTGTATTTTTAGTAGAGACGGGGTTTCGCCATGTTAGCCAGGATGGTCTCAATCTCCTGACCTCGTGATCCACCCGCCTCAGTCTCCCAAAGTGCTGGGATTACAGGCGTGAGCCACCGTGCCTGGCCCCTACTACAACAAATATTTTTAATTGGAGTATTAATTAAAAAGTACACAACACTGGCAAATATTAGAAACACATGTAGTTTTCCATTTAACTTAGACTCGACCTACTTGCCTTCAATGGTGGTTTATAACTGTCGTTATTGTCTGTGAGTTAAATGATTTAAACATGGTATATCCTGCTTGACTTTTCTTTCAAGTTTATGCACTTAGTCAAGCAAGTACCTACGAATATTACAATTCTATTGTCCCGACTTTTTCCGTGGTTTTGCACTAGCATGGAGTTGTCTCATTTATACCTAGGAAACATCTGGGAACTATTTCATTCTCTATCAGGACCCCGTGGGGGTTTTTAGACTAAAGTTCTCTTGGACGCTTACTCAATTAGCTTGGCAGGTAACATCTCCGATTTCGGGGTTACAGAAAGGTGGGCACTAGGACGCTTTTAGCACGGGATGGAGCAGGAAGGGACATTCCACATCCTCTATACCTGCCCCGCTTGGACTGAAATACATAATAATGAGGACGATATCATACTCATTAATCCACCTTTCCCCCCTCATCTCTTGACATTATTTAACAGCATTTAAAATGAGCCAAGCTATTAACATGTCATCCAGGGCTATTTCTTTTTTTTTTTTTTTGAGACGGAGTCTCGCTCTGTCGCCCAGGCTGGAGTGCAGTGGCCGGATCTCAGCTCACTGCAAGCTCCGACTCCCGGGTTCACGCCATTCTCCTGCCTCAGCCTCCCGAGTAGCTGGAATTACAGGCGCCCGCCACGTCGCCCGGCTAGTTTTTTTTTGTATTTTTAGTAGAGACGGGGTTTCGCCATGTTAGCCAGGATGGTCTCGATCTCCTGACCTCGTGATCCGCCCGTCTCGGCCTCCCAAAGTGCTGGGATTACAGGCTTGAGCCACCGCGCCCGGCCCATCCAGGGCTATTTCGAAGATTGTGTGCAGAGGGATAGTTCAACAACTCACTGAAAAAGACATATTGTAATTTCTCTACCCACACCTCACTCAAAATAGCTCATGCTCTTACCCCCTTAAAAACTGGGGGGACAGAAAGATTCAGATTCACCAGTAGGATACCAAGTGAAAGCGAGAGAAAGAAAGACGATTTCCTTAATCATCTCTGACTTTAAAAAGAAACAAATGTTAGTGGTTAAATTTTTTTAAAAATTAAATTATATATCTGAGCCAGAAGGAGTTGTGATTATTTTTAAGTAATCACTAACAACTGGTAGGGATCAATAGGTTTAGACGACTATAAGCCTTGGTCCATAAATTAGATACATGCTCCTCTACAGTAAGCTTCAATTACAAATATCACCTTCCCAGAGAAGAAGGTAGGGAGATCAAGAAAGCCAAATGGATTTCAATTTCCAGACTGGCTGAATTTCACTCTCTTTTCTCAGCAGTCACACACATGTAAGCAGAATGCTTTAGGATAGCATGCTTCTCTCAGGGAAGAGAAAAGCTCATTTTCTCCACTCTAGGGGAAGCAACATTTTAAAAAAGGTTTTTATAAGGTACAATATGCAACATCTCACCAGGGAATAAGATGAATCTCACTAGGGCAGGCCCAGGGGCCACCTGTGGCAGAGCTATTCAAAGCCTAGACACCCCTAATTCCTACATGTAGTACCCTTTGACCATGCTACTGTTTTCAGGTCTAGACACCCCCAATTCTATGTGCAGTGCACGTTGACAGTGCTGGATATCTTCAGGTGGGTGTCAGTTTGACTGAAATTTGGATTCAGTGATTACTAGAATACACAACTATGAAAAGAAAAAAAAAATATTTAAATCTATACCTTAATGTTCACATAATACTTAATATACCCTCTGTCCATATACTGGGAATGATTGTTTAAAATGTTATATCTGATTTAACCGGAAATCGAACACCTAGACAAAATTTGCAATGGATATTTCTCTTGTAACTCTTGCCAAAGGTGACATTGTGTTAGCAAATTGTTATATAAAAGGTATTTATAATTATTACTATTTCTCTTAGTGAGTAAAGAGAAAATAAAATTTAAATCTAAGCAATGTTGGATATATGAAAAAGCAACTAACTTATTATGTTAAGATAATTAATGTAGATAGAATACATTAGTAATCTTCACGTAAAACTAAGTAAATATTTTAATGTATAATTCAAATGTTTCTGCATTTGTCATATTATATACCTACTATGTGCTTAGTGCTTCCCGCCTCGAGTCTAGGTTTCAATAAATCACCCTGGTTCTTCTGAATTCCCCAGTAAAAATGTACAAATTTTATAAAGAACTGTGGACTTACTGCTTTAACGCTTAGACTCAATCTCCCAAACTCTTTAGGAAGTATAAATCAGTCTAAACCTAATACAGGTGCTTTTCTGCCACTGTCTAAAGCTACAGTATTTACCACTTAGGAAATTTAAAGAAAACTCATTCTCTCCCTCTTTAAATTGCTCTAGTTATTAT